>CAMQGK010000342.1:8477500-8792500 GCA_947000775.1 Pterois miles | reverse complement strand
GACTACTCCACCACCTCCTCCATGACGTTCCTAACCGGAGCTGAGCTCAGCACCCTCAGTCCTGAAGTGCAGTCTGTGGCCGAAAGCAGGGGTGGAGACGATGCAGATGACGAGAGGAGTGAGCTCATCAGTGAGGGAAGGCCGATGGAGACGGACAGCGAGAGCGACCTGTCGGTGTTTACAGTCGGAAAAGCTGATGAGCGAGAACTGCAGGAAGCTCCTCGACCCCTCCCCTCCCACAGACTCATCGAGTGTGACACGCTCTCCAGAAAGAAAGCTGCCCAACAGAAAACCGTCAGCGAGTCTTCGCTGGATGGAGCTTGGAGCGATAAAGATTCCAACAGGCTGTCGCGTGTGTTGGGGTCAGTCAAAGGCCGCTCGACGGGCAGCCTCAGCTCTTCATCTCGTAGCGAATTAGACAAGGCAGAGCCTGCATGGAAGCTGAAGATCACAGACAGACTGAAGGTACGTCTGCGAACGTCTGTGGATGACATGTTTGGCGTGGGCAGCCAGAGGAGTCGGTCCCCAGAGGGCCGCAGTAAGAAGAAGAACATCAGACGCAGACACACCATGGGCGGTCAGAGGGACTTTGCAGAGCTGTCCGTTTTAGGAGACTGGTCGCACGTTGGCTTCGGTTCAGGGTCGCGTTCGGAGCTGTCAGCTGTGGATCAGCTGAAGCCGAAGTGCAGCTCTCAAGACTTCTCCATTAGGGACTGGATTGCCCGCGAGCGCCACCGCACCAGCAACCCCGAGGTCAGCCTGGACCTCTCTGAGCAGCAGGGGGGGCTATACAGCGCAAACTCCCAGAACCTCGGAGCCTCGTCCTCCTCTGAACTCTCACATCGTCCAGCTGAGGTGTTGAACGGAGACGTTCCCCAGAGTAAAAATCTGAGCCTCTCGGCCACCGCTCACCCACATAAACTCACTAATTCCCAGGTGGTCCATTCGCGCTTCTATCAATACCTGTGAGAAGTGTTGGACGTATGTGACTGTGTGTTCTCCGTCTGTGAGATGTCTTCGGGAGTCTGTCAGTATAACGTCTGTTGTGTGACCAATGATATTGAATGAGCATGTTGTACAAAATTGTCTGGAGTGTGTGTGTGTGCGTGTCTGTAACTGGTGTGTGTTTGTGAAAAGAGGATTACTGCACACAGGGATCGTTGATCTTGCTCATGCATCAGGCATGAAACAAAATGGTGTTTATACCTTTTTAATTTCTTTTTTTTATGACAAATGACTGTGGGATGGTGCATCAGGAGGATATCCTCCCTCCTAATACAAATCCCTGTTATGCTGAAGATCGAGAGGACCTGTCGCTCATGAAACTATGAGCCTGTGAAGTTTGTGCAAGGAAGTGTCAAACGAGTTAAGATTGTTTGTTTAAAGGCTTAGCTACGTGGCTTTAAGGATGACCTGACTTTTAGAATGAATAGGAAGTAGTACAAAGTTTTTAGTATTGCAGAGGAACTATTTTTGTGTAAAGAAAGTTGCAATGTTCAAAGTCAGTGAGTCTCTCAGTAACCAAATGAAGAATGTACAGACATGCTTGCTGTAATACTGACTAAAAGCTTTAGATGCTTGTGTTTCACTCTAAAGTGTACATATCCCTATTTTTCTGTGTACTTGAAATGTGTTTTTGGTACAGCCTGTATGTGGACTGCCTACGAGCTCTCTGCAGTCAAAGGGGCCTTTTCAAAGGTACAAAGGTGATGAGGAGACACTGGACTTATGCAAATGGAAATAGAGTTCTTATTCATCCCAGTTATGTGGTTTAAAGAGCAGTGAACAACATCCCTCTGATGCAAAAGTTATGCTGTGTTTCTAGTGTTTGTGGTTCACGCGTCTGTCAGTGGCTGGCGGTAATACATTACAAAGAGGAAGAAAAAGTTGGAAGAAAAAGAAAATGGGTATTCAAATCAGAAAATCATGTTTTTTTCACAATAGGAAGTGCCTCACAATGAATTGTTAAGGGTGCCATATTGTCTTTGTTGAGATACACGAAGATGTTACTGTGAATGACATTTTTATTGTCGACTCAGTCATTCTAGAGGTTGTGTAACGAAATGCCGAGCTTCCATTCCTTAGGCATTCCACTCTGGTCTTAACATGTTTTATACATTTTTTTTTCCTCCTGTTTTTCATTTTTTGATTTTAACAGAACTTGAATTTTAAATATTCCTTGTAAAATAAGTAACTTAAATGTACATATAAATGCCATGTTTTAGCTGCTTTACTTTTCATTTCCATCAGATTGCAGGATTAAAGGACAGTATTGTGATGACGATGATGCTCGTGAGGCCTGTGTGGGTGTTGTGTGCCGTTTGGTACTTCTCTGAGGAGAGGGGTCCCTGCAGGAGGAGACACTTCATTGAGCTGGACCGTTTGTACCAATGCTGTGTTCCTCTGATTGTTAGAGGGGTGTGCACAGACTCCTGAAACACTGGAAATAAATTTTGTCAATGGCAAATGGTTACGTATGTTTATTTTTTATACCACGGTATAGAAAAGCCTCACAGGAGTAAGCAAAGAAAGATTTAATGTGGCTTTTTTAAACATTATTTTATGTTTACTTTTGATCGCTTTATGAAGATGTTTTCACTTGACATTAAAGGTCTTTTTCTCTTGGTCAGTGTAAAACAAAAAAAAAACATTAAAACTACTTTGATTATTTGAAAAACAGTAAAACTTTTAGGGGGTTAAATATTTTTGAGAACTGTAACCTGATGGGAGAGACTGATTGATTCCGTTCATATTGATTGATTATTTTCTGCAGTCTGGATGTTAGAATTTGGTGTCTGAATATGTGCAACCTAGTGGTGGGATGGTTCATAAAATTCATGGTTCAGTTCACGATTTGGGGTCACGGTTTTCGGTTCTGTTCAGTACATTTATGATACAGCAAGAAGGACAATTTCCAACTCCAATTTAAACATGCTTTTCATTTATTTGACTAAATAAGTCAACAACTGTTTGTCTTCACAACAGTAGTCTGTAAGGAACAAAACACTGCTTCATTGTCTCATCTTATGGCTGGACATCTGATCTAAAGAAAAGTGCCACTGTGTTATTTAAAAGGAATTAATAAATAAAAACAAATTATAGCCTCAGGCCATCAACAAAAAGTAACATAAAAACAGTAACATACACTAGGCCTGGACCATATGAGGAATTAATTGACCTCCAAATCAGTATTCAAATGCTTTGTTTTTTGTTTTGTTTTCAAAATATATATATAGGCCTGCAAGATAAAACAAAAATCTGTGATTATACGATAACATTGTTCAATATTGCAATGATGATAGGACTTGTGATAAATAGTGTCCATATCAGCTAAACTGATGTCAGCCTGGTTGTTTTTAAATTCAGAACCATATTAGAATTGAATATTTAAACACAACTAGGACACATGTTGTTTCTAGAGCAGCAACAGTAATGTTTACAACAGCAAAGTCGCCATATAAACTCATTAATATCTCACTGGAAATAATCTAACATAGTAATAAAATAAATCATATTCCTGAGTGAAGTTTATAAAGACTGAAGAACACAAACATCAGTCAGTATCAGTCCTTCCTCCTGTCCTCTGTCCTCCTCCCTCTGCTGATGTGAACCCCTACAGGTATCGCTGGTAGAGAGGAGCAGCTTTGTCTCAGCCAGCTGATCACTTTAATACTAAGATACCTGACAAACTAAACTAAACAGTCAGACTTCAGAGCCTACTGCCATCTGTAGTTTCAGCTTGTTTAGCCGAGGATACGTTGCTCCTAAACTTTATGAGGATAATATATTAATAATACAGAGGCTCTGTAGTTCAGACCCTTGTCAATAACAGCGCATCACCGCTTCACTGCTACTGCCCCACCCTTCACAATAAACTCCCCAAACACAACCACTGATCACTGCTGACTAGAGGAACTGAAGTGGTTGAGGTAACGTGCGATGGCGAGTTAATAACTGCATAGTCTAAGTACAGTGGTGGTGGTTGAGAGACATGCGCAGTAAAATCTGGTCCGCCCTCGCCGAAATTGAGCCAATGAGAACGCACAACCTCAGCTTCAGTTACACTGTGCATGTCTTATGCCCCATACCCCTTTCTACCTGTGTCCTAGCCTCTTTCCGTAGGCCTTGATTTCTAGTGTGACAATAAATGTGAGAAAAAAAAAATACACGATAGGCCATCCATCCATCCATCCATCGTCAACCGCTTACCCCATTAGGGGTCGCGGGGGGGCTGGAGCCGATCCCAGCTGGCACTGGGCGAAGGCGGGGTTCACCCTGGACAGGTCGCCAGTCCATCGCAGGGCACATAGAGACAGACAACCATTCACACCTACGGGCAATTTAGAGTGATCAATTATTCATTTGGACTGTGGGAGGAAGCCGGAGTACCTGGAGAAAACCCATGCTTACACGGGGAGAACATGCAAACTCCACACAGAAGAGTCCTATGTCGGAATCGAACCTGCGACCCTCTTGCTGTGAGGTGAGAGTGCTAACCACTACACCACTGTATATTGGTTCCTAACCATTTTTCTGATGGATATTAAATTTTACCAAAAAAATATTTTTGATATACAGCATATCGTGTCCAGTCTTATCTTGAGTGAAATATATCATTGCATCAGACATATTTGTTTCAACATTCATCTTAAGTTTCTTTTGTAGAAAGTTGGCTACATCAATCCAGAACATTCTTGTACATATACATAGAAAGAATAGATGGGAAATACCACATAAATCACGCTTATAATCAATCATATCTTGAAAGACACTTCCTTAAGTTTGTTATTGATGCAGTATTTATCACAAATTTTCCAGGCCTTCTCCACTTTACTAGTAGTATAAGGACACTGTGTGGTATAGCAGTGGAAACAACAGCATACTCCTTTGGTTTTACAGGCATTTTGAATTTATCAAGAAATTCTTTAAAATATAATAAATAACCATTTTATTAAGTAACTGGCCAACTGTCACTAAAACCTGTGATAAAAAACAATCCTGTATTTATAGCGGATGTCTTTATTGTTTCATATGAAATACCTATGGGGAGAAAACTTATTTGTAAAATAGTAACCATGCTGTCAGTTCGTGTCTATGAAATTTTGCAAACTTAATCGGGATTTAATCAACAAAGAAGTCACATTAGAATGGTTGGATCTACCGTAATTATTCGGCGTGCACGGTGACACAAATCAAACACACCCACGATGTTGCGTCAACAACAGGTGCATGCTGGGTCTAGCTAACAAGCTCGAGGAGGATGCACGGGGGAAAAGTTTGTCTTCGGGGTTTTCGGTCAGAAATCTCCGCAGGTTGAAGCAACAAATCTGCTAAGTTGGATCCTCCAGCGATGACTGAGGAGCTTTTACCTTCAGGGAGGGGTGTGAGACAGTATCCCAGAAGCCTGGTTCAGTTTTAAGACCGAGCGGACTGGTGACCGGAGAGGCCCAGCGGACTGGTGACGGTGGGACCGGAGAGGTCCAGCGGACTGGTGACGGTGGGACCGGAGAGGACCAGCGGACTGGTGACGGTGGGACCGGAGAGGCCGAGCTGACGGGTGACGGTGGGACCGGAGAGGTTCAGCGGACTGGTGACGGTGGGACCGGAGAGGCCGAGCTTACACTGTAGTGGCCGAGCCGTGTGTGGGCCGGAAGCCACTGACTGGTGACGGTGGGACCGGAGAGGACCAGCGGACTGGTGACGGTGGGACCGGAGAGGCCGAGCTGACTGGTGACGGTGGGACCGGAGAGGTTCAGCGGACTGGTGACGGTGGGACCGGAAAGGTCCAGCGGACTGGTGACGGTGGGACCGGAGAGGCCGAGCTGACTGGTGACGGTGGGACCGGAGAGGCCCAGCTGACTGGTGACGGTGGGACCGGAGAGGCCGAGCTGACTGGTGACGGTGGGACCGGAGAGGTTCAGCGGACTGGTGACGGTGGGACCGGAGAGGACCAGCTGACTGGTGACGGTGGGACCGGAGAGGACCAGCGGACTGGTGACGGTGGTGGAGGACATGGCGGTTCCCAAGACACGAGGCCTTCAGAAAGGTGAGTACAACAATACACTGACAATACACAGTTAAATTTAAATAATCTCTTTTTTTTATATATTTCCGATTTCCTTTTTTTATTTAATACCTATTTATTTTTTTTTTATTATCTATATAGGTGCATCTTTAATTTTTTTTTTTTTTTTTTTTTTTTCCCTTTTTTTTTGATTTAAAATTTATAATTATTTGTGTGTACTTTCTAAAAAGTGGCCTCAGTAGAAAAGTATTATATCATTGGTTTGGATATAAGGGCTCTGTGGCTATGATGATATGTTAATTTACTTTATTTTGTTACCAAAATGTGTAATTGGATTTATAGGGTCTACATAGTGTAGTCTGCTTAAAAACAAAAGTCATAGTATGTCATAAAGAAATTCACAAAAAAGTCAAATGTCACAAAGTCATAGTGGTCATTAAAAATGTTATTGGAAAAGTCGTAATATAGTCCTAAAAAATGTCACAAAAATTCATAGTATAGACATAAAAATTAAAAAAAGCCAGTGTAGTCTGCCATTAAAATAAAATGTCAGTGTAATCATAAAAAGAGTCGCAAAAAAGTTGTAGTATAGTATGTCATAAAATCGTCATAGCATAGTTTGTCAAAAAGAAATTTAATGAAAAGTTAAATATGTGAAAAAAATCAGTGTATCATGCCATAAAGAAACTGTGTGACTGCAGTCGCTGTGGATTTTATATTGTCTCAAAAGTCAGTGTAGTCTGCCATTTAAAAAGTATAGTATGTCATAAAAGACGTTACAGTATAATAACTCATAAAAATGCCACAAAAAGTCATAGAAATGTGATTTTAAAAACGTCAACTATAGTATGTTATGTAAATGTCAATATACAGTAGTATGTCAAAATGTGTTATTTCATTATTGGGACGATCAGATAACATCATGTACATTTTTTCTTTGAACTTCCATCACCAGTAACTGGCTATTATTTGTGGAAAATTAAAATATCAGCTTGTACTGAGTTCATACTATAGACAAGACCTATCCACATTTACCCACTTTCAGTGTCATGTGGGCTCCCAACATGAACATCCCACCCACAGTAAGGCACGGTGACTAAAAGAACAAGAGTTCAATTCAGAAATATGACGAGGGAAAATATGATTTCAAACCATGTCAGGATAGACACTTTGTTTTTTGGAGTACAACACAAGATAAACATTGTGCCCTTGTTTTGTAAAGCAACTACAGACTGATGCAGCCAGA
This sequence comes from Pterois miles, assembly GCA_947000775.1. Lineage (NCBI taxonomy): Eukaryota > Metazoa > Chordata > Actinopteri > Perciformes > Scorpaenidae > Pterois > Pterois miles. The sequence goes on along the minus strand of CAMQGK010000342.1, from coordinate 8,785,229 downwards.
CGTTCACTCAAAGACAAAACACTGGACAGAGAAACTCTGAGAAACAAGTAGCAGTAATCATACTCATGAACACAATAATCAGTAAGTTGGTTGGCAAGGTTATCAGAAACTGGCAGCCTTTCAAAAGTTAAATCTTAACATAATGAACTGGTCTTCACAGGGGTTATTTTGTGCTGCAAAGCGCCCGATTAATGAACCTGGTTTGCAATGGAGACGCATTGCTCAATGGACATAATGTTAATCCTCTATTTGTCCACCAGAGGGAGTACTAGTTCATATAATCCAATAGCAGTGAGAGATGTGACTGTTCACAGCTGAGATTTAGTTTGGCTTTCTGACCAGCAGCCAGCCCGAGGTGAGGGGAGTATGTCAAAAAGCCGTAGTATAGTATGTTGAAAAAATTTATAAAGTCATAGTATAGAATGACAAAAAAAATAAGTCATAGTATAGCATGTCGAAAAAGTCATAGTATAGTGTGTAGAAAAAAATTCTAGTATAGTATGTAAAAAAAAACATACTGTAGTATGTCAATAAGTCATTGTTTAGTATGTCGAAAAAAGTCACCATATAGTATGTCAAAAAAAATTCATAGTATAGTATGTCAAAAAAAGTCATAGTACAGTGTGACGAAAAAACTCATAGTGTAATATGTTGAAAAGTCATAGTATGCTATGTTGGAAAATAGTCATAGTACTCTGTGTCGAAAAAGTCATAGTATAGTATGTCGAAAAAGTCATAGTATAGTATGTCGAAAAAAAGTCATAGTATACTATGTAGAAAAGTCATTGTACAGTATATTGAAAAAACAGTATCATATGTTAAAAATAATACTAGTATAGTATGTTGATAAAAAACTTCATCGTATGGTATGTCGAGAAAAGTCAGTATAGTATGTCGAAAAAGTCATAGTATTGTATGTCAAAAAAAGCCATAGTATAGCATGTCAAAAAAGTCAGTGTAATATGTCGAAAAAAGTCATAGTATGTTGAAAAAAGTCATAGTATAGTATTTCGAAAAAAAAAATCATAGTATAGTATGCTGAAAAAAGTCATACTATAGTATGACGACAAAAGCCATACTACAGTATGACGAAAAAAGTCATCCTATAGTATGACGAAAAAAGTCATTGTATAGTATGTCAAAAAAATCATAGTATAGTATGTTAAAAATAATCATAGTATAGTACGTTGATAAAAACTTCATCGTATGGTATGTCGAGAAAAGTCAGTATAGTATGTCGAAAAAGGTCACTGTATAGTATGTTGAAAAAAAGTCATAGTATAGTATGTCGATAAAGTCATAGTATAATATGTTGATAAAAAAGTCATAGTATAGTATGTCGAAAAAAAGTCATAGTATAGTATGTCGATAAAGTCATAGTATAGTATGTTGATAAAAAAGTCATAGTATAGTATGTCGAAAAAAAGTCATAGTATGTCGAAAACATCAAGTATAGTATGTCGGAAAAAGTCTTTATATGGTATGTCGAAAAAATCATAGTATAGTATTTTGAAAAAAATCATAGTATAGTATGTCGAAAAAAGTCATACTATAGTATGATGAAAAAAGTCATTGTATCGTATGTCGAAAAAAGTCATAGTATAGTATGTAGAAAAAAGTCATAGTACAGAATGTTGAAAAAAATCATAGTATAGTATGTTAAAAATAATCATAGTATAGTATGTTGATAAAAAAAACTTCATCGTATGGTATGTCGAAAAAAGTCCAGTATAGTATGTCGGAAAAAGTCTTAATATAGTATGTCGAAAGTCATACTAAAGTATTACGAAAAGAGTCATAGTATAGTATGTCGAAAAAGGTCATAGTATTGTATGTTGAAAAAAATCATAGTATGTCAAAAATAACTCATAGTATAGTATGTTGATCAAAAAGTCATAGTGTTGTATGTTGATAAAAAAAGTCATAGTATAGTATGTTGAAAAAAGTCATACTATAGTATGACGAAAAAAGTCATTGTATCGTATGTCGAAAAAAGTATGTTGAAAAAAACCTCATAGTATAGAATGGCGACAAAAGTCATAGTATAGTATGTCGAAAAAAGTTATAGTGTAGTATATCGAAAAAAGCCATAGTATAGTATGTCGAAAAAATTTATAGTTCACTATGTTGGAAAAAAAGTCATAGTATAGCATGACGACAAAAGTCATAGTATACTATGTCGAAAAAAGTCATAATACAGTATGTAGAAAAAAGGCATCCTATAGTATGACGAAAAAAAATATTGTATACTATGTCGAAAAAAGTCAGATATGTTGAAAACAAATGTCATAGTATAATATGTCGATAAAAGTCATAGTTTAGTATGTCGAAAAAAGTCATAATATAGTATGACGAAAAAAGTCATTGTATAGTATGTCGAAAAAAGTCATAGTATAATATGTCGAAAAAAGTCATAATACTGTATGTTGAAAAAAGTCATAGTACTGTATGTCGAAGGAGTATAGTTTGGTAAAAAAATCACAGTGTAGTATGTCGAAAAATGTCATATTATAGTATGTTGAAAAAAATCATAGTCCAAAATATGTCACAGTATACTATGTCAAAAAAAGTCACAGTATACTATGTCGATAAAATCATAGTATGCTATGTCGAAAAAGGCGTAGTATAGTATGTCGAAAAAATAAATATTTTAGTATGTCAAAAAAATAAATACATTAGTATGTCGAAAAAAGTCATAGTATAGTATGTTGAAAAAAATCAGTATAGTATGTCCAAAATAAGTCATAGTATAGTATGTCAAAAAAAGTCATAGTAATGTATGTCGAAAAAAGGTCAGAGTATAGTGTTTTAAAAAAATCATAGTATATGTTTAAAAATGTCATATTATATTATGTTGAAAAAAGTCATAGTATACTATGTCGAAAAAAGTCACAGTATACTATGTCGAAAAAAGTCATAGTATAGTATGTTGAAAAAATTCATAGTATAGTACAGGGGCGTCAAACTCAATTTCATCCCGGCCCACATCAGCATTATGGCTGCCCTCAAAGGGCCGGTTGTAATTATAAGACTACCGGTATGTAAATATATCTACTCTTGATCATTTTACAAAATTGCCTCTGAATTTGATTATTATTAGTTTTAGCAATAATTTATTTAGTAACTAGCTCTGAAGACAAAAAGTGAGTAAAACAATTCCCTAAATATGTTTAGAACTACAAATGAACTTTCTTCTGTCAGTTCTGTTTATTTAATTTTTTTTTTTTTAAATACCACAATTCAACTCTCCTCCTTTATCCAGGCTTGGGACCAGCAAAAGTGACCCAAAGGGGACACTCTGGCGGAGTAACTTCTTTTTTTTTCCTATATTTTTAAATTCAGGGTTTGATTCCCAAAATTTTACATTTACATCAGCCAGCGGCGGCTTTGTGTATGCGTGATTCATTCAGTCTGGATGCGGAGGGGTGAACAGAGACTGCAGCTAGGAGGGACTGCTGACGAGGACTGTGCTGCTTGTGACTGCTTTGGGACCGGGGAGGGGTCCACGGCAGCACCCGCTGCTCGTTGAGAAGAGGAAGAACGATACCTGCTTTCATGAGAGTCTCCAAAAGTCTCCAGTAACACCAGCAAAACTCGTTAGATTTGTCGCTAATTTCTTATTTGAAAGAGGGGTCGAGGGGTCTGAAAACTGGCTAAATATAGTGACTAAGTCGCTAAATTGGCAACACTGCGCTGCTGCTGGAAACCGCTGAGACTGAGACGCTACAGTGCGCATGTCAAAAAATCGAGATGCATTGTGGGACATGCAGTTTAAGGACACTACTTCTGTGAAGTGGCATAGAATTGAATGATATGCATTCCATATTCTTTGCAAGCCCTCGCGGGCCACATAAATTGAGGTGGCGGGGCGGATTTGGCCCGCCGGCCTTGAGTTTGACACGTGTGTAATATACTATGGCGTTTTTTTTGTAAAATTTTTCAACATTTCACGAAATGACTTTTGCTCACCATAGAATCATTCTCCATGCTATAATACGACCGTTTTCATGGTTTTTTTCAACATCAAAAAATTTTGACGTTTTCATCGAAAAATTTCAACAAACTATACTATGGCGTTTTTTTTGTAGAATCATAGAATAGATATAGATCATAGAATAGATAGATAATAGATTCATTCTCCATGCTATGAAATGACCATTTTCATGTTTTTTTTTCAACATTAAAAAAAATTGAGGTTTTCATCAAAAAATTTCGACATACTATACTATGGCGTTTTTTGGTAAAATTTTCCAACATTTCACGAAATGACTTTTGCTCACCATAGAATCATTCTCCATGCTATGATACGACCATTTTCATGTTTTTTTTCAACATCAAAAAAATTTTACGTTTTCATCGAAAAATTTCGACATACTATACTATGCCGTTTTTTTTGTAAAATTTTCCAACACTTCGGGAAATGACTTTTGCTCACCGTAGAATCATTTTACATGCTATAATACAACCGTTTTCATGTTTTTTTTTTCAACATCAAAAAATTTTGACGTTTTCGTCGAAAAATTTCGACATACTATACTATGGCGTTTTTTTTTTTTTGTAAAATTTTCCAACATTTCACGAAATGACTTTTGCTCACCATAGAATCATTCTACATGCTATAATACGACCATTTTCATGTTTTTTTTTCAACATTAAAAAAAATTGAGGTTTTCATCGAAAAATTTCGACATACTATACTATGGCGTTTTTTTGTAAAATTTTTCAACATTTCACGAAATGACTTTTTCTCACCATAGAATCATTCTACATCCTATAATACAACCGTTTTTATGGTTTTTTTCAACTTCAAAAAAATTTGACATTTTCATCGAAAAATTGCGGCATACTATACTATGGTGTTTTTTTTTTTTTTGTAAAATTTTCCAACATTTCACGAAATGACTTTTGCTCACCATAGAATCATTCTACATGCTATAATATGACCGTTTTCATGTTTTTTTTTCAACATCAAAAAAAATTGACGTCTTCATCGAAAAATTTCGACATACTATACTATGGTGTTTTTTTTGTAAAAGTTTCCAACATTTCACGAAATGACTTTTGCTCACCATAGAATCATTCTACATGCTATAATACAACCCTTTTCATGGTTTTGTTCAACTTAAAAAAAATTTGACGTTTTATCGAAAAAGTTTGACATACTATACTATGGTGTTTTTTTTGTAAAATTTTCCAACACTTCAGGAAATGACTTTTGCTCACCATAGAATCATTTTACATGCTATAATACAACCGTTTTCACGTTTTTTTTTCAACATCAAAAAATGTTGACGTTTTCATCGAAAAATTTCGACATACTATACTATGGTGTTTTTTTTTTTTTTTGTAAAATTTTCCAACATTTCACGAAATGACTTTTGCTCACCATAGAATCATTGTACATGCTATAATACGACCGTTTTCATGTTTTTTTTCAACATAAAAAAAATTTGACGTTTTCATCGAAAAATTTCGACATACTATACTATGGCGTTTTTTTGTAAAATTTTCCAACATTTCACGAAATGGCTTTTGCTCACCATAGAATCATTCTACATGCTATAATACGACCATTTTCATGGTTTTGTTCAACTTAAAAAAAATTTGACGTTTTATCGAAAAAGTTTGACATACTATACTATGGTGTTTTTTTTGTAAAATTTTCCAACACTTCAGGAAATGACTTTTGCTCACCATAGAATCATTTTACATGCTATAATACAACCGTTTTCATGTTTTTTTTTTCAACATCAAAAAATGTTGACGTTTTCATCGAAAAATTTCGACATACTATACTATGGTGTTTTTTTTTTTTTTGTAAAATTTTCCAACATTTCACGAAATGACTTTTGCTCACCATAGAATCATTCTATATGCTATAATACGACCATTTTTGTGTTTTTTTTCAACATTAAAAAAAATTGAGGTTTTCATCGAAAAATTTCGACATACTATACTATGCCGTTTTTTTTGTAAAATTTTCCAGCACTTCGGGAAATGACTTTTGCTCACCATAGAATCATTTTACATGCTATAATACAACCGTTTTCATGTTTTTTTTCAACATCAAAAAAATTTGACGTTTTCATCGAAAAATTTCGGCATACTATACTATGGCGTTTTTTTGTAAAATTTTCCAACATTTCACGAAATGACTTTTGCTCACCATAGAATCATTTTCCATGCTATGATACGACCATTTTCATGTTTTTTTCAACATCAAAAAAATTTGACGTTTTCATCGAAAAATTTCGACATACTATACTATCCGTTTTTTTTGTAAAATTTTCCAACACTTCGGGAAATGACTTTTGCTCACCATAGAATCATTTTACATGCTATAATACAACCGTTTTCATGTTTTTTTTTTCAACATCAAAAAATGTTGACGTTTTCGTCGAAAAATTTCGACATACTATACTATGGTGTTTTTTTTTTTGTAAAATTTTCCAACATTTCACGAAATGACTTTTGCTCACCATAGAATCATTCTACATGCTATAATACGACCATTTTCATGTTTTTTTTTCAACATTAAAAAAAATTGAGGTTTTCATCGAAAAATTTCGACATACTATACTATGGCGTTTTTTTGTAAAATTTTTCAACATTTCACGAAATGACTTTTGCTCACCATAGAATCATTCTACATCCTATAATACAACCGTTTTTATGGTTTTTTTCAACTTCAAAAAAATTTGACATTTTCATCGAAAAATTGCGGCATACTATACTATGGTGTTTTTTTTTATAAAATTTTCCAACATTTCACGAAATGACTTTTGCTCACCATAGAATCATTCTACATGCTATAATATGACCGTTTTCATGTTTTTTTTCAACATCAAAAAAAATTGACGTCTTCATCGAAAAATTTCGACATACTATACTATGGTGTTTTTTTTGTAAAAGTTTCCAACATTTCACGAAATGACTTTTGCTCACCATAGAATCATTCTACATGCTATAATACAACCCTTTTCATGGTTTTGTTCAACTTAAAAAAAATTTGACGTTTTATCGAAAAAGTTTGACATACTATACTATGGTGTTTTTTTTGTAAAATTTTCCAACACTTCAGGAAATGACTTTTGCTCACCATAGAATCATTTTACATGCTATAATACAACCGTTTTCACGTTTTTTTTTCAACATCAAAAAATGTTGACGTTTTCATCGAAAAATTTCGACATACTATACTATGGTGTTTTTTTTGTAAAATTTTCCAACATTTCACGAAATGACTTTTGCTCACCATAGAATCATTCTACATGCTATAATACGACCGTTTTCATGTTTTTTTTCAACATAAAAAAAATTTGACGTTTTCATCGAAAAATTTCGACATACTATACTATGGCGTTTTTTTGTAAAATTTTCCAACATTTCACGAAATGGCTTTTGCTCACCATAGAATCATTCTACATGCTATAATACGACCATTTTTGTGTTTTTTTTCAACATTAAAAAAAATTGAGGTTTTCATCGAAAAATTTCGACATACTATACTGTGCCGTTTTTTTTTGTAAAATTTTCCAGCACTTCGGGAAATGACTTTTGTTCACCATAGAATCATTTTACATGCTATAATACGACCGTTTTCATGGTTTTTTTCAACTTAAAAAAAAATTTGACATTTTCATCGAAAAATTTCGGCATACTATACTATGGCGTTTTTTTTTATAAAATTTTCCAACATTTCACGAAATGACTTTTGCTCACCATAGAATCATTCTACATGCTATAATATGACCGTTTTCATGTTTTTTTTTCAACATCAAAAAATTTTGACGTTTTCATCGAAAAATTTCGACATACTATACTATCGTGTTTTTTTTTTTGTAAAATTTTCCAACATTTCACGAAATGACTTTTGCTCACCATAGAATCATTCTACATGCTATAATATGACCGTTTTCATGTTTTTTTTTCAACATTAAAGAAAATTGAGGTTTTCATCGAAAAATTTCGACATACTATACTATGGCGTTTTTTTTATAAAATTTTCCAACATTTCACGAAATGACTTTTGCTCACCATAGAATCATTCTACATGCTATAATACGACCATTTTCATGTTTTTTTTCAACATTAAAAAAAATTGAGGTTTTCATCGAAAAATTTCGACATACTATACTATGGCGTTTTTTTGTAAAATTTTTCAACATTTCACAAAATGACTTTTGCTCACCATAGAATCATTCTACATCCTATAATACAACCGTTTTTATGGTTTTTTTCAACTTCAAAAAAATTTGACATTTTCATCGAAAAATTCGGCATACTATACTATGATGTTTTTTTTTTATAAAATTTTCCAACATTTCACGAAATGACTTTTGCTCACCATAGAATCATTCTACATGCTATAATATGACCGTTTTCATGGTTTTTTTCAACATCAAAAAAAATTGACGTCTTCATCGAAAAATTTCGACATACTATACTATGGTGTTTTTTTTGTAAAATTTTCCAACATTTCACGAAATGACTTTTGCTCACCATAGAATCATTGTACATGCTATAATACGACCGTTTTCATGGTTTTTTTCAACTTAAAAAAAATATGACGTTATATCGAAAAACTTTGACATATTACTATGGCGTTTTTTTGTAAAATTTTCCAACATTTCACGAAATGACTTTTGCTCACCATAGAATCATTCTACATGCTATAATACAACCCTTTTCATGGTTTTGTTCAACTTAAAAAAAATTTGACGTTTTATCGAAAAAGTTTGACATACTATACTATGGTGTTTTTTTTGTAAAATTTTCCAACACTTCGGGAAATGACTTTTGCTCACCATAGAATCATTTTACATGCTATAATACGACCGTTTTCATGTTTTTTTTCAACATCAAAAAAAATTGAGGTTTTCATCGAAAAATTTCGACATACTATACTATGGCGTTTTTTTGTAAAATTTTTCAACATTTCACGAAATACTTTTGCTCACCATAGAATCATTCTACATCCTATAATACAACCGTTTTTATGGTTTTTTTCAACTTCAAAAAAATTTGACATTTTCATCGAAAAATTCGACATACTATACTATGGTGTTTTTTTTGTAAAATTTTCCAACATTTCACGAAATGACTTTTGCTCACCATAGAATCATTTTACATGCTATAATACGACCGTTTTCATGTTTTTTTTCAACATAAAAAAAATTTGACGTTTTCATCGAAAAATTTCGGCATACTATACTATGGCGTTTTTTTGTAAAATTTTCCAACATTTCACGAAATGACTTTTGCTCACCATAGAATCATTCTACATGCTATAATACGACCATTTTCATGTTTTTTTTCAACATTAAAAAAATTTGACGTTTTCATCGAAAAATTTCACATACTATACTATGGCGTTTTTTTGTAAAATTTTCCGACATTTCACGAAATACTTTTGCTCACCATAGAATCATTCTCCATCTATGATACGACCATTTTCATGTTTTTTTTCAACATCAAAAAAATTTGACGTTTTCATCGAAAAATTTCGACATACTATACTATCCGTTTTTTTTGTAAAATTTTCCAACACTTCGGAAATACTTTTGCTCACCATAGAATCATTTTACATGCTATAATACAACCGTTTTCATGTTTTTTTTTTCAACATCAAAAAATTTGACGTTTTCTCGAAAAATTTCGACATACTATACTATGGTGTTTTTTTTTTTGTAAAATTTTCCAACATTTCACGAAATACTTTTGCTCACCATAGAATCATTCTACATGCTATAATACACCATTTTCATGTTTTTTTTCAACATTAAAAAAAATTGAGGTTTTCATCGAAAAATTTCGACATACTATACTATGCGTTTTTTTGTAAAATTTTTCAACATTTCACGAAATACTTTTGCTCACCATAGAATCATTCTACATCCTATAATACAACCGTTTTTATGGTTTTTTTCAACTTCAAAAAAATTTGACATTTTCATCGAAAAATTCGGCATACTATACTATGGTGTTTTTTTTTATAAAATTTTCCAACATTTCACGAAGTGACTTTTGCTCACCATAGAATCATTCTACATGCTATAATATACCTTTTCATGTTTTTTTCAACATAAAAAAAATTGACGTCTTCATCGAAAAATTTCGACATACTATACTATGGTGTTTTTTTTGTAAAAGTTTCCAACATTTCACGAAATGACTTTTGCTCACCATAGAATCATTCTACATGCTATAATACGACCATTTTTTGTTTTTTTTTCAACATTAAAAAAAATTGAGGTTTTCATCGAAAAATTTCGACATACTATACTGTCCGTTTTTTTTGTAAAATTTTCCAGCACTTCGGGAAATGACTTTTGTTCACCATAGAATCATTTTACATGCTATAATACACCGTTTTCATGGTTTTTTTCAACTTAAAAAAATTTGACATTTTCATCGAAAAATTTCGGCATACTATACTATGGCGTTTTTTTATAAAATTTTCCAACATTTCACGAAATACTTTTGCTCACCATAGAATCATTCTACATGCTATAATATACCGTTTTCATGTTTTTTTTTCAACATCAAAAAATTTTGACGTTTTAATCGAAAAATTTCGACATACTATACTATCGTGTTTTTTTTTTTTTGTAAAATTTTCCAACATTTCACGAAATACTTTTGCTCACCATAGAATTATTCTACATGCTATAATATGACCGTTTTCATGTTTTTTTTTCAACATTAAAGAAAATTGAGGTTTTCATCGAAAAATTTCGACATACTATACTATGGCGTTTTTTTTATAAAATTTTCCAACATTTCACGAAATACTTTTGCTCACCATAGAATTATTCTACATGCTATAATACGACCATTTTCATGTTTTTTTTCAACATTAAAAAAATTGAGTTTTCATCGAAAAATTTCGACATACTATACTATGGCGTTTTTTTGTAAAATTTTTCAACATTTCACAAAATGACTTTTGCTCACCATAGAATCATTCTACATCCTATAATACAACCGTTTTTATGGTTTTTTCAACTTCAAAAAAATTTGACATTTTCATCGAAAAATTCGGCATACTATACTATGGTGTTTTTTTTTATAAAATTTTCCAACATTTCACGAAATACTTTTGCTCACCATAGAATCATTGTACATGCTATAATATGACCGTTTTCATGGTTTTTTTCAACATCAAAAAAAATTGACGTCTTCATCGAAAAATTTCGACATACTATACTATGTGTTTTTTTTGTAAAATTTTCCAACATTTCACGAAATCTTTTCTCACCATAGAATCATTGTACATGCTATAATACGACCGTTTTCATGGTTTTTTTCAACTTAAAAAAAATATGACGTTATATCGAAAAACTTTGACATATTACTATGGCATTTTTTTGTAAAATTTTCCAACATTTCACGAAATGACTTTTGCTCACCATAGAATCATTCTACATGCTATAATACAACCCTTTTCATGGTTTTGTTCAACTTAAAAAAAATTTGACGTTTTATCGAAAAAGTTTGACATACTATACTATGGTGTTTTTTTTGTAAAATTTTCCAACACTTCGGGAAATGACTTTTGCTCACCATAGAATCATTTTACATGCTATAATACAACCGTTTTCATGTTTTTTTTTTCAACATCAAAAAATGTTGACGTTTTCATCGAAAAATTTCGACATACTATACTATGGTGTTTTTTTTTTTTTTTGTAAAATTTTCCAACATTTCACGAAATGACTTTTGCTCACCATAGAATCATTCTACATGCTATAATACGACCATTTTCATGTTTTTTTTCAACATTAAAAAAAATTGAGGTTTTCATCGAAAAATTTCGACATACTATACTATGGCGTTTTTTTGTAAAATTTTTCAACATTTCACGAAATGACTTTTGCTCACCATAGAATCATTCTACATCCTATAATACAACCGTTTTTATGGTTTTTTTCAACTTCAAAAAAATTTGACATTTTCATCGAAAAATTGCGGCATACTATACTATGGTGTTTTTTTTTATAAAATTTTCCAACATTTCACGAAGTGACTTTTGCTCACCATAGAATCATTCTACATGCTATAATATGACCGTTTTCATGTTTTTTTTCAACATAAAAAAAATTGACGTCTTCATCGAAAAATTTCGACATACCATACTATGGTGTTTTTTTTGTAAAAGTTTCCAACATTTCACGAAATGACTTTTGCTCACCATAGAATCATTCTACATGCTATAATACGACCATTTTTGTGTTTTTTTTTCAACATTAAAAAAAATTGAGGTTTTCATCGAAAAATTTCGACATACTATACTGTGCCGTTTTTTTTGTAAAATTTTCCAGCACTTCGGGAAATGACTTTTGTTCACCATAGAATCATTTTACATGCTATAATACGACCGTTTTCATGGTTTTTTTCAACTTAAAAAAAATTTGACATTTTCATCGAAAAATTTCGGCATACTATACTATGGCGTTTTTTTATAAAATTTTCCAACATTTCACGAAATGACTTTTGCTCACCATAGAATCATTCTACATGCTATAATATGACCGTTTTCATGTTTTTTTTTCAACATCAAAAAATTTTGACGTTTTCATCGAAAAATTTCGACATACTATACTATCGTGTTTTTTTTTTTTTGTAAAATTTTCCAACATTTCACGAAATGACTTTTGCTCACCATAGAATTATTCTACATGCTATAATATGACCGTTTTCATGTTTTTTTTTCAACATTAAAGAAAATTGAGGTTTTCATCGAAAAATTTCGACATACTATACTATGGCGTTTTTTTTATAAAATTTTCCAACATTTCACGAAATGACTTTTGCTCACCATAGAATTATTCTACATGCTATAATACGACCATTTTCATGTTTTTTTTTCAACATTAAAAAAAATTGAGGTTTTCATCGAAAAATTTCGACATACTATACTATGGCGTTTTTTTGTAAAATTTTTCAACATTTCACAAAATGACTTTTGCTCACCATAGAATCATTCTACATCCTATAATACAACCGTTTTTATGGTTTTTTTCAACTTCAAAAAAATTTGACATTTTCATCGAAAAATTGCGGCATACTATACTATGGTGTTTTTTTTTATAAAATTTTCCAACATTTCACAAATGACTTTTGCTCACCATAGAATCATTGTACATGCTATAATATGACCTTTTCATGGTTTTTTTCAACATCAAAAAAAATTGACGTCTTCATCGAAAAATTTCGACATACTATACTATGGTGTTTTTTTTGTAAAATTTTCCAACATTTCACGAAATGACTTTTGCTCACCATAGAATCATTGTACATGCTATAATACACCGTTTCATGGTTTTTTTCAACTTAAAAAAAATATGACGTATATCGAAAAATTTGACATATTACTATGGCATTTTTTTGTAAAATTTTCCAACATTTCACGAAATACTTTTGCTCACCATAGAATCATTCTACATGCTATAATACAACCCTTTTCATGGTTTTGTTCAACTTAAAAAAAATTTGACGTTTTATCGAAAAAGTTTGACATACTATACTATGGTGTTTTTTTTGTAAAATTTTCCAACACTTCGGGAAATGACTTTTGCTCACCATAGAATCATTTTACATGCTATAATACAACCGTTTTCATGTTTTTTTTTTCAACATCAAAAAATGTTGACGTTTTCATCGAAAAATTTCGACATACTATACTATGGTGTTTTTTTTTTTTTTTTTGTAAAATTTTCCAACATTTCACGAAATGACTTTTGCTCACCATAGAATCATTCTACATGCTATAATACGACCATTTTTGTGTTTTTTTTTCAACATTAAAAAAAATTGAGGTTTTCATCGAAAAATTTCGACATACTATACTATGCCGTTTTTTTTGTAAAATTTTCCAGCACTTCGGGAAATGACTTTTGTTCACCATAGAATCATTTTACATGCTATAATACAACCGTTTTCATGTTTTTTTTCAACATCAAAAAAATTTGACGTTTTCATCAAAAAATTTCGACATACTATACTATGGCGTTTTTTTGGTAAAATTTTCCAACATTTCACGAAATGACTTTTGCTCACCATAGAATGATTCTACATGCTATAATATGACCTTTTCATGTTTTTTTCAACTTAAAAAAAATTTACGTTTTATCGAAAAAGTTTGACATACTATACTATGGTGTTTTTTTGTAAAATTTTCCAACACTTCGGAAATACTTTTGCTCACCATAAATCATTTTACATGCTATAATACACCGTTTTCATGTTTTTTTTTCAACATCAAAAAAAATTGAGGTTTTCATCGAAAAATTTCACATACTATACTATGCGTTTTTTTGTAAAATTTTTCAACATTTCACGAAATACTTTTGCTCACCATAGAATCATTCTACATCCTATAATACAACCGTTTTTATGGTTTTTTTCAACTTCAAAAAAATTTGACATTTTCATCGAAAAATTCGACATACTATACTATGTTTTTTTTTGTAAAATTTTCCAACATTTCACGAAATCTTTTGCTCACCATAAATCATTTTACATGCTATAATACGACCGTTTTCATGTTTTTTTTCAACATAAAAAAATTTGACTTTTCATCGAAAAATTTCGGCATACTATACTATGGCGTTTTTTTGTAAAATTTTCCAACATTTCACAAATACTTTTGCTCACCATAGAATCATTCTACATGCTATAATACACCATTTTCATGTTTTTTTTTCAACATTAAAAAAATTTGACGTTTTCATCGAAAAATTTCGACATACTATACTATGGCGTTTTTTTGTAAAATTTTCCGACATTTCACAAATCTTTTGCTCACCATAAATCATTCTCCATGCTATATACGACCATTTTCATGTTTTTTTTCAACATCAAAAAAATTTGCTTTTCAGCGAAAAATTTCACATACTATACTATCCTTTTTTTTGTAAAATTTTCCAACACTTCGGAAATACTTTTGCTCACCATAGAATCATTTTACATGCTATAATACAACCGTTTTCATGTTTTTTTTTTCAACATCAAAAAATGTTGCGTTTTCTCAAAAATTTCGACATACTATACTATGGTGTTTTTTTTTTTATAAAATTTTCCAACATTTCACGAAATACTTTTGCTCACCATAGAATCATTCTACATGCTATAATATACCTTTTCATGTTTTTTTTTCAACATCAAAAAATTTTGACGTTTTCATCGAAAAATTTCGACATACTATACTTCGTGTTTTTTTTTTTTTGTAAAATTTTCCAACATTTCACGAAATACTTTTGCTCACCATAGATTATTCTACATGCTATAATATACCTTTTCATTTTTTTTTTCAACATTAAAGAAAATTAGGTTTTCTCAAAAATTTCGACATACTATACTATGCTTTTTTTTATAAAATTTTCCAACATTTCACGAAATACTTTTCTCACCATAAATTATTCTACATGCTATAATACGACCATTTTCATGTTTTTTTCAACATTAAAAAAAATTGAGGTTTTCATCAAAAATTTCACATACTATACTATGGCTTTTTTTGTAAAATTTTTCAACATTTCACAAAATGACTTTTGCTCACCATAGAATCATTCTACATCCTATAATACAACCGTTTTTATGGTTTTTTTCAACTTCAAAAAAATTTGACATTTTCATCGAAAAATTGCGGCATACTATACTATGGTGTTTTTTTTTATAAAATTTTCCAACATTTCACGAAATGACTTTTGCTCACCATAGAATCATTGTACATGCTATAATATGACCGTTTTCATGGTTTTTTTCAACATCAAAAAAAATTGACGTCTTCATCGAAAAATTTCGACATACTATACTATGGTGTTTTTTTTGTAAAATTTTCCAACATTTCACGAAATACTTTTGCTCACCATAGAATCATTACATCTATAATACACCTTTCATGTTTTTTTCAACTTAAAAAAAATAGACGTTATATCGAAAAATTTGACATATTATAGCATTTTTTTTAAAATTTTCCAACATTTCACGAAATGACTTTTGCTCACCATAGAATCATTCTACATGCTATAATACAACCCTTTTCATGGTTTTGTTCAACTTAAAAAAAATTTGACGTTTTATCGAAAAAGTTTGACATACTATACTATGGTGTTTTTTTTGTAAAATTTTCCAACACTTCGGGAAATGACTTTTGCTCACCATAGAATCATTTTACATGCTATAATACAACCGTTTTCATGTTTTTTTTTTCAACATCAAAAAATGTTGACGTTTTCATCGAAAAATTTCGACATACTATACTATGGTGTTTTTTTTTTTTTTTTGTAAAATTTTCCAACATTTCACGAAATACTTTTGCTCACCATAAATCATTCTACATGCTATAATACACCATTTTTGTGTTTTTTTTCAACATTAAAAAAAATTGGGTTTTCATCGAAAAATTTCGACATACTATACTATCCTTTTTTTTGTAAAATTTTCCAGCACTTCGGGAAATACTTTTGTTCCCATAAATCATTTTACATGCTATAATACACCTTTTCTGTTTTTTTTCAACATCAAAAAAATTTGCGTTTTCTCAAAAAATTTCGACATACTTACTATGGCGTTTTTTTGTAAATTTTCCAACATTTCACGAAATATTTTGCTCACCATAAATACTACATGCTATAATATACCTTTTATGTTTTTTTCAACTTAAAAAAAATTTGACGTTTTATCGAAAAAGTTTGACATACTATACTATGGTGTTTTTTTGTAAAATTTTCCAACACTTCAAATACTTTTGCTCACCATAAATCATTTTACATGCTATAATACACCTTTTATGTTTTTTTTCAACATCAAAAAAAATTGAGTTTTCATCGAAAAATTTCGACATACTATACTATGGCGTTTTTTTGTAAAATTTTTCAACATTTCACAAATACTTTTGCTCACCATAGAATCATTCTACATCCTATAATACAACCGTTTTTATGGTTTTTTTCAACTTCAAAAAAATTTGCATTTTCATCGAAAAATTCGACATACTATACTATGGTGTTTTTTTTGTAAAATTTTCCAACATTTCACGAAATGCTTTTGCTCACCATAGAATCATTTTACATGCTATAATACGACCGTTTTCATGTTTTTTTTCAACATAAAAAAAATTTGACGTTTTCATCGAAAAATTTCGGCATACTATACTATGGCGTTTTTTTGTAAAATTTTCCAACATTTCACGAAATGACTTTTGCTCACCATAGAATCATTCTACATGCTATAATACGACCATTTTCATGTTTTTTTTTCAACATTAAAAAAATTTGACGTTTTCATCGAAAAATTTCGACATACTATACTATGGCGTTTTTTTGTAAAATTTTCCGACATTTCACGAAATACTTTTGCTCACCATAGATCATCTCCATCTATATACACCATTTTATTTTTTTTTCAACATCAAAAAAATTTACGTTTTCATCAAAAATTTCGACATACTATACTATCCTTTTTTTTGTAAAATTTTCCAACACTTCGGGAAATGACTTTTGCTCACCAAGAATCATTTTACATGCTATAATACAACCGTTTTCATGTTTTTTTTTTCAACATCAAAAAATGTTGACGTTTTCGTCGAAAAATTTCGACATACTATACTATGGTGTTTTTTTTTTTTGTAAAATTTTCCAACATTTCACGAAATGACTTTTGCTCACCATAGAATCATTCTACATGCTATAATACGACCATTTTCATGTTTTTTTTCAACATTAAAAAAAATTGAGGTTTTCATCAAAAATTTCGACATACTATACTATGGCGTTTTTTTGTAAAATTTTTCAACATTTCACGAAATGACTTTTGCTCACCATAGAATCATTCTACATCCTATAATACAACCGTTTTTATGGTTTTTTTCAACTTCAAAAAAATTTGACATTTTCATCGAAAAATTGCGGCATACTATACTATGGTGTTTTTTTTTATAAAATTTTCCAACATTTCACGAAGTGACTTTTGCTCACCATAGAATCATTCTACATGCTATAATATGACCGTTTTCATGTTTTTTTTCAACATAAAAAAAATTGACGTCTTCATCGAAAAATTTCGACATACTATACTATGGTGTTTTTTTTGTAAAAGTTTCCAACATTTCACGAAATACTTTTGCTCACCATAGAATCATTCTACATGCTATAATACACCATTTTTTGTTTTTTTTTCAACATTAAAAAAAATTGAGGTTTTCATCGAAAAATTTCGACATACTATACTTCCGTTTTTTTTGTAAAATTTTCCAGCACTTCGGAAATACTTTTGTTCACCATAGAATCATTTTACATGCTATAATACACCGTTTTCATGGTTTTTTTCAACTTAAAAAAAATTTGACATTTTCATCGAAAAATTTCGGCATACTATACTATGGCGTTTTTTTATAAAATTTTCCAACATTTCACGAAATGACTTTTGCTCACCATAGAATCATTCTACATGCTATAATATGACCGTTTTCATGTTTTTTTTTCAACATCAAAAAATTTTGACGTGTTAATCGAAAAATTTCGACATACTATACTATCGTGTTTTTTTTTTTTTTGTAAAATTTTCCAACATTTCACGAAATGACTTTTGCTCACCATAGAATTATTCTACATGCTATAATATGACCGTTTTCATGTTTTTTTTTCAACATTAAAGAAAATTGAGGTTTTCATCGAAAAATTTCGACATACTATACTATGGCGTTTTTTTTATAAAATTTTCCAACATTTCACGAAATACTTTTGCTCACCATAGAATTATTCTACATGCTATAATACACCATTTTCATGTTTTTTTTCAACATTAAAAAAAATTGAGGTTTTCATCGAAAAATTTCGACATACTATACTATGGCGTTTTTTTGTAAAATTTTTCAACATTTCACAAAATGACTTTTGCTCACCATAGAATCATTCTACATCCTATAATACAACCGTTTTTATGGTTTTTTTCAACTTCAAAAAAATTTGACATTTTCATCGAAAAATTGCGGCATACTATACTATGGTGTTTTTTTTTATAAAATTTTCCAACATTTCACGAAATGACTTTTGCTCACCATAGAATCATTGTACATGCTATAATATGACCGTTTTCATGGTTTTTTTCAACATAAAAAAAAATTGACGTCTTCATCGAAAAATTTCGACATACTATACTATGGTGTTTTTTTTGTAAAATTTTCCAACATTTCACGAAATGACTTTTGCTCACCATAGAATCATTCTACATGCTATAATACGACCGTTTTCATGGTTTTTTTCAACTTAAAAAAAATATGACGTTATATCGAAAAACTTTGACATATTACTATGGCATTTTTTTGTAAAATTTTCCAACATTTCACGAAATGACTTTTGCTCACCATAGAATCATTCTACATGCTATAATACAACCCTTTTCATGGTTTTGTTCAACTTAAAAAAAATTTGACGTTTTATCGAAAAAGTTTGACATACTATACTATGGTGTTTTTTTTTGTAAAATTTTCCAACACTTCGGGAAATGACTTTTGCTCACCATAGAATCATTCTACATCCTATAATACAACCGTTTTTATGGTTTTTTTCAACTTCAAAAAAATTTGACATTTTCATCGAAAAATTGCGGCATACTATACTATGGTGTTTTTTTTTATAAAATTTTCCAACATTTCACGAAGTGACTTTTGCTCACCATAGAATCATTCTACATGCTATAATATGACCGTTTTCATGTTTTTTTTCAACATAAAAAAAATTGACGTCTTCATCGAAAAATTTCGACATACTATACTATGGTGTTTTTTTTTGTAAAAGTTTCCAACATTTCACGAAATGACTTTTGCTCACCATAGAATCATTCTACATGCTATAATACGACCATTTTTGTGTTTTTTTTCAACATTAAAAAAAATTGAGGTTTTCATCGAAAAATTTCGACATACTATACTGTGCCGTTTTTTTTGTAAAATTTTCCAGCACTTCGGGAAATGACTTTTGTTCACCATAGAATCATTTTACATGCTATAATACGACCGTTTTCATGGTTTTTTTCAACTTAAAAAAAATTTGACATTTTCATCGAAAAATTTCGGCATACTATACTATGGCGTTTTTTTATAAAATTTTCCAACATTTCACGAAATGACTTTTGCTCACCATAGAATCATTCTACATGCTATAATATGACCGTTTTCATGTTTTTTTTTTCAACATCAAAAAATTTTGACGTTTTCATCGAAAAATTTCGACATACTATACTATCGTGTTTTTTTTTTTTTTTGTAAAATTTTCCAACATTTCACGAAATGACTTTTGCTCACCATAGAATTATTCTACATGCTATAATATGACCGTTTTCATGTTTTTTTTTCAACATTAAAGAAAATTGAGGTTTTCATCGAAAAATTTCGACATACTATACTATGGCGTTTTTTTTATAAAATTTTCCAACATTTCACGAAATGACTTTTGCTCACCATAGAATTATTCTACATGCTATAATACGACCATTTTCATGTTTTTTTTCAACATTAAAAAAAATTGAGGTTTTCATCGAAAAATTTCGACATACTATACTATGGCGTTTTTTTGTAAAATTTTTCAACATTTCACAAAATGACTTTTGCTCACCATAGAATCATTCTACATCCTATAATACAACCGTTTTTATGGTTTTTTTCAACTTCAAAAAAATTTGACATTTTCATCGAAAAATTGCGGCATACTATACTATGGTGTTTTTTTTTATAAAATTTTCCAACATTTCACGAAATGACTTTTGCTCACCATAGAATCATTGTACATGCTATAATATGACCGTTTTCATGGTTTTTTTCAACATCAAAAAAAATTGACGTCTTCATCGAAAAATTTCGACATACTATACTATGGTGTTTTTTTTTGTAAAATTTTCCAACATTTCACGAAATGACTTTTGCTCACCATAGAATCATTGTACATGCTATAATACGACCGTTTTCATGGTTTTTTTCAACTTAAAAAAAAATATGACGTTATATCGAAAAACTTTGACATATTACTATGGCATTTTTTTGTAAAATTTTCCAACATTTCACGAAATGACTTTTGCTCACCATAGAATCATTCTACATGCTATAATACAACCCTTTTCATGGTTTTGTTCAACTTAAAAAAAATTTGACGTTTTATCGAAAAAGTTTGACATACTATACTATGGTGTTTTTTTTGTAAAATTTTCCAACACTTCGGGAAATGACTTTTGCTCACCATAGAATCATTTTACATGCTATAATACAACCGTTTTCATGTTTTTTTTTTTCAACATCAAAAAATGTTGACGTTTTCATCGAAAAATTTCGACATACTATACTATGGTGTTTTTTTTTTTTTTTTGTAAAATTTTCCAACATTTCACGAAATGACTTTTGCTCACCATAGAATCATTCTACATGCTATAATACGACCATTTTTGTGTTTTTTTTCAACATTAAAAAAAATTGAGGTTTTCATCGAAAAATTTCGACATACTATACTATGCCGTTTTTTTTGTAAAATTTTCCAGCACTTCGGGAAATGACTTTTGTTCACCATAGAATCATTTTACATGCTATAATACAACCGTTTTCATGTTTTTTTTTCAACATCAAAAAAATTTGACGTTTTCATCAAAAAATTTCGACATACTATACTATGGCGTTTTTTTGGTAAAATTTTCCAACATTTCACGAAATGACTTTTGCTCACCATAGAATGATTCTACATGCTATAATATGACCGTTTTCATGGTTTTTTTCAACTTAAAAAAAATTTGACGTTTTATCGAAAAAGTTTGACATACTATACTATGGTGTTTTTTTGTAAAATTTTCCAACACTTCGGGAAATGACTTTTGCTCACCATAGAATCATTTTACATGCTATAATACGACCGTTTTCATGTTTTTTTTTTCAACATCAAAAAAAATTGAGGTTTTCATCGAAAAATTTCGACATACTATACTATGGCGTTTTTTTGTAAAATTTTTCAACATTTCACGAAATGACTTTTGCTCACCATAGAATCATTCTACATCCTATAATACAACCGTTTTTATGGTTTTTTTCAACTTCAAAAAAATTTGACATTTTCATCGAAAAATTGCGACATACTATACTATGGTGTTTTTTTTGTAAAATTTTCCAACATTTCACGAAATGACTTTTGCTCACCATAGAATCATTTTACATGCTATAATACGACCGTTTTCATGTTTTTTTTCAACATAAAAAAAATTTGACGTTTTCATCGAAAAATTTCGGCATACTATACTATGGCGTTTTTTTTGTAAAATTTTCCAACATTTCACGAAATGACTTTTGCTCACCATAGAATCATTCTACATGCTATAATACGACCATTTTCATGTTTTTTTTTCAACATTAAAAAAATTTGACGTTTTCATCGAAAAATTTCGACATACTATACTATGGCGTTTTTTTGTAAAATTTTCCGACATTTCACGAAATGACTTTTGCTCACCATAGAATCATTCTCCATGCTATGATACGACCATTTTCATGTTTTTTTTCAACATCAAAAAAATTTGACGTTTTCATCGAAAAATTTCGACATACTATACTATGCCGTTTTTTTTGTAAAATTTTCCAACACTTCGGGAAATGACTTTTGCTCACCATAGAATCATTTTACATGCTATAATACAACCGTTTTCATGTTTTTTTTTTCAACATCAAAAAATGTTGACGTTTTCGTCGAAAAATTTCGACATACTATACTATGGTGTTTTTTTTTTTATAAAATTTTCCAACATTTCACGAAATGACTTTTGCTCACCATAGAATCATTCTACATGCTATAATATGACCGTTTTCATGTTTTTTTTTCAACATCAAAAAATTTTGACGTTTTCATCGAAAAATTTCGACATACTATACTATCGTGTTTTTTTTTTTTTTGTTAAAATTTTCCAACATTTCACGAAATGACTTTTGCTCACCATAGAATTATTCTACATGCTATAATATGACCGTTTTCATGTTTTTTTTTCAACATTAAAGAAAATTGAGGTTTTCATCGAAAAATTTCGACATACTATACTATGGCGTTTTTTTTGTAAAATTTTTCAACATTTCACAAAATGACTTTTGCTCACCATAGAATCATTCTACATCCTATAATACAACCGTTTTTATGGTTTTTTTCAACTTCAAAAAAATTTGACATTTTCATCGAAAAATTGCGGCATACTATACTATGGTGTTTTTTTTTATAAAATTTTCCAACATTTCACGAAATGACTTTTGCTCACCATAGAATCATTGTACATGCTATAATATGACCGTTTTCATGGTTTTTTTCAACATCAAAAAAAATTGACGTCTTCATCGAAAAATTTCGACATACTATACTATGGTGTTTTTTTTGTAAAATTTTCCAACATTTCACGAAATGACTTTTGCTCACCATAGAATCATTGTACATGCTATAATACGACCGTTTTCATGGTTTTTTTCAACTTAAAAAAAATATGACGTTATATCGAAAAACTTTGACATATTACTATGGCATTTTTTTGTAAAATTTTCCAACATTTCACGAAATGACTTTTGCTCACCATAGAATCATTCTACATGCTATAATACAACCCTTTTCATGGTTTTGTTCAACTTAAAAAAAATTTGACGTTTTATCGAAAAAGTTTGACATACTATACTATGGTGTTTTTTTTGTAAAATTTTCCAACACTTCGGGAAATGACTTTTGCTCACCATAGAATCATTTTACATGCTATAATACAACCGTTTTCATGTTTTTTTTTTCAACATCAAAAAATGTTGACGTTTTCATCGAAAAATTTCGACATACTATACTATGGTGTTTTTTTTTTTTTTTTTGTAAAATTTTCCAACATTTCACGAAATGACTTTTGCTCACCATAGAATCATTCTACATGCTATAATACGACCATTTTTGTGTTTTTTTTCAACATTAAAAAAAATTGAGGTTTTCATCGAAAAATTTCGACATACTATACTATGCCGTTTTTTTTGTAAAATTTTCCAGCACTTCGGGAAATGACTTTTGTTCACCATAGAATCATTTTACATGCTATAATACAACCGTTTTCATGTTTTTTTTTCAACATCAAAAAAATTTGACGTTTTCATCAAAAAATTTCGACATACTATACTATGGCGTTTTTTTTTGGTAAAATTTTCCAACATTTCACGAAATGACTTTTGCTCACCATAGAATGATTCTACATGCTATAATATGACCGTTTTCATGGTTTTTTTCAACTTAAAAAAAATTTGACGTTTTATCGAAAAAGTTTGACATACTATACTATGGTGTTTTTTTGTAAAATTTTCCAACACTTCGGGAAATGACTTTTGCTCACCATAGAATCATTTTACATGCTATAATACGACCGTTTTCATGTTTTTTTTTCAACATCAAAAAAAATTGAGGTTTTCATCGAAAAATTTCGACATACTATACTATGGCGTTTTTTTGTAAAATTTTTCAACATTTCACGAAATGACTTTTGCTCACCATAGAATCATTCTACATCCTATAATACAACCGTTTTTATGGTTTTTTTCAACTTCAAAAAAATTTGACATTTTCATCGAAAAATTGCGACATACTATACTATGGTGTTTTTTTTGTAAAATTTTCCAACATTTCACGAAATGACTTTTGCTCACCATAGAATCATTTTACATGCTATAATACGACCGTTTTCATGTTTTTTTTTCAACATAAAAAAAATTTGACGTTTTCATCGAAAAATTTCGGCATACTATACTATGGCGTTTTTTTGTAAAATTTTCCAACATTTCACGAAATGACTTTTGCTCACCATAGAATCATTCTACATGCTATAATACGACCATTTTCATGTTTTTTTTTCAACATTAAAAAAATTTGACGTTTTCATCGAAAAATTTCGACATACTATACTATGGCGTTTTTTTGTAAAATTTTCCGACATTTCACGAAATGACTTTTGCTCACCATAGAATCATTCTCCATGCTATGATACGACCATTTTCATGTTTTTTTTCAACATCAAAAAAATTTGACGTTTTCAGCGAAAAATTTCGACATACTATACTATGCCGTTTTTTTTGTAAAATTTTCCAACACTTCGGGAAATGACTTTTGCTCACCATAGAATCATTTTACATGCTATAATACAACCGTTTTCATGTTTTTTTTTTCAACATCAAAAAATGTTGACGTTTTCGTCGAAAAATTTCGACATACTATACTATGGTGTTTTTTTTTTTTTTGTAAAATTTTCCAACATTTCACGAAATGACTTTTGCTCACCATAGAATCATTCTACATGCTATAATACGACCATTTTCATGTTTTTTTTCAACATTAAAAAAAATTGAGGTTTTCATCGAAAAATTTCGACATACTATACTATGGCGTTTTTTTGTAAAATTTTTCAACATTTCACGAAATGACTTTTGCTCACCATAGAATCATTCTACATCCTATAATACAACCGTTTTTATGGTTTTTTTCAACTTCAAAAAAATTTGACATTTTCATCGAAAAATTGCGGCATACTATACTATGGTGTTTTTTTTTATAAAATTTTCCAACATTTCACGAAGTGACTTTTGCTCACCATAGAATCATTCTACATGCTATAATATGACCGTTTTCATGTTTTTTTTCAACATCAAAAAAAATTGACGTCTTCATCGAAAAATTTCGACATACTATACTATGGTGTTTTTTTTTTTGTAAAAGTTTCCAACATTTCACGAAATGACTTTTGCTCACCATAGAATCATTCTACATGCTATAATACAACCCTTTTCATGGTTTTGTTCAACTTAAAAAAAATTTGACGTTTTATCGAAAAAGTTTGACATACTATACTATGGTGTTTTTTTTGTAAAATTTTCCAACACTTCAGGAAATGACTTTTGCTCACCATAGAATCATTTTACATGCTATAATACAACCGTTTTCACCTTTTTTTTTTCAACATCAAAAAATGTTGACGTTTTCATCGAAAAATTTCGACATACTATACTATGGTGTTTTTTTTTTTTTTTAAAATTTTCCAACATTTCACGAAATGACTTTTGCTCACCATAGAATCATTGTACATGCTATAATACGACCGTTTTCATGTTTTTTTTCAACATAAAAAAAATTTGACGTTTTCATCGAAAAATTTCGACATACTATACTATGGCGTTTTTTTGTAAAATTTTCCAACATTTCACGAAATGACTTTTGCTCACCATAGAATCATTCTACATGCTATAATACGACCATTTTTGTGTTTTTTTTCAACATTAAAAAAAATTGAGGTTTTCATCGAAAAATTTCGACATACTATACTGTGCCGTTTTTTTTGTAAAATTTTCCAGCACTTCGGGAAATGACTTTTGTTCACCATAGAATCATTTTACATGCTATAATACGACCGTTTTCATGGTTTTTTTCAACTTAAAAAAAATTTGACATTTTCATCGAAAAATTTCGGCATACTATACTATGGCGTTTTTTTTATAAAATTTTCCAACATTTCACGAAATGACTTTTGCTCACCATAGAATCATTCTACATGCTATAATATGACCGTTTTCATGTTTTTTTTCAACATCAAAAAATTTTGACGTTTTCATCGAAAAATTTCGACATACTATACTATCGTGTTTTTTTTTTTTTTTAAAATTTTCCAACATTTCACGAAATGACTTTTGCTCACCATAGAATTATTCTACATGCTATAATATGACCGTTTTCATGTTTTTTTTTTCAACATTAAAGAAAATTGAGGTTTTCATCGAAAAATTTCGACATACTATACTATGGCGTTTTTTTTATAAAATTTTCCAACATTTCACGAAATGACTTTTGCTCACCATAGAATCATTCTACATGCTATAATACGACCATTTTCATGTTTTTTTTTCAACATTAAAAAAAATTGAGGTTTTCATCGAAAAATTTCGACATACTATACTATGGCGTTTTTTTGTAAAATTTTTCAACATTTCACGAAATGACTTTTGCTCACCATAGAATCATTCTACATCCTATAATACAACCGTTTTTATGGTTTTTTTCAACTTCAAAAAAATTTGACATTTTCATCGAAAAATTGCGGCATACTATACTATGGTGTTTTTTTTTATAAAATTTTCCAACATTTCACGAAGTGACTTTTGCTCACCATAGAATCATTCTACATGCTATAATATGACCGTTTTCATGTTTTTTTTCAACATCAAAAAAAATTTGACGTCTTCATCGAAAAATTTCGACATACTATACTATGGTGTTTTTTTTTGTAAAAGTTTCCAACATTTCACGAAATGACTTTTGCTCACCATAGAATCATTCTACATGCTATAATACAACCCTTTTCATGGTTTTGTTCAACTTAAAAAAAATTTGACGTTTTATCGAAAAAGTTTGACATACTATACTATGGTGTTTTTTTTGTAAAATTTTCCAACACTTCAGGAAATGACTTTTGCTCACCATAGAATCATTTTACATGCTATAATACAACCGTTTTCACCTTTTTTTTTCAACATCAAAAAATGTTGACGTTTTCATCGAAAAATTTCGACATACTATACTATGGTGTTTTTTTTTTTTGTAAAATTTTCCAACATTTCACGAAATGACTTTTGCTCACCATAGAATCATTGTACATGCTATAATACGACCGTTTTCATGTTTTTTTTCAACATCAAAAAAATTTGACGTTTTCATCGAAAAATTTCGACATACTATACTATGGCGTTTTTTTGTAAAATTTTCCAACATTTCACGAAATGACTTTTGCTCACCATAGAATCATTCTACATGCTATAATACGACCATTTTTGTGTTTTTTTTCAACATTAAAAAAAATTGAGGTTTTCATCGAAAAATTTCGACATACTATACTGTGCCGTTTTTTTTGTAAAATTTTCCAGCACTTCGGGAAATGACTTTTGTTCACCATAGAATCATTTTACATGCTATAATACGACCGTTTTCATGGTTTTTTTCAACTTAAAAAAAAATTTGACATTTTCATCGAAAAATTTCGGCATACTATACTATGGCGTTTTTTTTATAAAATTTTCCAACATTTCACGAAATGACTTTTGCTCACCATAGAATTATTCTACATGCTATAATATGACCGTTTTCATGTTTTTTTTTCAACATTAAAGAAAATTGAGGTTTTCATCGAAAAATTTCGACATACTATACTATGGCGTTTTTTTTTATAAAATTTTCCAACATTTCACGAAATGACTTTTGCTCACCATAGAATTATTCTACATGCTATAATACGACCATTTTCATGTTTTTTTTCAACATTAAAAAAAATTGAGGTTTTCATCGAAAAATTTCGACATACTATACTATGGCGTTTTTTTGTAAAATTTTTCAACATTTCACAAAATGACTTTTGCTCACCATAGAATCATTCTACATCCTATAATACAACCGTTTTTATGGTTTTTTTTCAACTTCAAAAAAATTTGACATTTTCATCGAAAAATTGCGGCATACTATACTATGGTGTTTTTTTTTATAAAATTTTCCAACATTTCACGAAATGACTTTTGCTCACCATAGAATCATTGTACATGCTATAATATGACCGTTTTCATGGTTTTTTTCAACATCAAAAAAAATTGACGTCTTCATCGAAAAATTTCGACATACTATACTATGGTGTTTTTTTTGTAAAATTTTCCAACATTTCACGAAATGACTTTTGCTCACCATAGAATCATTGTACATGCTATAATACGACCGTTTTCATGGTTTTTTTCAACTTAAAAAAAATATGACGTTATATCGAAAAACTTTGACATATTACTATGGCATTTTTTTGTAAAATTTTCCAACATTTCACGAAATGACTTTTGCTCACCATAGAATCATTCTACATGCTATAATACAACCCTTTTCATGGTTTTGTTCAACTTAAAAAAAATTTGACGTTTTATCGAAAAAGTTTGACATACTATACTATGGTGTTTTTTTTGTAAAATTTTCCAACACTTCGGGAAATGACTTTTGCTCACCATAGAATCATTTTACATGCTATAATACAACCGTTTTCATGTTTTTTTTTTTCAACATCAAAAAATGTTGACGTTTTCATCGAAAAATTTCGACATACTATACTATGGTGTTTTTTTTTTTTTTTTGTAAAATTTTCCAACATTTCACGAAATGACTTTTGCTCACCATAGAATCATTCTACATGCTATAATACGACCATTTTTGTGTTTTTTTTCAACATTAAAAAAAATTGAGGTTTTCATCGAAAAATTTCGACATACTATACTATGCCGTTTTTTTTGTAAAATTTTCCAGCACTTCGGGAAATGACTTTTGTTCACCATAGAATCATTTTACATGCTATAATACAACCGTTTTCATGTTTTTTTTTCAACATCAAAAAAATTTGACGTTTTCATCAAAAAATTTCGACATACTATACTATGGCGTTTTTTTGGTAAAATTTTCCAACATTTCACGAAATGACTTTTGCTCACCATAGAATGATTCTACATGCTATAATATGACCGTTTTCATGGTTTTTTTCAACTTAAAAAAAATTTGACGTTTTATCGAAAAAGTTTGACATACTATACTATGGTGTTTTTTTGTAAAATTTTCCAACACTTCGGGAAATGACTTTTGCTCACCATAGAATCATTTTACATGCTATAATACGACCGTTTTCATGTTTTTTTTTCAACATCAAAAAAAATTGAGGTTTTCATCGAAAAATTTCGACATACTATACTATGGCGTTTTTTTGTAAAATTTTTCAACATTTCACGAAATGACTTTTGCTCACCATAGAATCATTCTACATCCTATAATACAACCGTTTTTATGGTTTTTTTCAACTTCAAAAAAATTTGACATTTTCATCGAAAAATTGCGACATACTATACTATGGTGTTTTTTTTGTAAAATTTTCCAACATTTCACGAAATGACTTTTGCTCACCATAGAATCATTTTACATGCTATAATACGACCGTTTTCATGTTTTTTTTCAACATAAAAAAAATTTGACGTTTTCATCGAAAAATTTCGGCATACTATACTATGGCGTTTTTTTGTAAAATTTTCCAACATTTCACGAAATGACTTTTGCTCACCATAGAATCATTCTACATGCTATAATACGACCATTTTCATGTTTTTTTTCAACATTAAAAAAATTTGACGTTTTCATCGAAAAATTTCGACATACTATACTATGGCGTTTTTTTGTAAAATTTTCCGACATTTCACGAAATGACTTTTGCTCACCATAGAATCATTCTCCATGCTATGATACGACCATTTTCATGTTTTTTTTTCAACATCAAAAAAAATTTGACGTTTTCAGCGAAAAATTTCGACATACTATACTATGCCGTTTTTTTTGTAAAATTTTCCAACACTTCGGGAAATGACTTTTGCTCACCATAGAATCATTTTACATGCTATAATACAACCGTTTTCATGTTTTTTTTTTCAACATCAAAAAATGTTGACGTTTTCGTCGAAAAATTTCGACATACTATACTATGGTGTTTTTTTTTTTTTGTAAAATTTTCCAACATTTCACGAAATGACTTTTGCTCACCATAGAATCATTCTACATGCTATAATACGACCATTTTCATGTTTTTTTTCAACATTAAAAAAAATTGAGGTTTTCATCGAAAAATTTCGACATACTATACTATGGCGTTTTTTTGTAAAATTTTTCAACATTTCACGAAATGACTTTTGCTCACCATAGAATCATTCTACATCCTATAATACAACCGTTTTTATGGTTTTTTTCAACTTCAAAAAAAATTTGACATTTTCATCGAAAAATTGCGGCATACTATACTATGGTGTTTTTTTTTATAAAATTTTCCAACATTTCACGAAGTGACTTTTGCTCACCATAGAATCATTCTACATGCTATAATATGACCGTTTTCATGTTTTTTTTCAACATCAAAAAAAATTGACGTCTTCATCGAAAAATTTCGACATACTATACTATGGTGTTTTTTTTGTAAAAGTTTCCAACATTTCACGAAATGACTTTTGCTCACCATAGAATCATTCTACATGCTATAATACAACCCTTTTCATGGTTTTGTTCAACTTAAAAAAAATTTGACGTTTTATCGAAAAAGTTTGACATACTATACTATGGTGTTTTTTTTGTAAAATTTTCCAACACTTCAGGAAATGACTTTTGCTCACCATAGAATCATTTTACATGCTATAATACAACCGTTTTCACCTTTTTTTTTCAACATCAAAAAATGTTGACGTTTTCATCGAAAAATTTCGACATACTATACTATGGTGTTTTTTTTTTTTTTTGTAAAATTTTCCAACATTTCACGAAATGACTTTTGCTCACCATAGAATCATTGTACATGCTATAATACGACCGTTTTCATGTTTTTTTCAACATAAAAAAAATTTGACGTTTTCATCGAAAAATTTCGACATACTATACTATGGCGTTTTTTTGTAAAATTTTCCAACATTTCACGAAATGACTTTTGCTCACCATAGAATCATTCTACATGCTATAATACGACCATTTTTGTGTTTTTTTTCAACATTAAAAAAAATTGAGGTTTTCATCGAAAAATTTCGACATACTATACTGTGCCGTTTTTTTTGTAAAATTTTCCAACACTTCGGGAAATGACTTTTGTTCACCATAGAATCATTTTACATGCTATAATACGACCGTTTTCATGGTTTTTTTCAACTTAAAAAAAAATTTGACATTTTCATCGAAAAATTTCGGCATACTATACTATGGCGTTTTTTTATAAAATTTTCCAACATTTCACGAAATGACTTTTGCTCACCATAGAATCATTCTACATGCTATAATATGACCGTTTTCATGTTTTTTTTTCAACATCAAAAAATTTTGACGTTTTCATCGAAAAATTTCGACATACTATACTATCGTGTTTTTTTTTTTTTTGTAAAATTTTCCAACATTTCACGAAATGACTTTTGCTCACCATAGAATTATTCTACATGCTATAATATGACCGTTTTCATGTTTTTTTTTTCAACATTAAAGAAAATTGAGGTTTTCATCGAAAAATTTCGACATACTATACTATGGCGTTTTTTTTATAAAATTTTCCAACATTTCACGAAATGACTTTTGCTCACCATAGAATCATTCTACATGCTATAATACGACCATTTTCATGTTTTTTTTCAACATTAAAAAAAATTGAGGTTTTCATCGAAAAATTTCGACATACTATACTATGGCGTTTTTTTGTAAAATTTTTCAACATTTCACAAAATGACTTTTGCTCACCATAGAATCATTCTACATCCTATAATACAACCGTTTTTATGGTTTTTTTCAACTTCAAAAAAAATTTGACATTTTCATCGAAAAATTGCGGCATACTATACTATGGTGTTTTTTTTTATAAAATTTTCCAACATTTCACGAAATGACTTTTGCTCACCATAGAATCATTCTACATGCTATAATACGACCGTTTTCATGGTTTTTTTTTCAACTTAAAAAAAATATGACGTTATATCGAAAAACTTTGACATATTACTATGGCGTTTTTTTTTTTGTAAAATTTTCCAACATTTCACGAAATGACTTTTGCTCACCATAGAATCATTCTACATGCTATAATACAACCCTTTTCATGGTTTTGTTCAACTTAAAAAAAATTTGACGTTTTATCGAAAAAGTTTGACATACTATACTATGGTGTTTTTTTTGTAAAATTTTCCAACACTTCGGGAAATGACTTTTGCTCACCATAGAATCATTTTACATGCTATAATACAACCGTTTTCATGTTTTTTTTTTTCAACATCAAAAAATGTTGACGTTTTCATCGAAAAATTTCGACATACTATACTATGGTGTTTTTTTTTTTTTGTAAAATTTTCCAACATTTCACGAAATGACTTTTGCTCACCATAGAATCATTCTACATGCTATAATACGACCATTTTTGTGTTTTTTTTCAACATTAAAAAAAATTGAGGTTTTCATCGAAAAATTTCGACATACTATACTATGCCGTTTTTTTTGTAAAATTTTCCAGCACTTCGGGAAATGACTTTTGTTCACCATAGAATCATTTTACATGCTATAATACAACCGTTTTCATGTTTTTTTTCAACATCAAAAAAATTTGACGTTTTCATCAAAAATTTCGACATACTATACTATGGCGTTTTTTTGTTGTAAAATTTTCCAACATTTCACGAAATGACTTTTGCTCACCATAGAATGATTCTACATGCTATAATATGACCGTTTTCATGGTTTTTTTCAACTTAAAAAAAATTTGACATTTTCATCGAAAAATTTCGGCATACTATACTATGGCGTTTTTTTGTAAAATTTTCCAACATTTCACGAAATGACTTTTGCTCACCATAGAATCATTCTACATGCTATAATACGACCATTTTCATGTGTTTTTTTCAACATTAAAAAAAATTGAGGTTTTCATCGAAAAATTTCGACATACTATACCATGGCGTTTTTTTGTAAAATTTTTCAACATTTCACAAAATGACTTTTGCTCACCATAGAATCATTCTACATGCTATAATACAACCCTTTTCATGGTTTTGTTCAACTTAAAAAAAAATTTGACGTTTTATCGAAAAAGTTTGACATACTATACTATGGTGTTTTTTTTGTAAAATTTTCCAACACTTCGGGAAATGACTTTTGCTCACCATAGAATCATTTTACATGCTATAATACGACCGTTTTCATGTTTTTTTTTTCAACATCAAAAAATGTTGACGTTTTCATCGAAAAATTTCGACATACTATACTATGGTGTTTTTTTTTTTTTTGTAAAATTTTCCAACATTTCACGAAATGACTTTTGCTCACCATAGAATCATTTTACATCCTATAATACAACCGTTTTTATGGTTTTTTTCAACTTCAAAAAAATTTGACATTTTCATCGAAAAATTGCGGCATACTATACTATGGTGTTTTTCTTTATAAAATTTTCCAACATTTCACGAAATGACTTTTGCTCACCATAGAATCATTCTACATGCTATAATATGACCGTTGTCGTGGTTATTTCAACATCAAAAAAATTTGACGTTTTCATCGAAAAATTTCGACATACTATACTATGGTGTTTTTTTGTAAAATTTTCCAACACTTCGGGAAATGACTTTTGCTCACCATAGAATCATTCTACATGCTATAATTCGACCGTTTTCATGTTTTTTTTCAACATCAAAAATTTTCTACGTTTTCATCGAAAAATTTTGACAAACTATACTATGGCGTTTTTTTTGTAAAATTATCCAACATTTCGGGAAATGTCTTTTGCTCACCATAGATTCATTCTACATGCTATAATATGACCGTTTTAGTGGTTATTTCAACATCAAAAAAATTTGACGTTTTCATCGAAAAATTTCGACATACTATACTATGGTGGGTTTTTTTTTTGTAAAATTTTCC
Source organism: Pterois miles (assembly GCA_947000775.1). NCBI lineage: Eukaryota > Metazoa > Chordata > Actinopteri > Perciformes > Scorpaenidae > Pterois > Pterois miles. The sequence goes on along the minus strand of CAMQGK010000342.1, from coordinate 8,750,733 downwards.
AACATTTCACGAAATGACTTTTGCTCACCATAGATTCATTCTACATTCTATAATAAGACCGTTTTCATGTTTTTTTTCAACTTAAAAAAAATTTGACGTTTTCATCGAAAAATTTCGGCAAAAAAATAGTATAAGTATGATTAAGTCAAAAAACAAAACAAGTAATAGTATATTACTTACTATATAAAAAATTAGTCATAGTTTAATATGTATGTATTGGTATATAGTACAAGGTACAGCATGTTGATAAAATAAAGCCATAGTATGGTGTCGAAAAAAGTCAGTATAAATATAGCATGTCAAAAAAAGTCACAGCATATGTTTGAAAGAAAGAGAAAAAAAATCCAACACATACATTTCAAAATGCTTTATATACAAGTTGCACATACAACATAAAGACTTAAACAATATAAGATTTATACACTTTGTACATCAGCTGACTAGAAACCACTGACAATACTAACAGAAGTGACATGGGGAGATAGTCAAGCCATTTAACACACAAGTCAAAGTAATTCACAAAATAATGAAAATTCAGCATAGTTGACTCGTCGTTATGCCAGTTTGAAGGTAAATATCAAGAACTTTACATTTTTGTCAGTATAATACCATCTTTCAAGCAGACATACAATTATTTTGTATTCAGTTCTTTCCATGTTTTGAGATAAAATGTGCCATACCTTGGGATTTAAACTTCCCCCATTAATAACTGGCTATTGTTTGAGAAAAATGAAATCATCTGGTTCTGAGTTCATACCTCAGACAAGTCCTATCCACATTTACCCACTTTCAGTGTCATGTGGGCTCCCAACATGAACATCCCACCCACAGTAAGGCACGGTGACTAAAAGAACAAGAGTTCAATTCAGAAATATGACGAGGGAAAATATGATTTCAAACCATGTCAGGATAGACACTTTGTTTTTTGGAGTACAACACAAGATAAACATTGTGCCCTTGTTTTGTAAAGCAACTACAGACTGATGCAGCCAGACGTTCACTCAAAGACAAAACACTGGACAGAGAAACTCTGAGAAACAAGTAGCAGTAATCATACTCATGAACACAATAATCAGTAAGTTGGTTGGCAAGGTTATCAGAAACTGGCAGCCTTTCAAAAGTTAAATCTTAACATAATGAACTGGTCTTCACAGGGGTTATTTTGTGCTGCAAAGCGCCCGATTAATGAACCTGGTTTGCAATGGAGACGCATTGCTCAATGGACATAATGTTAATCCTCTATTTGTCCACCAGAGGGAGTACTAGTTCATATAATCCAATAGCAGTGAGAGATGTGACTGTTCACAGCTGAGATTTAGTTTGTCTTTCTGACCAGCAGCCAGCCCGAGGTGAGGGGAGGGGTTGCAGGCCGAGGCCGAGTTTGCACATGCAGGTGCTGCGCTTGAGACTAGAGCTAAAATCTGATTGGACAGCAGGTGGTGTGGGTTGACTGGTTTAGAAAGATCTGTTGCATATTGTGCTGTAATAGCTGGCCGGGGGCTGCTCAGAGGAGCAGGTTTAACTGTCATCCTCCTCCTCTTCCTGCTGGTCGTCCGTCAGTATCTCTGGTGCCCGGAAACACACCTCGAAGAAGTTGACGAGGGATTGGCTCAGGTGCTGCTGTGTCCCGTCAGTGTGTAGGAAGTGTCCCTCATCTGGGTATATCTGTAGATAAATATCCAGGAATAGATTTATATAGAGATGCACCTGACACATACAGTATTTCCATTATTCAGCAACAAACTTTAACTTATATTTACTATACACTGATTGTAAGACACTGAGACAACTAAACAGTCTTAGTATTTCATAACTCCTTGGACATAATTCAGGTAGACAGGGTGGGAACAAAGTACAAGTCAACACAACGAAAACCTAGAAAAAAAAAAACAAACAAAAATGAAGTATGTTGAAAAAAGTCATAGTATAGTATGTTGAAAAAAAGTCATAGTATAGTATGTCGAAAAAAGTCATAGTATAGTATGTCGACAAATGTCAGTATAGTATTTTAAAAAAAATCATAGTATAGTACGTTGATAAAAAAATCATAGTGTGGCATGTCGAAAAAAAGGCATTGTATATGTCGATAAAAAAGTCTTAGTATAGTATGTTGATAAAAAAAGTCACAGTATTTCGAGAAAAGCAGAGCAAGTATGTCGAACAGCATAATATCAAAAAATTCATAATATAGATGCAAAAAAGCATAGAACATCCAAAAAGCAATAACTATGCCAAAAAGCATAGAAGCATGCAAAAATTCATAGAAACATTAAAAGAAAGAACTATTTAAACATCGATAGTATGCCAAAAAAGCAAGATAGAGTCGAAAAACGCAAGAAGTATGCAAAAAATTCATGAACTATGTCACAAAAGCAGAATGCAAAAAGCATAGAGATGCAAAAACTTCAACAAAAGCATAAGATGCGAAAAAGCAAACAGATGCAAAATTCACAGACAGATTCAAAAAGTAAGACAAAATGTATAGAGAATCAAAGCAGGAGATCAAAAGCAGATGCAAAATGTAAGAAGAACGAAAGCAGGAGATCAAAAAGCATAGTAGATGTTAAAAATCAGGTGTATGTTAAAAGCAGGACTATGTCAAAAGCACAGAGATTCGAAAAAGCATATAGATGCAAAAAAGCATATTATAAAAACAGCAGCAAGATCAAAAACGACAAGAAGATTCGAAAAAAGAAGCATGCAAAAAAATTCATAGAAGAGTCGAAAAAGCAGACAGATGCAAAAAAACATAGCAAAACATTAAGATGTAAAAGCAGAGGGCGAAACTATTATAGATGCGAAAGCAGAAGACAAAAAAGCAAGAAGATTCACAAATTCATGCAATGCAAAAAGCATAGAATCAAAAAATGCAGAAGATGTAAAGCAACATCAAAAGCAAAAGATGAAAATAAGAGATGTAAGCAGAATATAAATCAGAGGTGCAAACAATTCAAATGAGAGATGCCAAAAAAGCAGAGATGCGAAACAAATCAACAGATATCAAAACCAAACATCCAAAAACAAGAGATCGAAAAAAGTCACAGTATAGTATGTCGATAAAAAAGTCATAGTGTAGTATGTAGATAAAAAAGTCAGTGTAGTATGTCGATAAAAAAGTCATTGTACAGTATGTCGAAAAAAGTCATAGTTTAGTATGTCAAAAAAGGTCAGAGTATACTATGTCGAAAAAAGTCATAGTGTACTATGTCGATAAAAAAGTCTTAGTATAGTATGTCGATAAAAGTCATAGCATATTATGATGATAAAAAGTCATAGCATAGTATGTCAAAAAAATTCATAGTATAGTATGTCAAAGTCATAGTATACTGTCAAAAAATGTCAGTTTAGTCTGTCGAAAAAATCATAGTATAGTATGTCGAAAAAAGTCATAGTATAGTATTTCGAAAAAATCAGTGTCGAGAAAAGTCATAGTGTAGTATGTCGAAAAAAATCATAGTATAGTATGTCGAATAAAATCAGTATAGTATTTCTAAAAAAATCATAGTATAGAATGTCGAGAAAAGGCATAGTACAGTATGTCGATAAAAAAAGTCATAGTATGTCGGTAAACAAGTCATAGTATGTCGAAAAAAGTCATAGCGTTGTATGTTGAAAAAAATCATAGTATATTATGTCGATAAAAAAGTCATAGTATAGTATGTCGACAAATGTCATAGTATAGTTTGTCGAAAAAAATCATAGTATTGTTTGTCAAAAAAATTCTTAGTATAGTATGTAGAAAAAGTCATAGTATGTCGATAAAAAAAGTTATAGTATAGTATGTCGAGAAAAAGGCATAGTATATGTCGAAAAAAATCATAGTATATGTCCAAAATAAGTCATGGTATATGTCCAAAATAAGTCGTAGTTTAGTATGTCCAAAATAAGTCATAGTTTAGTATGTCGAAAAAAGTCACAGTATAGTATGTCGATAAAAAAGTCATAGTGTAGTATGTCGATAAAAAAGTCATTGTACAGTATGTCGAAAAATGTCATAGTATAGTATGTCGAAAAATGTTATTGTATGGTATGTCGAACAAAGTCATAGTGTAGTATGTCGAAAAAAGTCATAGTTTAGTATGTCAAAAAAGGTCAGAGTATACTATGTCGAAAAAAGTCATAGTGTACTATGTCGATAAAAAATGATGATGAGAAAAAAGTCATAGCATATTATGATGATTAAAAAGTCATAGCATAGTATGTCAAAAAAATTCATAGTATAGTATGTCAAAGTCATAGTATCCTGTCAAAAAATGTCAGTTTAGTCTGTCGAAAAAATCATAGTATAGTACGTCGAACGAAGTCATAGTATTTTCGAAGTATAGTAGTATAGTATTTCGAAAAAATCAGTGTCGAGAAAAGTCATAGTGTAGTATGTCGAAAAAAATCAGTATAGTATTTCTAAAAAAATCACAGTATAGTATGTCGAATAAAATCAGTATAGTATTTCTAAAAAAATCATAGTATAGTATGACGAAAAAAGTCATTGTATAGTATGTTCAAAAAAGGTCATAGTATAGTATGTTGAAAAAAGGCATAGTACAGTATGTCGATAAAAAAGTCATAGTATGTCGGTAAACAAGTCATAGTATGTCGAAAAAAAGTCATAGCGTTGTATGTTGAAAAAAATCATAGTATAGTATGTCGATAAAAAAGTCATAGTATAGTATGTCGACAAATGTCATAGTATAGTTTGTCGAAAAAAATCATAGTAAAGTATTTTTAAAAAATCATGGTATAGTATGTCGAAAAAATTCTTAGTATAGTATGTAGAAAAAGTCATAGTATGTCGATAAAAAAGTTATAGTATAGTATGTCGAAAAAAAGGCATAGTATATGTCGATTAAAAAAATGTCTTAGTATGTTGAAAAAAGTCATAGTATCGTATGTTGATAAAAAAGTCATAGTATATTATGATGATAAAAAAGTCATAGTATAGTATGTTGAAAAAAATCATAGTATAGTATGTCGAAAAAAGTCACAATATAGTATGTCGAAAAAATTCATAATATAGTATGTCGAAAAAAATCATAGTATAGTATGTTGAATAAAATCAGTATAGTATTTCTAAAAAAATCACAGTATAGTATGTCGAAAAAAGTCATGGCATAGTATGTCGAGAAAAGTCATAGTATAGTATGTCGACAAATGTCATAGCATGGTATGTCGACAAATGTCATGGCATAGTATGTCGAAAAATGTCATAGTATAGTATGTCGAAAAAAAGGCATAGTATATGTCGAAAAAAATGTCTTAGTATAGTGTGTCGAAAAAAGTGATAGTATGTCAAAAAAAATCGTAGTATAGTATGTCCAAAATAAGTCATAGTTTAGTATGTCGAAAAAAGTCATAGTGTATTATGTCGAAAAAAATCATAGTATAGTATGTCGAAAAAAATCATAGTATATGTCCAAAATAAGTCATGGTATATGTCCAAAATAAGTCATAGTTTAGTATGTCCAAAATAAGTCATAGTTTAGTAAGTCGAAAAAAGTTACAGTATAGTATGTCGATAAAAAAGTCATAGTGTAGTATGTAGATAAAAAAGTCATAGTGTAGTATGTCGATAAAAAAGTCATTGTACAGTATGTCGAAAAAAGTCATAGCATGTCGAAAAATGTCATAGTATAGTATGTCGAAAAATGTTATTGTATAGTATGTCGAACAAAGTCATAGTTTCGTATGTCAAAAAAGGTCAGAGTATACTATGTCGAAAAAGTCATAGTGTACTATGTCGATAAAAAATGATGATGAGAAAAAAGTCCTAGTATAGTATGATGATAAAAAAGTCACAGTATATTATGTCGATAAAAAAGTCTTAGTATAGTATGTCGATAAAAGTCATAGCATATTATGATGATAAAAAGTCATAGCATAGTATGTCGAAAAAAGTCATAGTATAGCATGTCGAAAAAAATCATAGTATAGCCTGTCGAAAAAAAATCATAGTATATTATGTTGAAAAAAGTCATGGTATAATATGTCGACAAAAAAAGTCATAGTATGGTATGTCGAAAAAGTCAAACTATAGTATGTCGAACAAAGTCATAGTTTCCTATGTTGACAAAAGTCATGGTAATGTATGTCGAAAAAAGTCATAGTGTAGTATGTCAAGAAAAAATCATAGTATGTCGAAAAAATTCATAGTATAGTATGTCGAATAAAATCAGTATAGTATTTCTAAAAAAAATCACAGTATAGTATGTCGAAAAAAGTCATAGCATAGTATGTCGAGAAAAGTCATAGTATAGTGTGTCGACAAATGTCATAGTATAGTATGTCGAAAAATGTCATAGTATAGTTTGTCGAAAAAAATCATAGTAAAGTATTTTTAAAAAATCATAGTATAGTATGTTGATAAAAAAATCATCGTATTGTATGTCGAAAAAATTCTTAGTATAGTATGTAGAAAAAGTCATAGTATGTCGATAAAAAAGTTATAGTATAGTATGTCGAAAAAAAGGCATAGTATATGTCGATTAAAAAAAATGTCTTGGTATGTTGAAAAAAGTCATAGTATAGTATGTTGATAAAAAAGTCATAGTATATTATGATGATAAAAAAGTCATAGTATAGTATGTTGAAAAAAATCATAGTATAGTATGTCGAAAAAAGTCACAATATAGTATGTCGAAAAAATTCATAGTATAGTATGTCAAAAAAATTCATAATATAGTCTGTCGAAAAAAATCAAGAAGATGCGAAAAAACAGAGTTCACCAGAGACGGCTTCAAGCAGAAAGCAAGAAGATGCGCAAAGCAGCAATCAAAAATCAAGAAGTATGTCGAAAAAAAGGCATAGTATATGTCGAAAAAAATGTCTTAGTATAGTGTGTCGAAAAAAGTGATAGTATGTCAAAAAAAATCGTAGTATAGTATGTCCAAAATAAGTCATAGTTTAGTATGTCCAAAATAAGTCATAGTTTAGTATGTCGAAAAAAGTCACAGTATAGTATGTCGATAAAAAAGTCACAGTGTAGTATGTAGATAAAAAAGTCATAGTGTAGTATGTCGATAAAAAAGTCATTGTACAGTATGTCGAAAAAAAGTCATAGTATGTCGAAAAATGTCATAGTATAGTATGTCGAAAAATGTTATTGTATAGTATGTCGAACAAAGTCAGTTTCGTATGTCGAAAAAAGTCATAGTGTACTATGTCGATAAAAAATGATGATGAGAAAAAAGTCCTAGTATAGTATGATGATAAAAAAGTCACAGTATATTATGTCGATAAAAAAGTCTTAGTATAGTATGTCGATAAAAGTCATAGCATATTATGATGATAAAAAGTCATAGCATAGTATGTCGAAAAAAGTCATAGTATAGCATGTCGAAAAAATTCATAGTATAGCCTGTCGAAAAAAAATCATAGTATATTATGTTGAAAAAGGTCATGGTATAATATGTCGACAAAAAAAGTCATAGTATGGTATGTCGAAAAAGTCAAACTATAGTATGTCGAACAAAGTCATAGTATACTATGTTGACAAAAGTCATGGTAATGTATGTCGAAAAAAGTCATAGTGTAGTATGTCAAGAAAAAGTCATAGTATGTCGAAAAAATTCATAGTATAGTATGTCGAATAAAATCAGTATAGTATTTCTAAAAAAATCACAGTATAGTATGTCGAAAAAAGTCATAGTGTAGTATGTCAAGAAAAAGTCATAGTATGTTGGAAAAAGTCATAGTATAGTATGTCAACAAATGTCATAGTACAGTATGTCAAAAAAATTCATAGTATAGTATGTTGAAAAAGTCGGCATATTTTATGTCGAAAAAAGTTGTAGTATATTATGTCAAAAAAATTAATAGTATAGTATGTCAAAAGTCCTAGTATAGTATGATGATAAAAAAGTTACAGTATATTATGTCGATAAAAAAGTCTTAGTATAGTATGTCGATAAAAGTCATGGCATATTATGATGACAAAAAAGTCATAGCATAGTATGTCAAAAAAAATTCATAGTATAGTATTTCCAAAAAAATCGGTGTTGAGAAAAGTCATACTATAGTATGGCGAAAAAAGTCATTGTATAGTATGTCGATAAAGTCATAGTATAGTATGTCGAACAAAGTCATAGTATAGTATTTCGAAATGTCATAGTATACTATGTCGAAAAAAGTCATAGTATACTATGTCGAAAAAAGTCATAGTATACTATGTCGAAAAAATCATCGTAAAGTATTTAAAAAAAATCAAATAGTATGTCGATAAAAAAAGTCTTAGTATAGTATGTTGAAAAATGTCATAGTATAGTTTGTCGAAAAAATAGTAAAGTATTTTTAAAAAATCATAGTATGGTATGTCGAAAAAGTCATAGTATAGTATGTAGAAAAAGTCATAGTATGTCGAAAAAAGTCAGAATATGTCGATAAAAAAGTCATAGTATAGTATGTCAAATAAAATCAGTATAGCATTTCGAAAAAAATCATAGTATAGCATGTTGATAAAAAATGTCAGTATAGTATGTCAACAAAGTCATAGTATAGTATTTCGAAATGTCATAGTATACCTATGTCGAAAAGTCATAGTATACTATGTCGGAAAAAGTCATAGGATACTATGTTGAAAAAGTCATAGGATACTATGTTGAAAAAGTCAGAGGATACTATTTTGAAAAAAGTCAGAGTATAGTATGTCGATAAAAAAGTCATAGTATATGTCGATAAAAAAATGTCTTAGTATAGTATGTCGACAAATGTCATAGTATAGTGTCGACAAATGTCAGTATAGTATGAAAAGTAAAGTGAAAAAAAGTGATAGTATGTCAAAAAAAATCATAGTATAGTATGTCCAAAATAAGTCATAGTTTAGTATGTCCAAAATAAGTCATAGTTTAGTAAAGTCATAGTATATGTCGATAAAAAAATGTCTTAGTATAGTATGTCGATAAAAGTCATAGCATATTATGATGAGACAAAAGTCATAGTATATTATGTCGATAAAAAAGTCTTAGTATAGTATGTCGACAAATGTCATAGTATAGTGTCGACAAATGTCAGTATAGTATGTTGAAAAGATCATAGTAAAGTATTTTTAAAAAATCATGTTACAGTATGTCAAATAAAATCATAGTATAGTATTTCGAAAAAAATCAGTGTCGAGAAAAGTCATACTATAGTATGACGAAAAAAGTCATTGTATAGTATGTCGAAAAAATCATAGTGTTGTATGTCGAAAAAATCATAGTAAAGTATTTTTAAAAAATCTTAGTATAGCATATTGATAAAAAAATTCATAGTATGGTAAGTCGAAAAAAGTCATAGTATAGTATGTAGAAAAAGTCATAGTATGTCGAAAAAAGTCATAGAATAGTATATCGAAAAAAAGGCATAGTATATGTCGATAAAAAAATCTTAGTATAGTATGTTCAAAAATCATAGTATAGTATGTTGATAAAAAATGTCAGTATAGTATGTCAACAAAGTCATAGTATAGTATTTCGAAATGTCATAGTATACCTATGTCGAAAAAAGTCATAGCATACTATGTCGAAAAAAGTCATAGGATACTATGTCGAAAAAAGTCATAGTATAGAATGTCAAAAAAATCATAGTATGGTATGTCGAAAAATGTCATAGTGTAGTATGTCGAAAAAAATCATAGTAAAGTATTTAAAAAAATCATAGTATAGTATGTTGATAAAAAAAATGATAGTATACTATGTCGAAAAAGGTCAGAGTATAGTATGTTGAAAAAGTCATAGTATACTATGTCGAAAAAAAGGCATTGTATATGTCGATAAAAAATGTCTTAGTATAGTATGTCGAGAAAATCAGTTTTGTATGTTGAAAGAAATCATCTTATAGTATGTCCAAAATAAGTCATAGTGTAGTAGTTCGAAAAAGTTATAGTGTAGTATGTCAAAAAATTCATAGTATACTATGTCGAAAATAGTCATAGTATATTTCCAAAATAAGTCATTGTGCAGTATGTCGAAAAAAGTCATAGTATGCGATAAAAAAGTCACAGTATAGTATGTCGATAAAGTCACAGTATAGTATGTCGACAAAAGTCACAATATAGTACGTTGAAAAAAGTCATAGTATAGTTTGTTGAAAAAAAATCATAGTAGAGTATGTTGAAAAAATTCATAGTATAGTATGTTGAAAAAATGTCATAGTGTAGTATGTTTAAAAAATGTCGTAGTGGTAGTGTCTAGGAAAAACGTCATACTATAGTATATGAAAAAATCATAGTATCGTATGTCGAAAAAGTCATAGTATAGTATGACGAAAAAGTAGTAGTAGTGTGTCGACAAAAGTCATACTATAGTATGTCTAAAAAAGTCATATTATAGTATGTTGAAAAAAGTCACAGTATAGTACATTGAAAAAAAGTCATAGTATAGTATGTCCAAAATAAATCATAATATAGTCTGTTGAAAAAAGTCATAGTATTGTATGTTGAAAAAATCATAGTATATGTTGATAAAAAAAAAAAGTCGTAGTATGGTATGTCTAAAATAAATCCTAATATAGTCTGTTGAAAAAAGTCACAGTATAGTACATTGAAAAAAAGTCATAGTATAGTATGTCCAAAATAAATCATAATATAGTCTGTTGAAAAAATGTCACAGTATAGTATGTTGAAAAAAGTCAGTATAGTATGTTTAAAAAATGTCATAGTGTAGTATCTAGGAAAAACATACTATAGTATATTTAAAAGTATGTAGGAAAAAAGTCATACTGCAGTATATCAAAGTCATGGTGCAATATGTCGAAAAATGCCATAGTATGTGAGGGGAAAAAAAGTGTCAAAAAAGTCAGGGTAAATAAGTGATAGTATACTATGTCAATTTTTAAACAAAAAAAATGTCTTGAAAGTACGGTATGTCAAAAAAATTTTAAAGTCAGTATAGTATGTTGAAAGAAATTTAAAAAGCCATACTCTATTAAAGTCATAGCATATTATGTCAAAGATTTTTCACAAATCATAGAGTATGTAAAAAAAGCTATCTATAGTATGTATTAAAAAGTCATAATATGTCAAAAATAAGTCGGTGTAGTATGGCGAAAAACAGTCATATATATATAGTATGCCATAAAAATAGTCATAGTATTGTATGTCAAAAACAAGTACATTTCATAGTATATTATGTTAAACATAAAACTCATCGAATAGTATGTCAAAAAACTCATAGTATAGTTAGTTTTATAGAAAGTGATCGAAAAGTCACACTATGGAAAAAAAGTCATTGTATAGTAAGTCGAAAGAAAGTTATTGTATTGCTAAAAAGGCCCAGGCGAGTATGTTGAAAAAAATTGAAGACATAACCCGTAGTATAGTTGTATATAAGCCACAGTATAGCATGCCATAAAAAAGGCAGGTACATTTGTCAGGTCAATCAATGATCTCAGAAACTCACCTGTAGAGTGTAATTGGCCTTCTCGTTGATTAAATGATTGATGAATTTGGCTGTATGCTGGAAATGAACCTTTTCTGTGGTAGTGAAGAAGATTGGAGACAACACATTAGGGTGTGATCACAGTAAAATAGTTTCATTCACTGCAGTACTGAGAAATACTATAGAAAATTTGTCTCCTACCGTCAGCAGTTGGGTGAATTATCAAGAACTGCTTCTGCAGAAGCTGACCTGCTCTGTGTGCTAAATTTGCCATCTGAAGGAAAGAGAGAGATCCACCATTTATAATGACTCTTAACTGCATCCTTGTATACTAGCTAAACATCTTGGATAAGGAAACTGAAACGTTCAAACTTTACCGTATATACTCGGGAATCTGTCTTTGAGCCGAGGTATCGTTCTGAAAATGCAGATGCTGCCATTTGGAAAAGACAAAGTTAGAAGTTAGTTAAAAATATCGGGCGCCTTCAGACTCTGTCTCAAGCAGCACATCCATGAAGAAAAACGTGGAAAGTTATACCATATAGCTCGAAATCTGTGATAGGGGAGACTGCTGTCCCACATTTAAGTTGGTTAAACTCCTCAGAGCTCAGAAGCATCGTGGCTAAATATCCTCCGTAGGCCTGAACAAAGGTAGGGAAAAACACATCAAGAAATCCAATTAATTCTGCTGTATGATAATGTCCACATGTGGCAGTTGCTGTATTTCTGTGAATGCAGTTAACTCAAAATTACAGCTTCTTTGAGCATGTGTTCTTCTTACCTTTCCATAAACTCCCATTCGACTCTTATCAATATAAGGCTCTTTGGATATGAACCTAAAAATAAAAGAAAACTGGTAAAACGTCCAGTGTTTTGGGACTGAAAGACTGTGAAGGCCTCCTCAAGCTTGCAGTTAAAGCAGAAGCCTGACCTGAGTGCCTCCAGCTGGTCCCTCTCCTCTAGTCTTCCCAGTTTCCTCTTGACTTTGTGGAGAAGATTGGTACCCTGGAAGCCGCTGCCGTGGCCATCAAAGCGGATGACGATGGTGCTGAAGCTGCTGACCAGAACTGTGGCCCAGTCCACCCAAAACTGTTCTGACACCATCTGCCCGCCAGGTGTACCGTCCCTGTAGGAAAACCGCAGCCATGTTGGTCAATTCGAGGACTGACGGATGTCTGTATATACTGTACATTAGATTAGAGAATCTTGTTTTTTTTATAGAGTTTTTCCATTTTGTATTTAGAGCAACAGTGGGAGACTGAGGGGAACCACTGTGGCAAGGACTCAGCCTTGGGGCGCCATGCAGTCCAATACACCACCACCTTAAACTACTTAATAGTACAGTTCTCACAAATGTAGCATCTAGTGCAGGGTATTCTGGTTTATACTACATTATAGTATATTACAGTTCTGAAACAACTCAGAAAATTAACTGGCAACTATTCTAATGAATGATTAGTCATTTAAGCCATTTATCAAGCAAACATGTAAAGCATTTGCCATTGTCTCCTGTTTTTGTCGTTTTAAAAATAATTTTACGGTGAATAACTGACATTCTTTGTTACTGCAAAGTATATGTAGTAGTTTTTATTTATAACGTATGCATTAAATTGTTTTCCAGGTGCCTGTTGGGTTTCTGGAGGGATATCATGGCTGATGGCTACACATCCCAGATGTCTGCATATTGGACCATGTTTGGACAGAATGACACCAAGTACATAGGACTCAGAGGGGACAGACAGTGGCTGGACACTTGGAAAGCTATTGTTGTTTTCACACAGTTGTTTGAACATTTGCTATTTCTGCTGTATCAATAAAGCTTTAACTTTCAATCACCATGTTCCTCACAAGTATTTTTGATATAGGCTTACTAATTAAACACGACTTTAACTTATTAATAATAAATATTATTGTAGAGGAGGGGTTTATCCAGCCATGTATAATAATGGCCCAGGGTGAGAAATAGCTAAAGAGCTACCTACAAATCATGAGTGTTTTTCCTTTTTAAGTGCTGGTTTCATCCAGTGCAGTAATGAGGGAGGTTCTAGCCTGGTAGTTTAGGGGGTGAAAACGGCCATTAACTGCTGAGAATCAGTGAAGTTTACGTGCATTCACAGGGTCGAAAATCCTGTTATCATGCAGTGCCTTGAGCCCAGAGGAATTGCAACATATATCAATCATATCAATCCTATGATTGACAGAAAAGCTCCTTTACAAACTGGGGACAGTAGCTTAAAAGTCATATGCCGCTATCAGGCAGGTAGGGTCTCCAAAGACAGTTTCATTATGGGAAATGTGTGTGTGTTTTTAGATCTTGACCCATACATATTTAACTATTTTCTTTAATATGAGTGAACTCCTGTAAGCCCCCAAATTTAGGGAAGCACAATACTAAACTGCTAGTAGTTTAGTATCCATATTAACAGTAATGAAAGTAACTGTTAAGTGGTACATTCAAGTGTTGATAATATTCTGCACCATTTCATAAAACAGATGTATTCCTACTTACACTAGCAGCAGTAGGGGGTAATGGGCTGTCTCTACGAATCCAGCTGGCTTCAGAATCTGCATCGTTAGAGCTGCAACAGATAAGACAAGGTTAATGGGAATCTTATAATACAAGATTACTGGATGTAATTTCATAAGGATGTACACATAGGTAATTGTGTATTTGCTAATTCAACATGAGCACATACTGTAGTCGTCTATGGTGATGGTCTCGTACTTCACTCTGGGCATCTGCATGTTGTTGTACGTGTTGTTTACTCTTTCGTTTGTCTCCACGTCAAACACCTCTGCAGTTAAGAAGATTAAAAAGGTTTTTACAATGTCTCAGTGACAAAACATTCATATCATTCAGTACTGTTTGTTGAATGTGGTGAGGCAGAGGGACAACACTCACTCTGTTTGTCCTCTGTCCTATAGATAGCCACGCTCGGTATATCTGGACCTGCACAGAACAATCCAGGGACAATCAGTTAACAACAATGCAATAATAGAAGTTTATTTGATGTAACAAGGCTTTGAGAAAAGGCTCAAATCCCTCCACCACAACAATAATCAAGCCTCTGCAACCCAATCCTCCTCTGCGACGGAAACATCTCCCTGTCTCATCTTAAACAGACCAGCCAACAACAGTCCTCTCGGCAAGCTCTGCAGTTAATAATCTACTTCCGTCCCATGAGGAAGTAGCTTATTATTTCACAATGGAGCTGCTCCCCAAAGATCCAATTAATGAAGAAAGCCACTGGCACTTTTTCTCTCTCTCAGGAGCCCTCTAAACAAATCAGCCTCCATAGAAACTGTGATGTTGTGCCCCTGCGATGAAGCCACAAGGGCGAAAAAAAAAAAAAAAAAAAAACAATGACAGTGTGTCTGAGGAACACAGGGAATATCTAGTAAACAACAACACAATGCATTTTTATATGACCAATAGTAAAAGCAGAGAGCCTGCATACACTCTGCCAGCAGCTCAGTAGAGCTCACGAGACTCTCAGCATGCACTCAGACAATATATTTATTTCTCTGGCTAATCAGAGGGATCCAGCACTGGTTTGAGGTTATCTGCTTATGTCCGGTTCAATATAAGCTCTCAACCTGACATGGAGCACTAATTCAATTACGCTTTCTGCCTCCCCCAGAAGACTTTCATTCACAGGAGTGCTGGGATATAAATCGCTCTCAGTCCACTGTTATAAAAACAGCCTTAACTCAAGAGATTCAAGGTAGAGGATGCTCACCTTTACAGTTGAGTAAGAAATACTGCATGTTGTGGCTGAATGAAACGTCCACGTAGCCGCACTTGAACTCGCAAGACAGGCAGCAGCGGTTGAATGGAGGAATTGTGTCGGCACTGTGGGATGGCACTGAGTGAGTATTGTTGTAATACTTTCAAGTACTCATATCTCGTAAGAAAATCCTACCTGTACAAGTGTCGTCGTTTGGGGTCGTCTTCTGTGCTCAGAAAGTAGCTGGGAAACATCCAAACATCACCATCAAATACCAGAATAACCATGATGTTGCAGCACTAAAACAATCATCAAAATATCTTACATGAGGTTTCTTTCGTGATTGTAGGCCAAGATGCTGGTGACGTCCCAGTCTCCAGAGGTCAGGGACTGAAGTATGTCTGTGCTAGTGTTAGGCTAGAAGAAAGTAAAAGGACCATTAAACACACTGCCCCAAACCTTCAACACAAATATCACAAGGGTAATTCGGCAATTGTTTACCATGGACGTGGACATAGAGATGTGGAAAAACTTTCCTCTCCCACCCTGAGGGATTGCTCTGGTGAAGAAAAACTTGTGTCCGTCATGGGAAAAGAGTGGCGCTTCATTCTGTAGACAGGAAACAAAAACATCTGCACGTGTCCCAAAACTTCCTGCAGGGATTTTGACACAACGGGGAAGCAGTATTTTCATCACATACCTGTCTGTGCAACCAGCTCTCACTCTCATCCTCATGTTTCTGGAAAAAAAAAAAAGTTCAAAGTTTTTATATAAAACTATATAAAAATTTAAGCTATCAGCAGTTTTTGTCAACAAATCATATAAAAAACATTGTGTATTTGGCTATGGTGATTGCCCCAGTTACAAGCTGGGTGACCTGAGTCCCCACAAATATTTGTAAAACAACGAAATGTCCAAGTTTTCAACAGGCACTACCAAATTGTCCCCCTTTTCCACCACAATTGAAATAATAATAATGCCATTATATTTGTTTTCTGCACTTCCATAGACGTTTATCATGTTCTGTCCCACTCATTATTACTAACTCAATATAATAACCAAAAATACAATTCAACACCGATTTGTCTGTACGTGTGTCAATCAATGTCGTTGTCAAGGCTGTCGCTATGGCTCTTGCGAGTCAACGCTGTCAGAAACTGTTAGCTAACACGTTCTCATCCCAACTCGTCATTTACTGACGCTTTGTCAGACCGCTCTGCGTCACTGTCTGGTCACAGTAAACACGCTTAATGATGAGCAGTAAACAAAAACAAGCTTAGGTTCAGGCAACAAAACCACTATAGTTAGGTTTAGGAAAAATACAGGATTAAAACTACTATGTTTATACAGTGAAAATGACACTGAACGTTGTGAACGCAGGACATGAATGCACAGCTGATTGTAACCCATCCACCTCTCCTCCCACCTGCCTGATTGTCTTTTCACTCATAAAGCTACGTCACTATACTCCTGTCGCACTTTCCCCGAGTGCTTAGATTGACACGGATGGGTTTACACTGTAGTTAACGGAAAGCCTGGTGTGTCTCATGCCGACACCAAAGGTTGCCTTAAGCGTTGGTATCTAATGCTGACAGGCCACAACAAAGCATCAGTATAAAGTGGGTCTTTTCTATAGAGCTCCAGGAGGCTCACTCCTACCTTCATAATGTACCCATCAATGAAAATGCTGTGTTCTGACCACACTGCAAGAGTATATTTCCGGTCGTGCAAGGTGAAAGTGCCGATATATTTAAAAAAAAAAAAAAAAAAAAATCATATTAAGACGGCCAGATAGCAGCATATACAATAGCACTCCAATGGAGCGTGCATGAGCATATGTACACATGGCCCCGATTTGGGGGGTTTGAAAATTTGGTCAGCCTTTGTTAATCTGTCTGTTAGTACTTTCTGACATCCATAACCTGTCTGACCCACTCAGCCCTGAGGGCATAGCTGCTTCCTGTGAAGATGTAAATCTAGTTTAAATTCCACATTGTGAGAAATATGCTTATTCGCTTTCTGGCGAACAGTTACATGAGAAGATTGAAACCACTCAAGAGACGTATCAATATTGTCATTCAATTCTCCACCAGAGTGCAAATTGGAGTATTTCCCATAATGCTGAATAATTCCTTTAAAAAAAACAGGTGATGAAAATAAACTTTAATCAAACAAAAGCTTAATCATTTCTTAAAACAGCTGGGTACTGTAGTTTTAGCAAATATTACCCAAACAGGATTAAACTGTTCATTTGTTGTTAAGGATTATATTCTGTGGATTTGGTGAGTGAGTCAGTATCTGCAGCAGCAGAACGGTGTACGTGGGATTGACTCAGAATAAACTACAGCGTCTATCTTCATCATAATGAAGGAACCTGTCGGCCACGGCAACGGCTCATTGATGTGTTTATTAGTTTCTGGACAACAATAGATGTCTGTGGTACAAAGGAATAAGCTCTGTCAGGCTTTAGCTACACAGGCAATATTTGCTAGTAGGCTTAAGTCCATTGCTGGTTTTGGTCTTTTCATGGGATTTATTGACTTAGAAATACATCACCAGATTTATACTTAAAACAAAATACACACTGACAGCAGATTTCACACTTTGTCTATGAAAATTTGCCGAATGTTTCACCTTAATGCAGACTCCAGTTGTAGCCTCACACAGTGTCAGGATAGAGTTGTTCTGGCCTCTGTTCAGCCAGTTGACAGCCAGTTTGGTGCTGGTGGCCCATTTCACCATAGTGATATAATATTCTCTCCTGGAAAACCAGAAAGGCAGAATGCATTACCACCACTGACAACCTCTGTCTTAAATATCATGAAAAGCTAACTTTTTCAGTGCTTGTGTACATACAGTTATTTGTGGGCTGCCTAGATCAGAAACAATGCAATTCATTCAGATTTGGCTCCCCTTCCTACGTCACATGCAGGCTTATTAGAATATAACACCCAGAGCTTGAAAACTACCTTTGCAAAAGCATAAATCAGAGCAAACTGGGCTTTTTCTGGCCTAGACAGTATGAGAAAAATAATGTGTTCATTGAACATTAAAACCTGTGAACATGCTTCAGTAGAAACCCAAAATGTAAGTATGAACCCAGAAATGACCATAATATGTCCCTTTTAAGAAAATACTCCATGGCTATTTCTGGTGCTTGGTACTTCAATAACTATAAGGCAGCGTTGGGCTGTCACTCACCCTATTCGGGGGTCATCGGGTTTCTTCATCACCACGGTGTGCAGGGGACCGTTGAGGCTCACCACTGACAGGTGCACTACGGGGTTTTCCTCCCCAGCCTGCAGGGGACAGGAGGAAAGGAGATAGGTGAAGACGATGAGGAATCAACATGACATGTAACTGTCTGAGAGACAAGTTCATTTAAGAGTCCATTTAATATTTCATGTCATAAGTAATAAATAAATGACTGTGTAGGTTCATATTGTGATTAAAATACAATTAAATGTTAGAAATAAGGATTAAAAGCTTAAACATTTGTTTAAAAAATACCATAAGTAAAGTTTAAAACCAGTTTTTTGCATGTTTATAAACCTCTCCGCTCTTTATGTAATGTTATAGTCAATGTATTGTGATGAGAGTCACATGACCAGAGGTCAGAGATGAGAAAGCAAGCGTGGCATTATGGGACAGAAACAACATGGACATGAGAGAGAAAACACAGCTTCGCAGCTCTGGACACTGTACTTAGTTCAAAAGGTCCACACCGTAACTGTTCTTCATTTTAACTGTGTGTAAAATGCTTGTTGAGTTAAATGAACAATGTGTACATTTTGATGCTTTCACCGTGTTTCTACTGTGCTGTAGTGCGTCGGCGTGTTGTCAACGGACTTTAAGAAACTTGGAGAAAGGACTAAAAATGTATTTTGAAATCTTCGTATTTTCCTTTGTTTGTAGTTTTCACATTGTCGAGTGAAGATGTCCGTTGTGAAGGAAAAGAGAGAGAAATTAAATCTCTCTGACATCAGTTTGATTCGTGACCGTTATTGAACCAGTGCAGCTACATGATAGAATATTTAAACATGCAATAACTGATGTTTGTGTTTGGCTACTTTGGGGCAGCAGAAACAAACTGTGAAGCTTGACATATCAACTTTTAAGTTGATGTTTGTGAGCTTGTTAGCAAACAGTTGCTTTTTTACACATCCAGTTTGTGCCGTTTGTGTGTTATTAGCATACACTCAGGTCACAGAGGTAATCACAGTTTTCTCTAAAATACAATTAAACAAAGTTTGAAAAACCCAGAAGGTTGTTTAAACACACTCGCATTGTTTTGAAGGAATAGTCCGTCCGCTGAATGATAAGAAGATTTCGTAGATAGAACATTGTTGGTTATTGTGCAGCAGACGTCGCTAATAGTCACATTAAATTTGCTCAGCCTAAATATAGATGTAAGATTGTGGGTGTAGACTTGCCTTCGGGTAGTGATACTCCAAGGTGGCGGGATACGGCGTTCCCGTGAAGAAGGGGACTTCCATCTTTGGCACCAGTGTGTCATTGATGGTCATGTAGGCCAGACGCAGCCCATCTGGAGACCACCAGTGGGCTATGTGTGTCTGCAGGATCTCCTCTGTAAAAAAAAAACAAAAACAGATAATACACACACTGTGAAGCATGCCTGAAACTGAAGACCTGAAGCCAAGATTTGAAGATGTGTGTAACAAAATAACCTGAAGTTTTCTAAAGACCAGGTGGATTGTGGGAACTCTCAAAGCTATTCCAGAAAAAAAAAAGTCAAATCCACGTAAAAATCCACTAAAAATGGACACTACCACGTCCCTAATATGCAATACTACACAAACAAAGCTTGCATTGCTCGATCTGCTGCTTTCTTGTCAGCTGGTGTTTACATAATCATTACATTATGACACTAATAAAGATATTTCCAATATGTTACCATCTGAACAGACACTAGTTTAATATTTACAGCATGTGCGATTTATGGTGCCTATTTCCTGTACTGAGGAAAAATAAACCAATTTTACATGTTGACAGTTTAAAATACAGAAACTTAGCATTACAGTAGATACACAATGTTGATGTAGATTTGATGCCTGTGAATCACACAATGATAATTAATACGAATCATTGTAAATATATTACAGTAATCAACGATTTTATTTTCTTCTTAATTTTTGAGCAAAGGAAAGGTTTTTGCCCCTTATGTATAAAATACTTTATAAATATAGCTTTCTTTGCATTTTCTAGTTCATATGTTTACATTTTTGTTGCCGTGGACATCAGCTTTGCAAGTTAATCGATTGGCAGATGCGCTGTAACTGAGGGAGCTGACGTTCTGGAAGAAACCAAGACAAAAGGAGGTTTTTCTGCCTCCTCACGAGACAAATCTGATTATTTTGTACTTGAGCCTCCCTGATATCTTTTGCAGCGTTTTTCTGATAAGTGATTTTCATCCAGCAGGGGGCAGAAGAGCTCCATGAAAAGCACTTACAGCAAACTCTACTGTACCTACATGTGGAGATCCAGCCTTTTCTTGACAAAAATTATCAACTCAACCTTGATGAGGACTGTGTTATCATTAATGTCATCAGGCTATAATTGTTTTCTTTTTTTCTTGTTGTGAATGCTCAAGGTGAAGTCCTTCATGTCAAATTCTCAATGTCTCACTCTAAGGCCGACTAGTTTGTTGCACTGCAGCAGGATTTTCAAGGCCTGTGCTCACAGAATAAAAGCCGACACAATTTTGTCTATTTATACCAGGAAGAGCACGACATGTCATTTATTTGATCCATTATTTTAGGAAGGTTGGAGCATTTAATAAGATTCCTGGCATGTCGCTCTTTAAAAATAGTGCCTTTGTTGACATTTAATATCAACACACTATCTGCAATTCATACAAGACAAAAAGATGAATATTTCCTGTAAAAGCATCAAAAATACTGTGTTTCTTGCCCTCACACACTCTGTCACATCAACCTCACAGCCGATCCAACACTGGCAGTCTGTTGTGTACAACTGTAACTGCTGTCTTAACCTCCATCATGTACAGACTGAAACCCACATGGACAGATAAGTACACATGCAAACACGTGAACTCACATGTTGCATTCTTGTAAAATCTATGTCTTTCTTCTCCTCCATCTCCCAAACCCCCTGTTCTACAGGAAACATTAAAAGTTGTCCCAACTTGACTTATTTCATAAAGCTCACGTTTGTTGATGCATTATTATGTCAACTGAAGTATCATTATTAAGTCTGATCAACATCAAAGCTTTATTCAAAACCAAAAGGATTGTATTTCAAATTTTAGTTTGTGGATTTGGATGTTTCAGAAAACTGTGAATCATTTGATTCATGAGTCTGTCCATCTAAATGATTCCATTTCATTTGAACGTCAATAAAATGAAAACAAGCAGATCCTGAATTTAGATACGGCACTTTCATACATGTTGTAAAAGTTTGAAGCCTTTTAAGTGGAAATTTAAAAGGAAATGTTATAACGTTTAAAGGCTCAGAGGACAACGAATGAGAACCTTTGTTGAGACTTTCTGTGATGGGAACATTCGCAGCTCACCAAAAAAAAAAAAAAAAAAAATCTCTCACAAGGTTGTTTGACTGCAGAACAGTAAATACAGGAGGGGAAACGAGGCAGCCTCACCTTGAACCACACACAACTTTTTACCAAACCTATCTCACCTGAACAACACTGTAAGCAGCATGTGTAAAAGACGACCAGTGTGTGATCTCTGCTTTGGTGAGACAGTCTGTTATCTGCTGATAAATTCATGAAACATAGCAAGGAAACATAGCAAGACAAATCTTTCCTTAGCATTGAAAATGGATTACTTCTTTCATGTCATGTTCTCTGTCTACAACAAAGAAATAATCCCATTAATGAAAAACCGATTAGAGCCGACCCTGAAGCAGTTTATGCACTGTAACAGAAATTCTCTACTAATAAATGGCATTTTGCAATTATATTATACAACTGCACTGCGATCATTATTCAAAACCACCCTCTGAGTAAATCCAAAATTAATAATTATAACAATGCCAGAAACAGAAGTCTTCACTTACAAAATAAGACACCTATAAACTTTATTCTAAATGAATGCACAGCGGGAAGACTAGTTTGAAACAGCGCATCTGTAAACAAAGCTATATTCAAGTGGTATGTAATTGGAATGTCTGTCTCACATATGCAGTAATCAAAAAATGTCTCATATTAAATTACAAGTATGCTGGCTTTTGAACATCTGCTGAGTGAGATTGCAACGCTGCAGACATGAATTAATTAAAACTGCCTGAACACAAAGACGAGCTATGGGAAGTCGAGAGAGGGAGGGGCACTGAAACGTAGCCAGCTGCACTCTTTCAAATGAAATCAAGCACACAAACACACACACACTTCTAGGTGGGGGGCAGGTGTCACAACATTGGATAAAAATGGTCAGATTTAGTTTGTGGTTTGGTCTAGGCACTGTAGATTAGGGCTGCTCGGCTACAGCAAAAATCTTAATTGCCATTATTTTGGTCAATATTGAGATCGCGATTATTTACCACGATTATTTATTGACTTATTAAACATCATGCTCTGCATAGAAAGAAAATGTAAATGCATCAATTGCACTTTGAAAGCTAAATTAATTAAATAATTGAACTTTGTGCTCTAATAAACAATTTAATCATAAACAAAATGGTTGTATAAGTATTCATGGTGATGACACAAAAAAAAAAGGCAGCACCCAGACAGCATGGTACACAAGGCATGTTTCAAGACAGGTTGGATGAATTTGCCGCCATCAGTCAAAGCAGGGATCCCTCTTCTTCGCCGTATTGAGAGAGGGTGCAGCAAGTACCAAGTAGCAAGGTCAAGGCGAAGGGTGCTGTTAAGCGCCACCTTCACCTCTGCCTTTCCAAGCCCGTCCAGAGCTGGTTGTGGTGCACCACTACAGAGGAAATACACCCACCAAGGGCCAGCCAGCACCGGGGAGAGTTTCCACAATGGGGTCCTCCCACACCCCACCAAGCCAGGCGAAAGCGCACCACTTTAAACATGACACAACAGAAATGACTCCAAATGAATGCTAATGCTGTTTTGTGTCTGCTGGATGCGTAAATAATCAACTATTTGCTAACACATTTGAAATATCGACTTAAAAAATGCTAATCTATCCGGGTAGTGCCTACAGCTGGTTTCCGCTGCCCCTAAGTCACTAAAATATTAGTTAATGCTATTGCATTCAGTGATATTTTAGACAGTCGTGCTTTCAAGTCTGTGTTTGAGGAAGGCCTTTTATTTTTCAACATGACAATGTCCTTGAGCACAAAGCAAGGTCTGAAAAGACCTTGACTTGCACAAAACCCCTTCAGTACCTTTGGGATTACAGTACGATGTTGGTGACTCTAGGTGCATGTTGCAGGGACCAGAGATGTGGACTCAAATGACATGGACAGACTCAGACTCGAGTCACAAATTTTATGACTTTAGACTTGACTTGACAAAATAAAAAAAGACTTGCACCTTAACTGGGAGTTTAACACCAGTGACTCTTGGCTTCACTTGGACTTCAGCCTTTTGACTTTAAAACTGTTATTTAAAAAATGTGCCACGAATCAATTTCCCTTAATTTCCTGATTCTACTAATGTTAAAGCTATTCATTCCCAGTTAGTCGATACTCAATTCACCAGATCCACATTGTTTGAACTATTCCAACAGCATCCAATCAAATTGCAGGATGTGAACTATGAAGAATTGACATTATGCTACTAAGCGCCAGGACAAAATGTTATCAAAGATGATTTCACTCACGTACAAAAACGATGGTGGTCAACGAAAAAAAAAAGAAGATCACTTTATGACTTGTTTAAGACTCTAATCAGGACTTTAGTGCAAATACTTGAGACTTACTTGAGACTTGCAAAACATGGACCTGCTCCCACCTCTGACAGAGACTACGAGTGATAATAGACTACAAACTCAAGCCAGGCGGTTTTACCAACACCACCGCTTCACCTCCGGGTGACCAGGATCTACTGTATGTCTGCTTTGAGAGTGACTTGGGTCCACCAGACAACACCCAGAACCTCACTGAGCACTCACTCAATGATGCAACATACACAATGATTGAGGCTGACGTGAGTAAGGTTTTTAAATCTGTCAAAGCACGCAAAGCTGCCAGCCCTCTAGACAGCTATTGTATTTTTTACCAGACATCTTTAACTTGTCACTGGCACTCTGTATGGTTCCTACATGCTTTAAGAAAACCCTTATTGCACCTGTTCCCCAAAAAATACCTGCAATGTGACTGAACAAGCCTACAACTGAGGAGTGCTGCTTCAGAAATTATAGTTACATCTCTGCCACAGTTTCAGGACATTTATACCTCCCACTGCAGGGGGAAGTATTCAGGGGACACCAGCAACCAACCACTAATTCCTTCCCTCAGGAAAACGCCAATAAAGCATCAGAGTTCGGACCAGCCAACTGTACTTTTAAATGTATTTGACAATAGACGTGAACTTGGATGAACTGGAATGAGGACTGCGAGCCAGGCCATGCCCATGGTTTTTAAATGACATGTGACCACATCTGTGTGCAATGCTCAGGTGTCCACATATTTTGGCTGTGTGATGTATTTTTGGACTTCTATCAATTCTGAACGTCACTATTTGCAAAATGGAGGTGATGGATGTGATATCATAGTGGGCTTTGTTGTGTTTTGGTGTAACTGTTTTTGTAACCCTCTTACCCTCATACAGCCAGTCAGCAAGGCCGTTAAAGACGACTCCCTCTTTGCCTGTGGAAACCAGGCGGATTGCTCGGTTATCTACTGTTGATCTGTAGTAGATGTTGTTTTCAAATATGAAGATCTGGACAGAGAAAAGCAGAACGAAGAACCACCATTACTCTCTGTATCACTATGTGGTGGAGCCCAAACGGAGCGTTTCAGACAGAGGGTTAAAAGACGTGCTGCAGCACAGCTGGTATGAGACAAATGAAGAGTTTTTTGACAATAACACATGAAAACATGTTCTGGTAGAAACACAAAACACAAGAGTGCACCTGGAAATGAGCATAGTAGGTTTTCTTCAAACCTAAAGTTCAATTTACTGTGGTGCAAAGCAAGTGAAATACTAAGTGTGTGAATATATTTTCTTTTATCTTTTGGACTCATTTATGTTTCCAGCACCTTAGCTAAGACTTAGACAGGTGGAGCAGTTCAACCTGCATTACCTGTGGTGCAAAGCTGAATATGCTTTTTCTCAGCCTCTGCGTCCAACATCTTTCTATCCACAGTACGAGCCTTTACGCTAAACCCACCTGTGGGTTTTTATAACAACAAGACTTTATCTTAATCCAGATAGAAACACCCACTCAATTACAAGCTAATACAGACAGCTTCAGACAGCACCTGCCTTAAACACCATATTAACGGATATTTGCCTAATTACAGTTCGAGCTGGATTCCTCTCCAAAGCAGTATGAAGCCCTTTCTGTTGATAATCGAAGTGCTGGATCTGGCTGAGGCCCCACAGGCACATACTGTGCACAGTTTTTTCCTCTGTGTTTAGTGAGACATTATGCTGTCTCCTGAGGGTGGCCGACAGCAGAGCCAAACTGCGGGTTAAACTGCTGATTTAGGCAGCAACAACCGCATCGCCTGAAGGAATTAAGACACACCACTGGAAGATGAGTGTGTGACACTTAAAAACCCACTGTCAATCCACTCCAGTGTTTTTGCTGCTTCGCCTGGTGCCAGTATGAGGGAGATGAATGTGGGCTTGATTGGTATCTGAATCACAGGCCATGTTGGTGTGACTGGGCTGTCAGCTGAAGCCTCTTCAGTTAAATCTAAGCCTCAAATCGCCTGCACAAGAATCAAAAAAGAGAAAAGACATGGCTCTTTTCGCTCTGATCTATGGCTGCTGTTGAGAAAATCAAAGTTTTATATTGTGGGATCAACATCAGAGGAAAACAGATCAATGCGCGGCTGTGTAAAGCAAAGGAAAATGGTGGTTGACGAATGTTGCAAAACCACCACGGGACATAACGAAAATCATAGGCAGCTTTCAAATAGTTACCAAAAAAAAAAAAAGAAAAAAGAAAAAAATAATTCCCATTATTCTGAATTATACCTTAGCCCTTGATTCAACTTCAGTATTAACACCAAATTATTAAAAGCACAGTGTTAAAAGAGAAACATACAAGTCTCCAGGTTCAAGGGACTCGTCAGCAGAGAACCCATTAAAGCATTTAGTCATGAATGATCCTGCATGACCTCTGAAAGGCAGGTAACAATGTCTGGACTTAGGCTCACTCATTCAATAACTTCAAGGGATTTAGATGAGAGAAAACAGAGAATAAGCAAAAGGGCTAGAAAAGAGTCATTTCGGGTGGGGTGTAAGGGTGGGGAGATGAAAGTACACATCAAAGATACCTGTGCAGCTCGAATAGCGGGGTTTCTTTTTGTGTGCGAGTGTATGTGCGAGTGTATGTGCATGTGAGTTTGTGTTCTTAGTTGTGAAATATCACCCAATTTTGTTGCACAATATTTTTATTTGGTTATTTTTTTTCCTCTTAAATCAATCCCTTTCTTTTTCAGAGGTGTGTGTGTGTGTGTGTGTGTGTGTGTGTGTGTGTGTGTGTGTGTGTGTGTGTGTGTGTGTGGGGGGGGGTGACCCAGCCTCACTGATTGCTCTGTCACAGTAGAGTAATTGCTTCCGGCTTAATGAGGGGAGCGTCGAAGGATTCATCTCCTTGCTCCTCTCACTGTACATTTTGATGCTTCACTGCACACAGCCGTACTTCCACAGATGCGTCTTCATGTGCTGATGAAGCAGTTGCTTATAAATTGCTCCAATTCTGACAAAATCTATATATTTGGAAATAGCAACGGGAAAAAAGGAAACATGTCAAACGTCATCAGGTCGCACAGAAACAAAAGACTCTTCTTGTTTTTTTCGCGCGACCTTGGCTGTTCATTAAATCAAATGCGGAGCTACAGTAGCAGCATTGCGAAAGGAACAATCAGGTAGACTATTACCATATGCAAATTAATCTGCTTTCTTCCTTCAGCAGGCAAAGTCTCATCGCACACTTGAAATGTTAATATTTCCTCACAGCAATGTATCTGTAATTTAAGCAAATGATACGATAAGAGCAATTATGGAGGAAGAGAAAGCTTTGAAGTAATCGCTGATGAAACACAGCGTGGTTTGTTGTCTAAGCACCGCAATCCAAACAGAAACTAATTTAGAGTCAGCAAGGAAAAAAAAACAAAAAGTGGAGCATTGCAGTAGGCAAGAGATTAGCAGGTGCTAGGGTCAATGGCACTTGACTAAGCTCAACAAAGGATAAGACTGCCATTCTTTTATATTTTTCTTATTGTAAGCAAACTGCATGAAAAGACCAAAGATCAATGAACCCTTCAGGGCCTCTATAGTTCTCGACACGCGATTGAAACTGCGATAATTTGAGCTGCAGAGTGCAAAACCAAATCTGTCTTCCATTGCTCCTACACTGGTGTTATTGTGGTAAGGATGGCCTCTGATTGAGGCGTTATCGTGGTTTTGCACTTGCCTCATGTTACTGCAGTCTTGGAAAGGGAGGAGTGAGCGGAGGGGTACTCAGTTGGTTGCAATCAGCAACAAATCCTTTTAGCCAGCGTTACTCAAATAGGAGTGAACTACAATTGTATGGGGACTATTTTAAGTTGCGGATCACTGTAATACACCTTTGATGCACTAGTGAGTATTTACAGCAGTATGTTGGATTGACTCAATGCAAAAAACAGCGCCCATGTTCATCGTAATGAAGGAGCATGACACCCAGTGTGATGGTGTGAGGTTGACGGCGCAGAGGAATTATCTGGTGACACAGGATACTTGTAGCTACACAGGATATAGTTACTGGTGGTTTTGGTCTTTTCATGACCAAAATGTTCTCATGAACACACATTGAACAGAAAAACAGATACTCTACATGCTATGCATTCTCTGATCTGACGTCCCCAACATGTGGATGACATACAATAATTTAAAACTATTACAAATCACTGTTGCAAAAAATAAAACCGTTTTATGATCTGACAACTCTGTGGTTTGGTTTAGGAAAGCATCGTGGTTTGTGTTAAAATAACCACTACAAGGAGGACCTTTGTCATCATGATTAATAATTGTGTGCCACATTTTGTTGATCCACCCATCCTCCCAACCCACTGCCTTTGCCGATATTGTGGCTCTCTAACAACCTAACACTTCTTCATCGCTTCTGATGGATAACTGCCATAATGCTTTTGGCCACTAGAGGTTCTTGTCACTTGAACGTAAACACACAGTATGTCTGTGGGCATTTGCTAAAGCAGTGATTGTTAACCTGGGGGTCGTAACTCCCTAGGGGTCACAACATTTCTGGGGGGCCCCAGGTGGCTGTGGAGAAAAAACTAAAACAACATATTTTAGCCAAGGGAATGATTTTTGGATTACAATGTCCATACATTATTCTGGGGGTCACAACTTGAAAAGGTTGAAAAACATTGTACTAAAGTAACAGATTCGGTCACTTACCCCCAAATTGACTGACTTGTCCTTTGATACATGACACTAAACAACAAATCTTAGTTATTCATGTTTATTGATGCAGTTAGGAGTTTGCATCTAAAAGGTTTTAATATTGTAATGTTCACTCATGAGTCAGAAATTTGCTTCTGTTTCATCCCTGAATCACAGCTCCAGTGAGCATACAGTATTTGTACTATGGCTGTCATGATATAATATTTTCACTGGACAATTATCATGGCCAAAAGAATTCATAACAATATTATCACGATATCTAAAGAAAATTTGAAAACTAGAAAGAATGCTGTCAATCAATTTAATTTTTAACTTTGAGTATTGGGCTTTTTGTCTCTTTTGTGGCAAATTAATATATACGAGTCTAGGGAGGTGGAGAGAGAGAATCTGTAACTGTATATATAACGATGTAAGACAATATTATCATGTGTGTATTATTTATTAACATGATATCAATATTTAATTTTTAAATACTACAGTTACTGTCAACACTGTGACCTTGTGACACGTCGTATTTAAAAGTAATTTACAAAAAAAATTTAAATTGCAATTCCAGTTTATTGAATTTACCAAAACATACCGTCACTGTTGAATTTAAATGAGCTTGAACTACTGTAACACATTTTCCTGTTCAACGCATTATGAACACAGTCAGAAAAGGTCTTTTTATTTAGATAGAGATATGTTAAATCCAAGGACTTCACACAAATAATTTAGCAGTTTTTTTTTTTTTTATTCTTTAAGCCTTTCAGAGTTACTCCTCATGTCATAAATTGAAGACACCAACTTTGTCCAACTGAACAAACGGTCTCCAATCAACTAGTGAGTTTTACAAAATCTGTCCCCAAATGTCTCACACACACACACACACACACACACACACACACACACACACACACACACACACACACACACACACACAGTGCCATGTGTTCCCCCCCCACCAGACTGTCCACGCTACGGGTTGTGCCACCTAGTTGCCATCTGCCACTGTGTCTCTCACCAGCTCATGTGTTGTCACGAAGTTGCGAAAGTAAAAATAATTTGGCTTCACAGTGACATCGATGAAGGTCAAAGCAAGGAGAGTTCACTCTGGAAACCCTTAAAGTGGTCATTAAACCTCTTATCACCACATTTATCTGTTCTACTGTGACAAACGGTAAATCAGGACTCTGCGATGCCAGACCGATTCTGACAGACCTCCACCAGTGTGCCAGTATTCAGAGTGTGATCTCGAGGGTACGCCTCCTTACCAGCTGCTCGCCTCGGGGTCCCCATCCAGCAAACTGCAGGACAGCGTCATGCACTTCAGGGGGCTTCAGAGGCCAAGTTTCCCTGTGGAGATTGCACATTAAAAAAACAATACAGTATTTGTCTCTATGTACACTACATGCACAATGCAATGTGTATCTGAATAGAAAATGCACAGTCAGAGTAAGGAAGTCATGTGGGTTTTTTTTTTTTTTGGCTTGTTCCCTCACTGTAGGCTTCATCAATCACCCACATCTTTTTTTTTTTTTTTTTTTAGCACAAGCTGACTTTGCTTGGCTCACTACAAATACAGAACAGTGGGGGAATAAGGAGACGTAGATGGATGAAAGGCTAAAAACAGGCCAGGCTGAACACGGTGCAAAAATATATATAAACTGGACTTAAATACATTCCCACAAAGGCAGCTAAAGCAGGTAAACGGGGCTGACGTCAGAGGACTGCCTACACGAGGTCAGGCCGAGGGCAGATGTCACAGATCTATGAGACGAACACAGACAGAAAATGGACCAAAAGGTGACAGACAATGAAAAGAAGACAGAGGTCAGACTTACTGTGTCACAAGGCTGTAAATGATGTACTTGGCCACATAGGAGTGCTGGTAGATCTGCGGAGACAAACAGCGTCACAGTTAAGGAGGCACAACTTCTGGTGAAAATCTGATTATGCGAAGTATGCAGGGTTTCTCACCGGTTTCACTTCAAATGCGAACAGCACATGTTTCATGTCTGGGGACACTTGGTACCGGGCGGCTTTGGATCTGTCCTGGATGGATCAAAAACATACTCGCTGTGAGTGTCACCCACTGCAGCAGCAGCAGACAGTAATGCTCTTGAAGTAAACCGAAAAATTACGATGAAGTAAGATGAAACTCACAAACAACTGGTTCAGAACGATAACGGTGGTTTCCTTTGTGTCAACATTCAGCTTGACAACATCCCCTTCCCTCGTACGATACAGCAGCTCATTGTCTGGAAATGGCAAATAAAAGTCAACTATCAGAGACAGAGACTGTAGCATAGATTCTACTACAAGATTATTATATTCGGCCCTGATACAGCCTCGCCCATTTACTATTATTTATTTATTGTATTTAAAGGTGCTATTGATAACATTTACAGTCAGCCACTAGATGTCGCACTCTTCCTCCTCTGTTCCACCGCATTCCTTTTACAACAAGTGGTTGCCAGTTCGTTACACAACCTGCATATATTGTGGTCGAGTGGAGAGACGGAAACATTTGTGTCAAGAAATGAATCTTTCACAGCAGAGTAATGAGGTCATTTTTTCACCATGTAGCTATACAGTACAGTCGCTATAGATTTACAGTAGTTTACTTTTTGTGGTGGCGTTTCAACATTCATGCGACGTAACCCCTTTTTTCCACGCTAACTGGCAAACGGATCGCTGATGACACAGATACCATGTGACCCCAACGTCGTAACACTACTGGTTCACAAGGCTTGTTAGAGGCTGGAACCAATCATCAGATATCTCCCACTGAGTTAAACAAAACATTCATTTTGGACCCGTCAAAATGTTTTAAATGATTAATTCACAGTCATAATGATCTATATTGCTTATGGAGAAGCAATACATTTATTCGGCACCTTTCTACAAGCTCTGTGGATATATTTTTTTTTTTTAATTATTCGTTTACATAAAAATGTCAATATTGATATTACTATTGCTGTTTGTATTTCATTATTATCTTTTAAATGTCTGACATTTAAGGGAAGGCCTCATTTTAATGTTGAACAATAATCTACAGTATGTGCCTTTGATATTCTTCCTCCTCTTTGCTTCTAAGTTATTGGAAGTTATTTGAGAAGATTATTAAAAATATTACTGAGGAAAACAAAATGTTTTTTTTTTTTTTTTGCACTGCACAGTTGCTCGACAAATCCAGCAGACCTGGAGCATTATTAGTATTAAATCTGAGTCATGTTACTGTCCATCTGATGAATTTAAGTCCAATATTCACTCTCTTTTAGCTCTGATTGGTCAATATCTGCCCCTTTAGTTGTTAAATTTACTAAAACATTTAACTAAAACAGGTAGCGTATAGATGGTTTTTAGAGCATTTTCACTGAAAGTAGTTTCCCAGTGAGTTTGCAAACATTCTTGTTATTATGTTTACTGCTGGCTGATTTACTAAGTGCTAGGTCTATCTTAAGGCTCCACTTCTTATCAAAACATCTCTTGTTGAAAAACAAAGTTTTAAATAAGCCTGTGGGTGTGTGATGTGTTCAGGCTAGCACTCTGCACAGCGTGTCTTCCTCCGCGGACTGTTATAATGCTGTTGTCCTTGTCATTCTTGCTCTTTTGTGAGAACATCCCATTAAATGCCAGAATTGCTTTCTCTGGTAACCTTAGCAATAAAATGGCAGTGTTTTAAAAGATTTAGCATTGTTGTGCATGATTTGCTATTGTACGTTTGCAGCTTTTCTTTAGGTGGCTGTAAACTCTCTGGAACGCAAACACTTTTTTTAATGTTATTTTTAGTTTTTCCATTTTTATTAACAGCAATGGTGTTGAAAGGGGGAAACAGAGGGGTCGACATGCTGCAAAGGGTGCCAGGCTGGATTCAAACCTGAGGTCGCTGCGATAAAGATTCAGCCTTGGTATATGGAGGCGCCTGCTCTTCCAAGTAAGCTACAACAGCGCCCAGAAACACTTGTTTTCCTCATAAGATTGTAATTGATTAGAATCCAAAGATTTCCTCAGAAATATCTCCAATCTGTTGTCTTGTGATCAAACATTTTTTTAAAGTAATGCACAATAAATGGGATTGTTAAAGTGCAAATGAATCTGAGGACAAATGTTTGTAACAGCACGAATGTTCATCTTGTAGAGCTGCACACTTTGTTCTGTTTCACTTTAGCACCAATACATAGAGAAGAAGAAAACTAACAATTGTTGAAAATATCAATGCATACTGAGAACTGTAATCACGCCAAATCAGTTTCATTTGTATGAGCTAGGAGTCATAAAGAGAAATGATCGTGACTCAGTTACTAAAGATGGTGATTTATTGTGTCTTCATTGGAGATTTTCTTGAGCTGCCTTGGCCACAGATGTTTCTTGTTAATTCCTTGTTTTCACTGTTAGACGATATCATATTGTGTTATATCTCAAAAATATAAAAGCGTCAGACAGACAGCAGCAGTTCTTTGTTTTAGAGATCAGACTGAATGTTGATTCCTTTGTCTTTGGATCTGTGTGAGAAACTCAGAGGTGAGTCCAAAGACTACTGAGGCAAGCAGTGATCAAAGAGCAACGGGGATCAATTACACACTGCTGTGAAAGAAGCCCACAAAATATTGATGAGGAGTACTGAAGTGTGAGGTTGTCCCATCTGGTTTCTTATCAGAAGGTCATTAGCACCAAATGGGAGTTGATTGCATTACGTTAACTGACAAGATGCAATGTCACACAATTGATTGCCAGGGTTTCATCAGGTGCTGAGGACGTTTTAATCTCGGTCATAAACGAAGGACACAGAAACACAGGAACTTAACTAATCATACGTTAATGAGGCCCTGATGTAAGTAATCAGGGGAACGGTCCGCACAGTAGAACAAAGGGACAGATGTAAGGCTGTAATGTGTCTGTCACACGATGTGAGTTTGCATGTGCGCAGGTCGTAATGTGAATATATTTCTGGATACAGTTACATCCACGTGTACACATGCAAGTCACCAGATGTATTCATGCATAAGCTATCTGTCTGTACGTGGCTACAGTCAAAACTGTTGTTCCCTTTCTAGTGGTTTGTCTAAATCCAAAAACTTTTTATATGGCAACTAACACTGATGATCATTATAACTATACTTTTTACAACATAAAATTAAAAGCTCTTTTATACAGTATGAACTGGGACTATAATGTTCAGTGCTTCCAGGGGAATTGACAATAAAATATGCACTTAAAAAACCTTTTAGATTGTGATTCAGACCAGAGAGGAGTGTCGTCACATCCTATATTTAATGTTACATCTATAGTATTAAATACATCATCTTTTCTATTCATTACATCGGATTTCAGATGACCAGCTGTGTATCATGTGCAGAACGCAACATCAGAATCAGATATTATTATAGAATACTGAGTTCATTTTTGACCTTGGAAACAACTAGTACTTAACTCAAGATTAAAAGCACTTAACTTAAATGCAACCTCCATTCAGCAGAAAAAGATTGAGAGTTGTTGAAAGCACTCGAAAAAGCTATAGAGTCGACCTTGGGTTAAGATATATTTGTAAAATAAAAAACAGTAATTCATATGACTTGGAAATGGCACAAAGTGATAGGTTAATAACATCTGATGTGTACTGGTAACCTCTGAGAACCCAAAACCAACCTCTAATCTAGATCCTCCAGTCCAGATGTTAAGTGCTCACTCCAGAAGCTTGATGTTTTCTATCACACGGCTATCCGATTTGCTACAAATACCCCTTTCAAAACACACCACTACACTATTTAATCCTCTGACAACTGGCCATATTTATACATGTGTTGTAATATTGTTTGGGTCATGCCTATCTACAAAACCCTCCTTGGTCTGTCCCTCCCCTGCTTATGTCATCTACTACATCTGCTGCCTTCAACACCCATTCTGCCCACCACATCCTGTTGAACTTTCTCAAAATGAATACTGTATTTGGTCTGTCAGTCGGCTGCAACCAAAGACTAGAACCAACTGCAGCAAAAAAAATAAATTAAAAAAAAAAAAATTAAATTAAAAAAAAAAAATGTAAATGTAATAATATCCCAAAGTCCGCTTTCATTTCATTCCGGTGGATACATGCAGCTGTTTCCCAACCTAATAATATAATAACAATAAAGTTTTGTCTGTCTGCTGCTTACTGTTGTCCCCTTTTGTTGTCTGGCTGCTGCTGTATTGCATTTCCTGTTTGTCTTGCTGCTTGTACATGTTACTCCTGATCTGTTGTATTTTGTGATGCTGTTTGTCTGCTGTTGCCTGATGCTTGTGTACTAGTCCGCATATCTTCTAGGATTTTTTTTTTTTTTGTCTTTACTACTTGCTACTCGCCTGCACGGTGGTGCAGGTTAGCGCTGTTGCCTCACAGCAAGTGGGCCGCAGGTTCGATTCCGGCTTGGGACTCTTCTGTGTGGAGTTTGCATGTTCTCCCCGTGTTAGCGTGGGTTTTCTCCGGGTACTCCGGCTTCCTCCCACAGTCCAAAGACATGCTGTTTAGGTTAATTGATGACTCTAAATTGCCCGTAGGTGTGAATGTGAGCGTGAATGGTTGTCTGTTTCTATGTGCCCTGCGATGGACTGGCGACCTGTCCAGGGTGTACTCCGCCTTCGCCCAATGCCAGCTGGGATCGGCTCCAGCCCCCCCACGACCCCTAACGGGAAAAGCGGTTGACAATGGATGGATGGATGGATACTTGCTACTCTTGTTTTGTTGTTGTATTGCCTGATACTGTTTGTCTGTTATGGTCCGTTGATCGTGTTCCAGTCTGCTTTTTGCTTTTATGTAAGGTTTGTTGTCAGCATGTAGCATGTAATGCTTATGAAGTATGCCAGTGCTGTCTCTTTAACTCTTTAACTTTCTACCCCCTGCCCTGCTCCCTCAAGAGGCTTTGTCTTTTGCCAGGCCACCATTGTAAATGAGAATTTCTTTTTAAATGACTTGCCCGGTTAAATAAAGGTTTAATAAAAAGCTAAAAGGCTTATCTGTACACCTTTTCTCTCAATAATCATGATAATTCATGTAAACGCTTGAGTGATCCCTGTTCCTCAACCAGACCATTATAAGGAGTTATTTCAATCCTTTAACAAGTAATAAGAATCCAAAACAAATTACTTGGTGATATTACCTCTATTAAGTAGTTAATTAGCAGTAACAGTACTTACTACCAAAACAGAACGCCACTGGTTCAGACTGCTGCACAGTAAAATCTAAGCATCCATCTAATAAAGTATCACTGATTAAATTCATCATGCAAAAGTTGAAAATATATTCTCCCTGTCAAACACCAGAGGGCACTGAGTCAGCTGATCCAACGTTTCTGAGCACAGGTGGCAGCTTCCTACACGCTACCTCGTCAAGGTCACAGAGGCCACAGTAGACCTGCTCTACTGTACATCTGTTCAATTTAGACCGTATTACTGTACCGCGAGTACACCACATGCTGGATTTGTAGTGCATACAAAATGAGCTTGAACACTGGTGCATTTCTTTGCCATGGAAACAGAAAGCTGTAATGAACTGTAATGTGTTTTTTTTATGTTGATAGCAGGCAAAGAGCATCTAAACAAGAATTTACCTAAAGTCAAAGATCTCTGTGTTCACAGTTACATGCAGATACATTACCAGAAGCTATAGACACAGTCAGGTTTAATGGCTGCCCTGCAGAGAAACCATTTCAGTGAGACCGAAGACAGAGTGAATTTTATATTTTATTGCTCATTGTCAGCTTCCAAACTACCTCACAACTCTTCTCTCATTTAAAACTTGTAACTGCAGTACACCATTCAATAAATACTTCTCCTTAGATGTCCCATAGTGCAATGTACGTACATAGCAACTGTAGTAGAACTAATTTCAATTGGTTCGGTATGAGCTGCAAAGGCTGCCCTCAAACTAGATTATTTCATTCCCCTCCGATGTTTATTAGGACTCTTGCAATTGTTTTTATGAATTCTATTTTACGCTTGATTGTTGGTAGACTATGTGTTAAAGTTACTGTTACATGATGACTGGGGAATGGGAATCCTTTTTGTACCACAGTTTATGTCTAGAGTTTCAGAAAGGAGATACAGTTCTTTGTTAGTAATTATTAGGGGTGTCAGTCCATGAAATATTTAATTGTGATTAATCACATGATTGTCCATGGTTAATAGTGATTAAACACACATCTTTTTTCTGTTCAATATGAACCTTAAAGAGATTTGTCAAGTATTTAATACTTTTATCAACATAGGAGTTGTCAAACATGCTTGCTTTATACAAACGTATGTATACATTTATCACTGGAAGTCAATTAACAACAAAAAATTATGACAAATATTGTCCTGAAACCCTCACAGGTACAGCATTTAGTATAAAAAAATATGTTCAAGTCATAATATGGCAAACTCAAGTCAACAGGCAACACCAGCTGTCAGTGTGTCAGTGTGCTGACTTGACTATGACTCGCCCCAAACTGCATGTGATTATCATAAAGTGGGCATGTCTGTAAAGGGGAGACTTGTGGGTACCCATAGGACCCATTTACATTCACATATCTTGAGGTCAGAGGTCAAGGGACCCCTTTGAAAACGGCCTTGACAACTTTTTCCTCACCAAAATTTAGCACAAGTTTGGAGCTTTATTTAGCTTCCTTCATGACAAGTTGGCACCAATGGATTACTTTAGTTTTCTAGTTTTATATGATGTTTGTATCTTCTCTCTTGCTTCTGAGCCTGCTACAACCTCCAAAAGATCATTTGCATTAATGCATTAAAGAAACTGGTGACGTTAAAATGAATTTGCATTAATACGTTATTATTGCATTAGCCTGTACAGCTCTAATTCTGATATGTACTTTAGTAAGTTATTAATGTTCTATTCTAACAAACAAACTGCACCTTTTGGGGACTAAGCTCGTGTGGGCTGGGCACTTATACATGCATGACACAATAAAGAATGAATACCTATATGAACAATTCAAGATGGTGGGTCAGATTTTAATACTAAAGGTATTTTCTGAGTCACGTACGACAGTGATGCCTGTCATGATGTGTCTGGATGTGTTCCACATTTTAACATGGGAGGCGGACGCTGAATGTCAAACTGTTCACTCACCGCTGAGCCATTTGGCATCTGGGTCATGGATGTGAAGGTCTGGACCAAAAACATCCTCTATAGTCACTTTCTTCTTCAGGGCAAGGCTGTCATCTTCACCTGTCAAGAGCATCACACAAAGACAAAATAAAACATGAAGGTGACATACTGTACAGCAGTTTGTCTGCATATTTACATACGGTGTGTGTATCTAGATGTGGTGATGCTTGAAGAAAACTTCAAGTTGTTCTTCATTGTAGTGAGATTTATAAGCAGAGTTTGCTACTTTCAGAGCAAAAACTGAAGAAAACCCTTTGACTTTTTGCTCAGGGGGCTGCAGCCAGACTGTCACCATCTCACTATATTATCCTCTTCTTCTCTCTCTGAGATAGTACTTCCAACGACTATTCTCCACTATAGATGGAGCAATTTAGCACAAGGTACAAACAAAAAAGAGGCCTCTGGTATTGCACTATTGAACTGAGAGCATCAGTTCACATCTGCCTAGTTTGTGTTTCAGCAGCAGGGGGGGCGACTCCTTCCATCCCCAAAACTCCAAATGAGATCTGAGGCTGACAGCTGAACTGGAGGTGGAGCAGACAACAGGGGTACAGTGAGCTACTGTGGATGGGAGACAAGAGAGCGTGAGTCCTTTAACTGTCTGCTACCACACCTTTACTCAGGAAAAAACCGTCAGACACAAGTTGCTGAGATGATTTGACAGCCCAGAGTTACTGTACAAAACAGTACGCTGACAGATTGCTCAGCAGGTTTTTTCGTTGTGACTGAGCAGCGAGCTCTGAGCGCGTAAATACCATGTCAGACATTGTGAAGTGTTTATCGACTTGAAAAATCTGAGAAATTCTCTTGTCTGGCAAGAAGCT
This sequence comes from Pterois miles, assembly GCA_947000775.1. NCBI lineage: Eukaryota > Metazoa > Chordata > Actinopteri > Perciformes > Scorpaenidae > Pterois > Pterois miles. The sequence continues at coordinate 8,712,151 of CAMQGK010000342.1, read as the reverse complement.
GCAGAGTTACGGGGAGAAAGCTAATTTCCAACACGAGGCAAATGGTATCTCTGATGCTGTGCCAATCTGACGAATGGCTGGAGCTATTACTGCATAATCATCTCCATTAAACAGGCCTGAATGGCATTACACATTAAAAGGCCCATTACCTAGTGAGATGATGACCTGCCTTTGTGTAAAACCAGTACACAAACCAGAGAAAGCATATCACCTGTAAAACCTTGCCCCCCAGAAACAAGGTTATCAAATTAAATTAGCAGCCTGCGTTGCAAGAAAAACCAGAAGAGAAAGGTTTCATCCAAACTGTATTTGTAATACAGCTTGTGTGAAAGATGTGTAAACACCTAAACAGGCTATGTGTGTGTGTGTGGAATGCTCTGTGTTGTTTGTTTGTCTTTATTACACAACTGTGTTGAATACTTAATTCTGGTTGGTCCATTTTTGTATGAGATTATGGATTTCTTTCACATGTAGCTGTGTAATAAGCAGGATAATGTACAGCTAGCGAGTCACTGTTACAAATTAAAAATAAGGACGATGCAAAACCCCTCTGCATCAAGGCTCGCTGTACGTTAACCCGTGCTTATTGCTTTGTTAGCAGAATATCTAAAAATCTTCAAAAATATAATTATTTAAGTTATTTAATTGCAAGATTGTGAAATAGTGTGTTTTACTACATTTCAGCCATTTCTCACAAATCTAATATGCACAATCTAACATCAGGAACATTGTATGATTGCAATGATTTTCACACATCCATCCATCCATCAGATGCATGTTTCAAATGTCTAAACATTTTCTACTATTAAAATAATCAGTAGAGAGGATTGCAGCAGATTGCTGGCAGGGGTATGTGGTTTCAGAGTTTCATTTGTTGTGTGTGAAATGTCTTGCTGTTCTCAATTTAAAGTCAAAAATATGTGTAGAATAAATGTATACTGGGTGAGAGTGAGTGAATATTGAGTGTGTTGTTACCATTGCCAGGGAAATCACGATGAATAGCTCATTTGTTTGTTTGTCATTTCAATGAAATTGAGTGGAATGTCGTGCCCCAAAAAGTAATGATAAATAGTCCGTATTTTTTTTATGCAAGACTGCAAAATATTTTCGAAAATGTCAGCTATTTTCCCATGAATTTAAAAACACAAACTTTGACACACTGTATTCTGCAAATCTTTTGCTAGGCAATGCCTTCAATGATTTCAGATGACTTTGCGAAGCCCTAGTTTTATGTTCAATGTAGGGCTGTCAATTCATTAGAATATGTAATTATGATTAACCATGATTGTCCATAGTTATTCGTGATTAATTGAAAATTAGTTGCACATTTTTTATGTACCTTAAAGGGAGATTTGTCAAGTATTTAATACTTTTATCAACATGGGCAAATATGCTGCTTTATACAAAGGTATGTATACATTTGTTATTGGAAATCAATTAACACAAAACAAGATACTGTCCAGAAACCCTCACAGGTACACTTAGCATAAAAATCATATCAATCAAATCATCAAATCATAACATGGCAAACTGCAGCCCAACAGGCAACAGCAGCTGTCAGTGTCAGTGTGCTGACTTGACTATGACTTGTCTCAAACTGCATGTGATTATGATAAAGTGGGCATGTCTGTAATGGGGAGACTCGTAGGTACCCAGAGAACCCATTTACATTCTCATATCTTGGGGTCAGAGGTCAATGGAGCCATTTAAAAATGGCTATGCCAGTTTATCCTCCCCAGAATCTAGCATGAGTTTGGAGTGTTATTTAGTGTATCATGCTTTACAGAAATTAGTGGCGTTAAAACAAATTTGTGTTAACACATTATTATCATGTAACTCTGACAACCCTACTGACAATATTTTTACATCAAACAATTAAAAAATTTAATTCTCACATTCAATCTGACTCTGACTTCTCACTGACTTTTCACCATGCTACATACAGGATACACAACTTCCTATGCTTGATGTGAAAGTACACATTTGATGTAAATCAAGTGGTGCAAAATTGTCTGAGCTGTTACTTTTTTGCAGATCAAGATACAGATTACAGCTTTTCAAAGCATTTTATACTAATAAAATTGTTAAGAGCACTCTCTGACTGATAACATGTGAGTGTGTGTGTGTGTGTGTGTGTGTGTGTGTGTGTGTGTGTGTGTGTGTGTGTGTGTGGGCATACGAGGGGTCAGCAGGATGACGGAGGTGACAATCAGGGAACAGATGATGAGGATGACCAGCAGGGCGATGGCTATTCCTTTCCAGTTCCTCTGCGGCGGAGCACTGCCCACCAGGTCCTGAAAAACAATATTACACATTGCATTACATTTAGACACGCACGCACGCACGCACGCACGCACGCACACCCACACCCACACACACACACACACACACACACACACACACACACACACACACACACACACACACACACACACACACACATACACCCACACAAAGAGGCAAAAATATCAACTTTTAAGCATTTAGCTACAACTGATAAAATGATTTGTCACCACAGGCTGGATCTACTCTACTACTACTACTACTCCTAAAATGTACAGCGATGACCTCCAGGTGATGAGTTTTATTTCCCGATGGACACGCAGCATTTTAGATATCATCTTATCATACATAAGGCAGATGTATTTTGTACTGACAGTTGGAGTCAGAGATTGGCCAGTGGACAACTCATTCTCTGTCAGACAGATGCCGACAACTTAGCCACTAGTGTGCAGTAACGCTGCATCCACCAGCTGCTCCCCGCTGCTCGTGCACGAAGAGTCCCTGCAGCTTTGCCTGACAGCTGTAGAGGAGCTACGACTTCAACGCACACACAACAGGCAAAAATAATGAGCTACTCTCCTCACACCGCCCAGCAGATGGTAGATGGCTAATCAGCGCTATTCGAAACGCACATACTGGAAAAAATCCACAGGACATACAAAACATTTTAAGGGCAGGAGGCAGCATTCAGGTGGCCTCTGTAGACCGCCCAATACTCTGCTGCACAGATCTTAAACTATTTCAATCTAGAAGCCCATTTTTGGGAGTTTTAATGTGTGATTTAACAGATGGGCTTTGTGCAAACACACACTATCATCCACTCCTTGACATACTGTGTCTATTACAAAGCAACAGGAGCAGGCAGCTTTCTGAAATAACTGTAGATGTAAGTTAACACCAGGCTCAAGGACTCTATTTCTATGCTTGTGGCTCTCAGCCACATGTGTCATATATTGTTATCTACAAGACAGGTTAGGCTGCTCTAAAATGTCATAATTTAGCATGTCAAAAATCAAGGTTTCTGGTCTATGTGTGTGTACAGACACACAAATATGCACATGAATCTCATGAAGAGTGAGCAGATCCAGCCACCCGTATCAGTCCAGCTGTTGATATCCTTGTTAGCAATTAGACCCGGTCTCTGTCTGCCTGCAGTGAGTGGTTATACAGTATGCAGCAGCTCAGTGAACCATCCACCAGTTAATGAGGGGCGTACACGTGAAAGTAAAACAGACGGCTCGACTCCCGGGCAGAGATGATGCTTTTTACATCTTTCAAGGCTATAAATTACTGCATTGCAAAGTTACTTTCCATTTAAATGTTTAAAGCGTACCTGTGTGTGCATTTACACTGTCTGTGCACCTACTGTCTCTGCACAGTTTGTCTCACAGCAAAGTAAATCAATACTGAAGCTAGTGAGTACACATAGAAAAAAAAGCAGGCACGCCAATAAGTTGATTTATTGCTGCAGAGGCCAGGCTTTTCACGATAAGGTGTATAGTGGATTCATAAGATATTAATGTTCCTGAAAGACAAGCTGTGTTGAAGTTGCCTTTGATATCAACTATCAGATCTAAAACAATAAGAGGCTTTGACATGCATGCAGATAAAGTCTTGTTTCTGCATCTGTTTACTTGTTTTCCCCTATATCTGCACAGAAAAATGCAAACCGTTCGGTGCAGGAAGGTGATTTGAGCACAGCCCAGTCAGGTATCCAGTTCAGTGCAGGCTGTACCTGACATAGGGGTACCAGATCTATAAATGTGACAGCTGGATGCACACCACATAACAGAGGAAAAGTGTCTCTCAGCAGAATATTTCCAGACACTCTGATGCCAGCCTTGGAGGCATATGAGTAAATATTTAGATCCAGTCATTTCTTTTCACCCACAACAAATTCAGCATGCTCATTGTACTGGAACACGAGAGGCACATGGTAAAATGGTTTCAGACAGCCTACTTTTTGAATCTTAAATACATCTCCCACAGGCGCTGTTGGCTAATTCAGGCTGTGGAAATATAGGATCCAGAGGACTTGACGAGCAGGAGCGGCTTCTCTCCAGTGCTTGGTATTTCTGTAAACAGACACCCAATCATTCAATCAGAGGTCAGGGAGCTTTTCCTCTATTCAAATCAATAGACAATCAAATACTGTTGGACGTCTGCCTTTTTTCACTGTAAACTCCTCAATAAAACAGCAGCTGAAATGGATATGGCCATTAACCTTCACTGTCAATATTCCCGGATACATAACATAAACTTGAGAAAGATGTGATCGATGTTTATCGCACTTACTGTGACAAGCTACGCAGTGGTGAACAGAGCTGTCAGGACAGCTGTCACTATTTAAACAACCCAATCAATTAAAAAAAAAGCTACTGCAGAGTACAACATTAAAAGCAAGCATCAGGAGTTTGCTCGCTGAGTGTTGGGCCTTAAAGCTATGTTCGTCAAGACTGTTTTTAATTCCTTATAATATGCTGAAATTTAGCTATAGTATTTACCCAAACTTGCCCAAATTAATTTCTGTTACACAGAGAGGTTTCCATCCAAAAGAAGCCACAGTTCAAAATGTAGGGGGAAAACTGCCTTGTAGAAAACACTGCTTAAAGCTATAATATGTTACACTGGTTGGTTGGGGTTTGTAAATGCACAGCATTCAAATTTGGCCCCTCCTCTAAGGCTCAACAGACAGACAGCAGCGATGGTCAAGTAAGCTATGGAGTGAATGAAGAGAGGGAGCGGCGTTAGTGAGAACAAAGCAGTGAATCAGAAAATTTAAATGTTATTTTCTGATCGTTTCACTGCGGTTATAAACAAGACCAGAACTGTGCACAACCCTGAGGGAAGGTGACTCATTGCTGGATTTTGAATGAATGCAGGCCTCATCCTGTCCTCTCTGCTCGCTGTGTGCCTCGGTCAAACTTACACCGATAGCAGCACACAGCAGAGGACAGACAGAGGAGCAGGGGAAAACTGAAGCACATAAAACAGACAGCAATGTAACAACATGTTCTCATCCATCAAATATGGCTGCTTTGTATTTAACAGAGTTAACAAGGGACTTGTGCCTCGGTATCAGACACCGAGGGACGAGACAAAGCAGCGCTATGACGACATGAATGGGCTGTACACGCCATTGTTGCCTTGGGGGTAAGTGTTGCTTACAGACACCCAGAAGAGTCCCAAACACAGCAAAATAATAAGAAAAGCAAAAATACAGGTGAAGGCCTGCAGGATCTCGGTAGATACAGACACCACCATGCACTTCCAGTGGGTCATAAGTGATGATTGAGAGGAATTATTTTTGTATCAGTCTATACATTGTTTTTAAGGAAATTCTTGGATATTATAACTTCAATTACCCTTATTTGCCTAAATTCATTTCTGGTTTTACATGGAGAAGTTTCAATCCAAAACAAGTCACAATTAAAAATGTATAGGGAAACAACTCATGTAGGTAAATTAATATCCAAGAGTGTTGAGAATACTTTCCATATACAAACAAAATGGCTGCAGATGGCCTTCTTCATTGACCATTTCACTGCTGAATCAGACCATTTGAAACCCCCACTAATGCCATATGGAAGTTGTTGAACTGTCTGGGTTAATGAACTAGTTCATACAATGTGTTTTCCGACCAGGTCTGAAATCAAAAGCACACATCATAGCACTCACACTAAAAGCGACAGAAGTGGCTGTGTCAAGAATAAAAAGAAAGCTGGAGAGAAAAAAATCAAATGGTTACGTTATGGTTATAGATTAAAATACTAGTTGTTGTTTCAGCCAGCACCAACCATTTCCCACCGTCTGGACATTCAGTTGGCAATAGTGTTTCTCTGTGGTTCCACCAATGTGCAGCTTTTGGGATCACTAGTCGCGTACCTTTCAGCAGCAGGTTATTTTCACCTGCAAGATCCCCAGCAGGCTGAAGGTAAGGATAACACAGTCCTGTTATGCTAAATCTGTTAGGCCAGCTTCTAATCCAGTATTGCTTCAACTGTTTCAGCACCTTTTGGTGGTGGTCTTGGTGAACATGAAGATTAATTTCCATCTCTGGATTTTTGTCACCTGCAGCCCTTTCTGGCACTCATGACAGCACATCTGTGGTTTCAATGTCCTCGCCTGGAACATGTGAGCATCTCATCCATCTCACTCTCAGTCTTGTTCACGTTCTCTGATCCCAGATGTGATATTATGGTCAATTTCTATGTGAAACATGATGCCAGTCCAGAAGTCTGGGAATTGCTCACATTCAGATGTGATGGCTAAAACTTCCTTTTATATTGTAGCATATCTTTGTTCAGCGTTGTCGAAGCATAGACACCTGGTTTTAATGTGCCATCTTCTTGTTTCTGCTCTCAGTCCATACGACGATGCATCAGCTGAGACTACTGTCTATGTCAGGGGATTGTAGTGTCGAACCTGGTGGTTTGATGCTATCAAAAGCACTCTGTTGTGAAAGTCCATGTTTGCACTCTCCTTGCCTTGTCGTCTCCACTAAGTGAGGAGGGTATTTGCCTGAATGATTATCCATCCACAGAAGTCTTCTCACTCCACTCCCATCACTGGGCTCCTCCATGTTGGTGACAGCTCTCACCGTGTCGAAGATCTGTACCAGAAACTTGACAGAGGTTTTAGAGAATTCACACATTCACTTTTCAGTGTCACACCTGCCTGTTCCAGCCGCTTCAACACTGCAATCCATCACATGTTGTGCTGAGCCCAAGTCTCTGCGTGGACGAGGACCTCATCAACCTGGCTAACTGCTTTGTCTAGGCTTTCCTGCAGCAAATACATTCTCATCTAGAAATGTCCTGGTGCAGAGGAGATACCTATGCGAAGTCTGTTAAAACAATATCTCCCATATAGTTTAATTTACGAACGGGATTTGCCAAAATGCCAATTTTGCGTCCAGGTTTGACAATATTTTGGCACTCTCCAACTATCCAAGGGTGTGCTTCACCAGCCTGTCAGTCATATCCATCGTGTCAAGACAGACACCCTGTCATGGCCGTCAGCACGTGATACCACTGCACCCTGTGGTGCCGGTATGAGACACACTGGGCGTTCCATTAACTATAATGTAAATCCCATTTGTGGCAACAGTAAACGCTCAGAGAAAGTCTGTGTGGTGACGGCCAGGAGGGGAGGTGGGTGAGTCCAACCAACAAGGCTTTCATCCAGGAGACCGCTGTTCATGTCCCTCGTGTTAACTTTCACTTCATGTTACAATCATTCGTGTCCCGTGTTCACAACATTCAGTTTCATTTTCACTTTACAAATGTAGCAGATTTATGCACAACCACATATTTCTTTTCCTAAACCCAACTAAACCTAAAGTGACGCCGAGGGGCTTAAAGTTGGGATGAAAGCGTGTTTGCTCCACTGATGGAAGCGTGTCTGTCTTTTGACTGAGTCGTCCAACTTTGTCAAATCTATGCATATGCAAACCGCTTTGTCAGCAGTTTTTGGTAATGGACCCATTCCTGCACACCAGTCTGTAGGCGGCTCCACTTTGCAAATCACTCCAAGCTCTTCCATGCCGGCTGATTCTCTCTTGACTTTTGGTAGGAGAGGTAATGGGACATCTTTGGCGTTGATGGAGGAAATGGCTTGGCTTTCGCTCAAGTTCATATTCGCCCTCCAATTTACCTACGCCACTGAATAGCTTTAGAAACTGCTGTTTCAGACTCTATGGAGTTCAAGGACACTCTCACTGTGTCCACTCTCACTACTAATCCAAGTGCGGCACTCGCTAAATGGCTCTTGTCAGCCACAATGTACACAAATTTCACCACACTTCTGCTGACTGTACTACTGTGGATTTGAATTTCCCTCTGACTGTAAGACTGCATCTTTGCAGGCTGTAAATTTGGTTCGATACAGTCTTTCTGGCAACATGGTTAAATCTGCTCCTGTGTCTGCTTTGACCTCCCAGTAACTACTAATATCAATTTGTGAATAATTTACTCTGCTTTAAAAACATGACATTCAACAAGAAGACCCTCTGACTCTTAAAAAAAATGAAAGTCACAAAAACCCATAAAACTGGTCTTTTGTGCGTGTCTACATGAATTGGTGGAAGAAGTACTTAGACCTTTTGCTTAAGAAAAGTAACAATAAACAAACAGTGTAGAAATACTCAAGTAAAATACTCTATTACAAGTAAAAGTCCTGCCTTCAAAATTTCACTTCACTAAAAACACAAAAGTATTAGTAAAATGTACTTAAAGTACCAAAAGCAAAAGGACTCATTATGCAGACTGGCCCATTTCAGAATAATATACAGTATATCATATAATTGTATTATATACTGTAATTACAATAATAATTGATGCATTCAAATGTAAGCATCACTTTAATGTCTAATGGTTTATTCTGACTACTTGATATGCTGCTGGGTAGCTTCATCTACAATAATAATAATAATAATTTGTTCATTCAAATTTTGTTTTATTAAAATCAGTCTGCAAAATTACTAGTAACTTAATCTGTTAAATAACTGTAGTGAAGTAAAAGATACAATATTTCCCTCTGAAATGTAGTGGGGTATAAAGCATCATCAAACTAAAATACTCAAGTTAAGCACAAGTACCTCAAAATTGTAATTACATACAATACATGAGTAAGTATTTAAATTCCACCACTGTATTTATGGCTGCATGTATTTTATTGTCTAAGGAGTCTAATCCCACAAGGCCATAATTTGGTACCATTTTCAGGCTGGTTTTGATCATTTCCATGTAGCGCATACAGGCTTCTACTGTCAGAAATAATGAAACAACTATAATCACAAACTGGGTTGGTAAAATAACATTTGGAGGAACTAGCATAATAAATTGGCTGTTCAAGCATTATATATTGAGGCTGAAAATCAATCTGGTATGTCAACACTCTCTGGAACGTTTCTATGATGAAACACACCATTAATGTCACTGAAGCTCCATCTACCAAGTATCTACCAAGTATGTCGATTTAGGTAGAGGCTTCTTTCTCTTTATTAATTACTTTGTTTATTGTCTTAAGACCCAACAACCTGCTCCCATGCTGAATCTATGTATTCAAGACATAGACTCCAAAGCATGTATAAACAATAAATGCCAAAATCCAAGCAGCTGCCAAAGTCAACACCCTTTATGAAATTTTAAATGTGAATCCTCAGCAAACAGAGCAGCATATATTTTAAAATAGCACTGTTCTCTCATACAATCCACTGTTATTAAAGTGTCTTAGCTGTGATTGCTCTATCCCTGCAGACTGCTTTATCCCTTTGAGCAACGTGGAACATTTCACCCACCTACTCAACCACAAATGAGCAAGGAGCTCCGAACTCAGCCATATAAAATGTCACATAAAAATGTATGAAAATCAGCAACACCTCCATTGTTTCCAGCAAATTAAAACCCTAAAGAGATGCATACTGCTTGACGTGTATGATACTTGACGCGCTAAAGCATATAACAAACTGAGCAGCTGTGTGTTTTGTATTCCCAAGGTGTTGACCTTTCTGAAGAGGTCTAAATGAGGCAAAAGTGCGTCCGTGCGCTAAAAGGAAATCTTGACCTTTGGCAGCGTTTTCAGATATGGCGAGATATTACTGTCTGTCTGCATTAAGCCATCTCCTTCTGTTAGTCTGTGTGAAGAGCAGGCATGCATGCCGCACAGATGATAACAATAAAGGCTGCATCAATAAATGAGAACCGGAGCCATTTTCACCCTCTTCTCTACAGACGCCACATCTAAACAAACCCTGTGCATTTCAGCGCTGACGACTCCAAAGGGTGAAAATCCCACGAGGGGAAGCTACACTATTTTTTCCAATCCATTTGTTACTATTTTCAATCTATTTCAAGACAAAGGACCTATAAGAATGAAGCATCTTTAAAGGTGAATCTTCTTTACCACCCCCCCACTCTCTCTCTCTCTAATCCTCTCTCCCTCCCACTTTCCCTTTGTCTAACCATCTCTTTGTCTCTGCTCGTTGCTGAAGTGTGAAATGGATCTTTCCTGATCTCTGAGCACCTGGTTTCCAAGGGAACCAAGAGAGTCATTTGAGTCGGATCTTGCAGTGAAGATGGTGCTGGCTACTGTGCAGTACAGTAGGGACTATTTTTACTGCTGAGTGTCCCGAGGGAAATGTGACCGTGGGCTCGCAAAATCAACCAACAAACACGACACAAGAGGATGTAGACATTTGAAACGAAAAGCGAGCTTCAGCTGTCTAAAGACACTGGACACTCGACACACGATATACTGTATCACGCCACTGTAATGGAGTAGTTGTGTGAGTACGAGGCAAACTCGAGAGTGAAGCAGTACCCTTTGGACATGGGGGTAAACTTTTCCTCTGGAGCAGCATCAATAAATCATGGGCATTCATGAGTGAGATTAAGAATTCATGCCAGCTGGCTTTTGGTTCATGGATAGTGGGGCTTCAGCCTGTCTCTGTCTATTCAGCCTGTCTTTGTCCACTTTGGAAAATGCGGAGTGTAAGGTTTACACACAACTGGGGCGAGACAAAGAAAACAAAATGTTGTTTAGTTGAGATATTGTAACCTGCGGGTGTATTTGCTGATAAGAGATCACCTCTGATAAGCAGAAGGAAGCATGAAATTGAGAAATGAGGACCTGCATGCATCAAGCCACCTCTACAGACAGTGTTAATCACATAGATCACCATGACTAAAATCATTGAGGAAAAGTATTGTGAGATAGCGAATATCATATTGTGGCATGCATGCTCTGTATAAGCAAAGTGGAGGAACTGAAGAAAAAGCACAGAAGAAGAGAGGAGAGTTTAGTTGCTGTTGTTCACGTAATGTGTAAATTGAGAATAACGTTATATGAACTGGACCCATGTTTGACTCCAGTGGTGTTCTGGATGGCTGTCTAACACAACAACAAGAGGAATGAAAGCGCTTAGGGACATCATTACATGCAAGTAAAGTTTGGTCTTACAGACCATCACAGGCTAACAAGTAGTGAAGCACTAATAAAATCCTTCTGCTGAGCTCCATCATCTCTAAAGTACTGAAAGATGATAGCCGTGTTTCAATGAAGTTGTCAAGCGAATTTTGAGCAAACTTTTGAACTTAATTTGATTCAGGCATGATGATGAATAAATTCAGCTACAGCGTAGTTTGGTCAGAAGTTACCACTATAGGCTAGTAATCTGCCAGTAAACAGCAGAAGAAGTAGAAAAAAAGTCTATTGGACATCTACTGTATCTAACCCATGTATAAGAGAAAAATGGAGAGAGGTCTTCAGGTATGTGTTTCAACTGGGCAAGTTTTAATTGTTGTTTAATTGTCTTTCTTGTCAGCTAGTATTGGTCATGTTTCATGCTGTACGGAGACAAGCATTCACATGTTAGGGGAATATCAAAGACACTGACAGCAGAAGCAGCTGATCAGTCATGCGAGTTAAATGAGTTTCCATAACCCATTTAGTGCATCAACTCTTCTTAGACGAAGGCAAAAGCCACTAACCTGACCCTGTCAGATGGCTTGTTTCGCAGAACCACCCGAGAAGCCGTCATTGGGAACTGTTAGATAAGCCATCTGTCAATCAAAGTGAAACTAGCTGAAGGCAAAAACATCCCTGTACTTTATATGTTCAATACTTTGCTCTTCTCTCAAATTATAAAATACTCTCCAGTTCTGATATAACTGAGGCTATAACAGCAGCTATGATAACCTCATTAGGAGCTGCCATTGTTGTTTAGAATGAACAGTCGCCACTGTGTCGTCTCACACTATGGTCTCACCAGATCTCACACACACACACACACACACACACACACACACACACACACACACACACACACACACACACACACACACACACACACACACACACACACACACACCAAAGCCACACCGTAACTGTGGTAGCTCCTCACAGGACGCTGATTGGTCTGTTATCTGGTGAGCCTGACACAAACATAACTTGAAAGTGTTTTTTCATGCAATATTCAACCCCGTGATTCTGACATTACAAGACATACTTAAAATCACATAAAACAGGTGGATGGAATTGCAGCTAATCACACAACAATCTTTCCTAATCCAAGTTTAGCAAGTTGTTGGTGTTAGGAGAGTCCAGCTCCATACACGTTATAATTAACTGAAGGGAAATCAGAAGCTTTGCATTAATTGATTCTTTGGTGGACAAACAACCCTGACATACCATAACTTTATCAAGATGATAGTATGAACATGTAAGCAAACAGTTACTTACTTACACATCCAGCAGACACAAAGTGACATTAGCATTCAGAAGGAGTTGTGTTTGTGAATTTAAGTCAAATATTAACTCTCCCTCTAGCTGTTTTCAATAACTCCTGAGGAAAGCATCTGGGTCTTAAGCTGCTAAATGCTCCACTGTGTTTTCCAGCTAGTCGCTAACTTTGTGTGTCTGTTGTTTGATGCTAAAACTCTCCACAGAGTTGAGTCGGACAATAATTATCTGTGGGTTTCTTAATACAAGAATCTCTTTCCACACAACATAATAGTTTGAGCCACTAGTAATATAAAAATATTGATTAGCGTAGCTTTAAACATATACTTCCTAAAAAGGTATGGACTTTTTTGAATCAACAGTAGTAGTAGCACTGGTGGTAATGATGGTGGTTGCAGTAGATTTACTGGTGGCACCACTTATATATTGATGAGGTAAGTAAGAAGAAGTGCACTTTGTTGTTCTTTCACAGCAAGTCAAAATAATATTAAATGATTTAGACCGCTGCCTTTTATTCCATTATCTGATTTCACCTGGGAATTAATTATTCAATATCTGATGAGATGCTTCTTCTCTTCCATGGCTAAGACACTTAAATTCTTCCAGTCAGCCACAGTATTCAGTATGTTGACAATGTTAAATTAAATTACACTCAGTCAGCGTGTCTCATTTAAAAATACCATAAGTGCCGCACTTGTCTTACTGTCAGAACGGATACATTACCAGACTGAGGGAGGCGCTCAGAGGGATCTATACTATACTGTATCATCAAGTGTGTGTGTGTGTGTGTATGTGTGCGTGTGTGTGTGTATATACTTATCTACAATTGTCCTTGTAAGTAGTGGGACCTGGCTGTCTCTCATGAGTTTGTGGATGTCTTTTAGTGGGACTTAAAACAGGAACATTTTATGCAGTAAAGTGGACACATTAAAGGTCTTATTGATGACATTTTTATGTAGATGAATAATTAAAAATATATATATATTATACATCCACAGAGTTTTAAAAAGGTGCAGAATAAAAGTATGGCTTTTCCTAAAAAAATTAAGATTGTGGATTAACCGTTTAAAAAAATAATAATGTTTTATTTATCTCTGTGGAAGATACTGGATGGTTGGTTCCCACTTTTAACAAGGCTTGTGAGCCAATAGTAAAATGACGTTGATATCATGTTTAACCAGGTACCAATCCCAAGTGCTCATTGAATAACGGGGGCTGCCTTTGACCACACTGACACTAGCGTCTCCATCAGGCTGCAGGATAAATTAATTTATGAATGAGCAACAATAACCCATAACGTTACAATTCAGCATATTTAAACAAAACCAAGAATAACTGCCAACAGTCATAGTCCTTATAACCTTAACTAATGTGTTGTCACTGGTCGGCCATAAAATACGCAGGTTGTACAACAAACTGGCAAACACTTGTTGTGAAGTGAATGCAGTGGAATGGAGAAGGGAAAATGCGACATCTATGTGGCTGAATGTTATCAGGGTTATTAATAGCACATGTAACATCTACAAACTGACAAAAATCCATAAACGTAAACTCACAGGGCATACAACAACATACAGTATAGTACAACACACAGTATATACAGTATAACAGCAAACACAGCAGAGCCAAAGCCAAAAGTAAGTTAACAGTAACGTAACAAGAATAAGAGTACACAGCCCTGCCAGCGGCTCTAGGACGCTGTACTGAGGCACAGCAGCACTTTATGGCAAAAGAACAGATCAGCACGCTAACATGCTGACATGTTTACCATCTTAGTTTGGTGCATTTGCATACTAACATTTGCTAATTAGCACTAAGGACAATGTACAGTGAGGCTGTGGGAATATTTGGTTACAAGTACAAGACAAACAAGGCAGCAGTGAGCATGGCTCACATATTTCACTCACCCTGCTCCCGCGACACCGTCAACCACCACACCAGCTTTGACGTTTTTAAGTTAGTCTGATAGTTTTCAAGTTGTGCTTTGAAAAGGTGAAAATAATCACTTTTTCAAAATCATAGCACCACCCTGGACTTCTAACCTCCAAAAGGCACAGCTAAACCACGCTGTCAACCATCAAACCAAATTTGAAGCTCCTAAGTCTAAACAGTTTCTGAGTTTCACTCCAGAAATGACAGTGGACGGAAGGATGGATGGAAGGATGGACGGACACGCAGAGCGCTAAATACACCTGATTACATTGTCGCAAGGGTATAATTAAAATTTTGACCTGATGATAGGGTTAGATGAAAAGTCAGGGGATCACCAAAGTCAGTAGAGTGGTTAAAAACATACAGAAACACACTCATAATGTATCTACAAGAATTTACATTAAATTACACATAAAACCAAACATATAGCAGGAGCTAATAGTACAATTAAAGGCTGCTAAACGGATCCTCTGCTTGACATTAAAAAATACCCCTTTTCAGAATAAACAGGAATAATTTAGCAATTAGAGCAGAGAGTCACCAAAAACAATTAGTTATGTAATCTCAAAGCACTATGCAATATTATTCAGTGATAATACTGTAATTTCCTACTGTGAAGAACATGAGAACAAAATGTTTTACAAAGCCTGTTGCTCATTTGTGCAGCATGTCCTCCAACATTTAGCAGCAGGTGGGGGTGATGGATGAAGAGTTTCTCTTCCAATAAAAGTCTTCATCTTCAAAAACAGAAGCAAGTTTTTGAGTCACTAATTTCTTGAATATTGTCTTAACATTTGCAGCCTGAGCGAACACACACACACACACACACACACACACACACACACACACACACACACACACACACACACACACACACACACACACACACACACACACACACACACACACACACACAAAAACCTGTGGACTGGCAATTCTGAATTTCCATCTGAAATGTTATCCCAACAAAGAAAACCATAGCAAAGTGGTTTAGTGTATTTACTAAAGAGTAACTGTGGAGAGGCTCCGTGTGTAGCCACAATTGAAAGTGTGTTGATTTCCTGGACGACCCTTCCTGTACTTAATTGTTTAAAAGAATCCACAAAACAGATGGGTAGGAAATTCAGCCCAATCTGTGTAGAACAGCAGTTTTCAGAGTCTGAGACTGTTTCCCTCCAGACAAAGCTTGGAAAAGGCAACCTCCTCACCCCTTGGCTTGATTCCTGGATGCCTATGCGATCATCATTATGTTATTTGATCTCATAGACACTCAACAATTGAGCCAACATGGCCTAATAATGCTGTTTGATATGAACTGGGATGACATAAAATACATAAACATATCTGACATATCTAAGGCATTCACTGTATTTAAGAAGCAGTTTGGGAGCAGTTTTGGTTTGTGGACTGCCGTTTTGAAGCCTCAAGTTCGGCATTTTGGCAGTCGCCATCTTGGCTTTTTGCCACAAGAAGTGAGACAAGCACAAATGAATGCTGACTAAGACATTTTAAGGCGACCAAAATATTAATAGCAACTTTCATGAACTGAAGACACACTGTGAAAGGATTAAATTTGTAGGACGAAAACATGGACAACTCCCAGACCGGACAACGCTGTGGTAGCAACCTGTCAATCACAATGTAGCCCCGCCCTAAAGCTTTATGGTCTATTTGACTCTAAATGGGACCATAATTTACTAAATGAACATCACGCTGTATTGAAGAAGACTTGAAACCAGCGAATGAGATCATATACTTGTGTTTACAATGTTTACTGAGGTAATAAATCAAGTGAGAAGTAGGCTCATTTTCACATAGACTTCTATACAATCAGACGTCTTTTTGCAACCAGAAGAGTCGCCCCCTAATGGACATTAGAAAAAAAACCCACAAGTTTAAGGCACTTGGCTTAATTTTTCAGACCCAGAGGTTGCCCACTGGGCATTCATTAAAAACAGTAAAATTCCCCAAATCCACTGTATGTCTTAACTATCTCTTTTACCAAATTACACACATTTACTGAGGCTATTCTATGTGATCTCCTTTAACTAATATTTTTTCACTTTCATTCACTGAGCCTCCCCTGAAACTGCTTGGAGCTCCTCTGGGGAGGCCTGCCTCCCCCTTTGAAAACCTCTGGTATAGAATAAATAATCATTTTCTTCAGAGATTAGAAGTGAGAATCTGTGGGATGAGATCCATAAAAGTGGGAAAAGTACCTCATTGTGACAAAAAAAGACAAAACGGGGAGTTATCAGTAGATGTTTTCTGGACTTTGTGTGCCTTTTCATTGGTCTTTGTACGAATCAATAACATGCCGTACTGAGCGTGTGAAACTGGGAGGGAGATGAGAAAAGTAAAAACGCGGCAGTGTTAACGTCTGCCGACTCTATCAAGAGGAAAAAGGCAGCGAGACTGAGGAAAAGAAGTGTTTTCTCAGAGGATATGAATTACCGCCTGCCTCTGGACAAAACTGGCACAGTATCTTTTAATCATCAGAAGAACTGAAGCGCACAACAACGTGACTGAAGTTGAATCACTCAAGAATGGATCAGCTGGAAGTAACAGTCGCTGATGTTTTGTCTCTTTCTTTTTTTAAAAGTCTCCCTAAAAGTGTCCCTGAAAATTAAATCCATTTTGAGTGAAAGGAAAGATAAGAGACCTATTATCCTTTCAGAATAATTATGTGCACAGCAAGAGCATCTAGAATGATGCAAGTTTCAGGAGGAGAAAAAAAAATATCACAAAAAATTCAAACTGAATTTAATCACAGCAGAGTCTACTCATCTTATCCATTATACAACAGGTCTTCTTATACTGCATGAGGCACCTTTGATCCCCCTCAGGGTGGATAGGTGCTTGTGTTTTAAATGACAATACGCCTGTTGGTGGAAAAATGAGATACAATAAAAGCGGATGTATACCTTGAATAAGACAATGACCTGGAGTTGAAAAGCTACGAGTTCAGTGATCATAAACAACAAACTGGGTGAGCGCAACAATGCGTTGCCAGTGTCTGTACGCCTTTAAAGCATCACGATCAGTAACAATGCGAGGGGCTGTTTGCAGTGGTGCTCAGCAAAAGAGACTGACGGTGATGCCCTATCAGATAAAGACTACGGAGGTGCATTTTGAGCCTGTGTCCTAATGAAGACACTAGCATTTTCAAATGGAGAAGGAGATAAGATAGCTTGAATTTAATCACATATTCACAGATTCAAGCTGGATAAAGAGGAGCCAGGTGCAACACATCGCCCTGCTGCATTAAAACCTCCCCTGTCAGCAGCAGTGATGTTGCAGTCCAGAGTTCAAATCTCAGATGTGCTTCTACAGCTGCACGGCACTTCCTGTGCTCTGATATTCTCGTCTCTATGCCTCCGTCTCCACATCATTAAAGAGTAGACGCACAGGCTTTCATTTGCATTTGAAAATGATATTGCCAACGAGCAAGGTCACCGTTGAAGCTCTGATGGAGGGGGGGTTTATTTTCCGAGCTCTCCATCCACCAACAATAGTGTTGTTTGTGTATACTGTGCACACTGAAAAAGAGAAAAGAAGTCGAGCCCGGAGCGTATAAAGCTGCATCTTTGCTTTTTGTTGTAAAAGGTGAAATGATTGCTGCATGTGCATAATGATAATTGGGTATTATTGACATGTACAGACTCTCTGTTAGCTTCCTTTAACCAAGTCTGACATCCGATTCCCTCTCAACCTTCAAAAGTTGCTCGTGCTCCCTTTCTTTCTGATCTGAACATGATATGCTGCGCTGCTGTCGACCGCACTCCCGCTTTCATAAATGTATGAATAGGATGCAAAAATATAAACACTTTAGACTTAAAATATTCAAAAGGTGTTGGCTGCATTCTAGACACAAGCAAAAGATCTTCACACAGCTGAGAAAGTGCACAAGGAAACAGGAAACAGTAAAACACAGGTGAGGTTCTTGAAATCTTTCCCACTTTTGAGAAAAATCTAACTTAATTTAAAAATATCCTGCCCATGCGACAACTGGTGCAGATCCTTCACTTCTTCTGTTGAAACACACCTTTGTTTTCAAAAGTCAGTACAGAAAATGTACCATGAAGGCCAAATAACAATCAGCACCTGTTATGCAACTAGATTTATTGTCAAGATGTTCTCACTTCATATGAGCAAACATGAGTTTATTTCTGTGAAGCACCTTTCAACCTAAATTATGGTGCCACTGCCAGGAGCTCGGTTATGTAAACCCATGAAGAGGATCGTGCCAATTACATCACTTCACAGCCTTCCCTATGGCCTCATACAGAGCACTATCTAAACTCAACGAGTTCACAAAACAATGCAGAGCAATTAACACCCACTCTCTTGTCTTTTCTCTTTCTCACACACAGAAACATCATTCTTCTGGCTGTGTTAACTTTTATCTTTGGGTCAGAACCAAAAAAGGAGATTTTTTTTACCCTGAAACCAAACTAAAATAAACAAAACAAAGCAGTGTATCAGAGGACCAGAGCTGTTCTCACAAAGTCAAACTGACACCACAGAGGCTGTTATGATATAGATAGATGCTACACCTGTGGGCGGAGGTTCCAACACCAGCTCATTAAATATTTAGCCAGAAGTTTAGAAGTTGGCGCATACATTTAAACTGCAACCATTTCTAAACAAAATGTCAAACAAAAACAGTGATAAAAACGGAAATCAAGCTGTGTTGAATATTTTGGCTATCTTGTTAAAAATCAGCTGTTTTCGCCGCTGCTACGACACCCACACCCACACACGCACACACATATGCGCGCTCGTTGGGAGCGATAACGTCGCCAAACGCGCACGGAATATTATATGAGCGCACAGGGAACAACAGCTCGTCTCGAGTCTTACCTGATCCTGCTGCTGAGCCGCTTTCACCGGACCGCTCGCGTCTTTCCCAGAAGTCATGACGGCAAAAATAAAGAGGGGAAGAGAGAGGAAGGAGGGAAGAGGAAGAAGAGCGAGAGCCCGCCGGCGTCCGCCGTTGACAGGTGCGGAATAATGAAGTGGAGAGAGGGAGAGAGAGAGGGAGAGAGAAAGAGAGAGAGAGAGAGTGAGGGAGAGAGAAAGAGAGAGAGAGAGAGAGAGAGAGAGAGAGAGAGAGGAGAGAGAGAGAGAGAGAGAGAGAGAGAGAGAGAGAGAGGGGGGGGGGGGTAGAGAAGGAGAGAGGGAGGGAGGGAGGCGTACAACGTGTTCAAGGATATCAAGTGATTTGCTAGAATAATGAAGAGACCGTGGGTGCAGACAGCGCAGGCAGGGTTCAGCTGATGTGGAGGGAAACTGTGGACGGCTGCGATGTGGGAGGTTCGGTTTGCCTTTCACAGTGGCACAGTCACCACCCGCAGCTACAACTCACACCAATACCCGATTTTAGTCTTCAGTCTATTGAAGTTATTTAGGACTGAGCCGCGCTTCTGCATGGGGAATCGGAGACGGAAGCATTTGTCAGTTTTATGTCTCAAATGTGCCTCAGAGGGCTTTACAGTCTGTACAGGATATGACACCCTCTGTTCTTTACAATATGACACCCTCATCAGATGACGGAAAAGTCCTGCCAAAATCTTTATACAGGGAGAAATGGAAGAAAGGATGGGAAAATGGATTAGATGTCGTTTCGGCAGTAAAAAAAACCCGTTAACATACATTATATAGTGCTGCTATCAAGTTATATGTTTTATGCTTATCTTTAATAAAGTGTATTTTATAGCAACGTGGAACTACAATAATTGAGCCAAAAAGAAGCAAAAATGAAATTACGTTGTAAAAGGTACCGTGTGTTAGAAATGGCAACATCTAGTGGTGTGGCTGCAGATTGCAACCAACTGAGTACTCCCTCCTCCCTTTCCAAGACTTCAGTACTGTGAGCGGCCGAGTGCTACTTTAAAAGCAGCGGAAATCAAACAGTAGTAGCAGTATCACGGTTTTGCACTCTGATGAAATGTGTCCTGTATTCAGGGGTGTTTTTGGATGCAAAGGATGGCCTTGCTTCCCAGCGTTGAGAGCTTAATGGGCTGCCTCTAGACATTGGCACCTGATTGGATGAACGTTTTCTCTCGTGGGCTGCTGCTCCCAGCCTTCAAACCGACCAACAACATGGCAGCTTGTTTGGAAACATTTTTCTCAGATATTACAAAAACAGTTCACCGAAAATGTGTTTCTGAAAATATTTTATGCACTTAAAGCCATGCAGTTGCTGAATCTCTTTATTTTGGATCGATAAAGGTTAGTTTAAAAGTTTCTGTGGAGTTTACAGAGACAACAAGTTGCGCCGGATGCCTGTGCAGAAAGTGGCCCAGATTTCAACTTTACGCAAATGAGGAGCCGGTGTGATGCCCTGTCTCACGAATCGTGGCGCCACGCTACCAGAATGCATTGTATAGCTGCTTATGTAAACAATAAATGGGAAGCATGGGAAGATTGGATCCTGTGGAAACAAACCATGAGGTCCACTACCAAGTTTCACAAGGATGTCAGAGAACTACGAGCCTGCGGTTGGTTGGTCTGTTCTGGACTACAGTAGAAACATGGCGGTCTCCATGAAGAGGACCCGCTCCCTATGTAGATATGAAGGGCTAATTTTTATCTAACAAAAACACAACTCTTAGTTTAAGGTGAAACATAGTTATGAATGTTATATTCTAAAATCCAACAAAATGTTTTACACTGTTCCTTGAACAAAACTTAGTATCTCCGGGTACTGCAGAAGTTTTATCTGCAACTATTTCCATATCTGCCCCCCGCCACTGTAATACAAAGGAAAGCTCAAGGTTTTGTCCTTCCACCTGGACCTATATTTAGTTGTACCATGCAGGCTCCGCTTCCCACCGAGCTCGCAGCAACTGATAATATGGGGACCTGTCAGTTCGGATCAGATCACTGTGGGCACTCATTACTGGCAAGTCCATTACACAGGAAATGGAAAGAGGAATCAATGCAAGAAGAACTAAATACTTTTCAGGTATCCCTGGAGTTGTTTTCAAGGGGTGATTTTTTTTTTTTTTTTTTAAATCTGGCTTAAGTTAAGAGTACTACATTCATGACTGATCATGTTCTGTGCATTGTGGTTTAGGGAGGAGGGGAGGAAAGATTTGCATATCCATACCCATGAAAATCATATTCACTCCACTATATTATATGCCAATGCTGCTGTATTGTCTGCCAATAACACAAAGGGTTGCTGCTGGCCTGGCTCTTGAGAAACTATGCTACTGCCGTCCTCCCACATAGAGCAGAAATAGTTCCAGTTCCTAACAAAACATTGTTTGCACTGCAACTCTCTCACCGTGTGTCACATCTCTGTGCACACAGCATCCACATTCTTGTTAGCACAGCTTGTCTGCCTATTTGTGTTACGCGCACACGCACACATGCATGCCTCTCGTTCTGAAGAGAGCTTTTCCTCAGAAGTCATGCACAGTCTCTGCAGAGCTCCTGGCCTTTTGAACCAGTCATCTGTTGGAGGGAAAGGAACTGAATAATATGAGATAAGAAAGAGAGAAAGTCCGTGATGTGAGTCAGCTGCAGAGAGGAGAATATGTTTGGCATCGGTACGAGGGAAGGACTGCCTTGTTACAATGTCTTGGGTGTAATGCATAGCAGAGCCTTTATTACCATCTTAAGGGCTAATTGTTGTTTTCTCTCTAAGCCGTGCGGCTCTATTAATTAACGGGAATAAACAGAGTAAACTTCACAGTCAGACTATCCTTTTATCTTAAATTAACGATGATTATCTCAAATGATAATAAGTAAATCATCACATCTTTTGATTGCTCCAGGAAATTAAACGGTGCCAGCCTATTTTGAGATCACACCTTTGTTCATTACTTACTTGGAAGTTAGAAACATGAAGAAATGAGGTGCTGCCAAACTATGTAGTCAGATTAGGAAATCGTATACTAAACGTTTTCAGCCCAGGTTGCACAAGAAAACACAGATTTGATTACAAATGTACTTTGGGGAATTTTGTTCTTCTGTTTGTCAAAAGATTTCTTCAGCTTCTTCGAAAATGTTTGTGCTCTCATGTTCTGAACATCATTATCACTGTTAAGTGTACTTGGCACTTGGGCTGACTTCTTAGTCGACTAACGCGTACGATTTTGTTGACTAATTGATTATTAATTGATTTAAAGCAGCAGTAGGTAAGAAGTTCTTTTTATATAACGGTCACTATATCCTGACAGCAGTGCATGAGACAGGTAAGCTACAAAAATCACGTACATCTGTGTCCTCCGGTGCTCCTAATGGCATCTGCAAGATTTCACAGATCAGAGGAAAACAACCAATCAGAGCAGAGCTGGAGCCTGTCGTCTCTGAGCAGCTGTCAATCACTAACAAACTCTGATCAAACGGTCAAACTAGGCAGCACTGAGAGATGTTTCTGAAAACAGTCAAAAAAATAGTCATTACAGTAACAGAATATTGATTCATATTTGATCAGCGTTGGCTAATTTAACCGTTCGCGAATTATTGGCAGTTGTCTCTGTTGAATGAACATCCACAAAGAATCACAAAAGTACCAGTTTAGAACTGGGGTTTATTCAGAGACGTGCTCATAGGTTTCTTAGAAATAAGTCATTCAGTGTGAAAAAAAGCATAAAAATGACATAATCAACTAAAGAAATCTTAGCTGACAAAGACAAAAACAACTGTTTAATTGACTAATCAACAAAGAGGGGGCAGTCACACTAGTGTAAGTAGTAAGTGAACTACATGCTCAATTTGCATTAAAAAAATAACGTTTCTCATATTTTGGGATAATTTTTTTTTTTTTTATGAAATTAAAAAGTACTGACATACAGAGATGCCTTAACTACAGATGTAAGTACAGATGCACCAATCCTACTTGACAGGTCGCTATTTGCACCAATAACAGACCTTATTAGTGAATCGGATGTCAGTCGTGACGGGGCTGATCTTGAATACAGTTTCTTCCTCCGTATGATTAAAAAAAATCCTAGTTTCAGTCACTGGGGGATGCTTAGTTATTTAACATCACAACAATGACTGCCCTTACGTTTATTCCCTCACAGTGAGTTATGGAGATTTAAATCAGGGAAGTACTGGAATCTGTACCAGGGAGAAAAAGTCAAATGTGTGCATCACTACAAGTAAACACGAGGCTGCAACTAACGATTATTTTCATTGTCGATTAATCGAGAAAATAATTGACAGATTAATCAATTAGTTGTTTGGCTTCTAGAATGTCAGAAAATGGTGAAAAAATGTCAGTTAGTGTTTCCCAAAGCCAAAGATTACGTCCTAAATTAAATGATGCGGTGGACACTTTTACTGGGAGAGTGGCTGCATGCATCCACGACAATACACACAGCATCGTCACTGCTACGCTAACTCTCCCAGACGGGCGAACTGGGGGCTCAGCTGTCTGTTTTGCACAAACACTGCAGCTGGCGATAAATGATGGCTTTAACCTGTTTGTGCATTGGCTTATTGTTGGAGCTGGGCAGCTTGTTAGGCACAAAACCACAGAACAGCTGCATGCAATGCACTGCTCTCATCAGTTAACGGTTAATAATCACTTAACAAAGGTTGGTTATTTGTTAGAAAAAAATTTAGTCAGTATCCCTAAAAGGAAGAATAGAAATAAATCATAGAATAGTAAGAAATTAAACAGATACAGGACTAAACATAGAAAGAAAGTAGCTGGATGCAAACATAATGTTTCCTCATGTTACAGATGAAACACACTGTGGAAGGACGATTCACCCTGACATTGGACTTTACAGCGTAAAAAAAAACAAAACATTTGGCCCACTGTCACTCCACCACATGTCCTGAGGGAGCTGCAGGACCAGCTCAGAGCCAGGACTGATTTCAGCACCACTGCTGTGGACAGCTCCACTGACAGAGAGCCAGTTTAACTCATTGAAATCCATTCAAATAATCGGATTTGGATATAAAGCTCGCGCAATTGGGTCTGTTTGGCTTGGAAAGCACAATAAATAAGAAAAACTGTTTACAAGTCAAATGAATTTCACAATTTAAGATTACAGTTTAATCCCCAAACGTGTGACAGTCTCCTCTCCTCTGTTATCACTAATGCCAAAGTGCTTCCCACGGTCGCACAGTGACAGATTAAACTCAACTCACTGTCGGAGGATGCAAGTCCCTGAGAATTACCTCCACAAAAATTTGAACTCAAGAGAGGTGAAAGGCAACAGGATATTTACAAGATAAACACTGCATTAAACAAAAAGCAGAACAACCGAGAGACCAGCTGAGCTCTAATAAACAAGAGAAGAAACACAAACGCTGTGAGGGGTACATCATTTGATCAACACAACAACACATTATTCACAGGTTCCTGGCAACAACAACAAAAAGTACCAATGCACAAGCAGGCTTAATTGGAGAAGTAAAAGAAAATGCAGCCATGTGGGGTCAGAGCAACCCAGCAGAGCCTTTGCTGCGCTCATTTAAACCACATTTCTATCAGCTAATTGACATCATTTTCATTTATATTCAGTGTTTTCATTGAGTGTTTAATGTGCTGCCTGAGACAGCAGCTCGAGGCGGACCTGTCAAATAAATCCAGAACCCTTAAACGAGCACTATGCACCAACCAGCATCTCCTCTCTTTTTCCTGTCTATGGGACCAACAGTCTTTTATTTAACTGTCAATAAACAATGTGAAGTCTTCAACTGCGTGCTAGCTCCCCCCAGTGATCACTAGTTGTTTGGCATCTTTATGTTGGTCAAAAATAAATATATATTCAGCAAATTTCTCATAGGACAATTCCTCTTTTAATTGTTTTTACTCAAGGGCTTGTGTTAATTTCACTACAAAAACACAGGCACAAATTAGAGTTTATGATGAGAACTTGTAGGCTGGTGGGGGCTGTGCAGCCATTAAAAATGAAAATCATTTCACTTGATTAATGGCAGGAAATGTTTTCTTATGGAGGTGATTGTGAATAGAGAACATAAAAGTCTCAGAATCCCTGACCAGCTCTGTCCGTCTGTTCAGACTGTAGATAAGGGGAAAAAGAGCGAGAGAGAAATGAGGACGTCTAACAAAAGCCGGGACAGTTTTGTTTGATAACCGATCATTATCAGGCAGCCGCGCTCTCCTCAGACCAAACAGCAGAGCAGAAAGCCTCACACAGCCACTGCCACTTAAAACCAACAATGCCAGGCAGCACACCATTATCACCATGCTTTTGTATAAATGCATCCCTGTGGCTTTTTTCCCAGAGTACAAACACCACATTATCGCCACGTTGATGAACATAATATCATAAACACCTGTGCAATCTAATGCACTGCACCTTTGCAAAGCGTATAATTTTCACATTTAGTCTAAACTGTGTTTACGTTTTGCTTTTGTAGTGATGCTTCAGCAAAACAGTTGTGGATTTGACTTCTAATTGTCAATATCATGTACTACCAGTCAGCATGTTAAAAACTTACCTTGTCACGTAGTATTTACTGTATTTTATACTTCGCAGGGA
The DNA here is from genome assembly GCA_947000775.1 of Pterois miles. NCBI lineage: Eukaryota > Metazoa > Chordata > Actinopteri > Perciformes > Scorpaenidae > Pterois > Pterois miles. The sequence continues at coordinate 8,686,214 of CAMQGK010000342.1, read as the reverse complement.
ACCTCTATCAGCAGGACTACACCTGACACTGTGCAGACTAGAAAAACTGCACACTACAATAAAAAACACCAACAGGCTGGACACAGTATATTAGAGGTTAACTCCAGTATTTTAATGTAGACCACTTCTAAGCCATAAATAATAAGTATTGAGCATTTTCCCACCAGAATTGTATTACTGGCAGTGTGACTCTGAAGCAGCATTAAACCATGATGGGTTGAAATGTAAAAAATGGACAGAAAATATAATTAAGGAGTTGAAAGTTACAATCCTGAAAGATTTAATGAAACCATGTTTTCAATGGCATCCTACGATAGCCTTCCAATGTATTTACATTCAGTAATTATCTCTCTATATTGTAGGTTTCACTGGTAGTGACGGAGTACGCCATTCCCCCAATTCCTAAAACACGGAGTGGCTTTTTTGTGAAGCGCAAAAACAAAAACACAGGAAATGAAACATATTTGTCACTGCAGTCCAGGCTAACCTAGTGCTCGAAGTAGGTCGATACTCTGTAGAGTTCTACATTTTACTCCTCAGTGTACCAAGACTTTATCTTTCAAGGTGCCAGTACTCTTTTCTGCCATATAGTGCAAGTATTTTTGTACCATGTCTGATAAGCTACATGAGGCTGGAGGGGGAGTAATGTATTAAGTAGTATACTTAATTTAATTTTATAAATAATTTGTGAACTGTTCGTCATAACTTTTTTTGTGAACAAATAGACTTAGATTTGTCTCTGAAGATGTTTCGCCCCTTATCCAAGTGGCTTCATCAGTTCGTGACTGTCAGGGCACTAGTCAGACTAGTGGGGACTAGTCAGACTAGTGGGGACTAGTCAGACTGTAGTGTTACGAACTGATGAAGCCACTTGGATAAGGGGCGAAACATCTTCAGAGACAAATCTAAGTCCAGTTGCCTTTGATTCAATTGTTGCCAGAATGAATATGACCTGGATGAATGACAACATTCACAGACTTGTGAACAAATAGAATTAATGAAACATTATTTAAAAGTTTTCTGAATCTGCTCTTTTGATTTCTAGATTACGATTTTACAGGGCAAACACTTTCAGAAGAACTGAATGTTCACACTAAGGCTGAAGGATGTGTAAATAATAAATTATTTAACTATGCCAAGTTTCCTCTTCAGGTCTTTTTAGCTGTTATTTCTAGTAATAATAACAGTCTAAAATTATGTACAATTGCATAGTTTTAAGTCAAAAAACTTGAAATTTCTTGGGGGAGGACCCCCAAACCCAACATCTCCTTGTATCTTTTATTCCCTGTAGATATTCAGAATGTGTCTCTTTAACCTGCTGTATAACATGTAGGAGCATCCAGACTGTAACACTACTCCTAAAACGTGACTGAGTAGCTCACATGCTTCAGCTCTGTATATACAGTATACGCTACCTGCCTGTCTGGCTGGCTCATATTGATTCCAGGCTATAGACATCCTATAATATATTAGAGTGACACTATAGGATAGAAATAATGCAGGAAAGCACTTTAAGGGGTAACTTTACAAACACCACTTTAACTCTAGTCAGAATATTCATTAAGTATTACAGGTCTACTATGGAAGATGCATAGCCTAAGTATACTAATATAACAATAAAAGCACAGCTGATTATGACTGACAGCATAACACACTTAAAGAAATAATAGATTAACAAATGGGGGAAAAAAATTGTTGATACCACCTGATAAAAACCCCAACATATGAATAAAGGGAGTACTGGCACTTATTTTTTTCCCCACTGCACTAACAACTGTTCACAAAAGTATCTTTAGCCAAAATATTGCAGGAAGTAATGGAACAGTGAGGAGAAGCCACAGTGAGCTGTTAGACGAAGAGCTGCAGGCCGAACACCTCCGACTCCTCAACGAGGTAATCAACTGTAACTGTGCAGAAAACTACTTACAGCGATTGCGGCAGGAAACCATCACAGTCGCAGTTATTATTGACGGACTTCTTTATTAAAACATGCATTTGGTTGCAGTGTAAACACATAAGCTAGAACCACTTTTGTTGTATTTCTGACAAAGTAACTGCAATGAACAAGAAATGCAAATCATATACTTTATTTATAGTGTCTGGTCATTTTCTGTAGGGGGAAGTATTGTAGTGTACAGTATGTATCATCACCTCTCAAACAACATTTGGACTACTGAAATGATGCCAATGAAACTCTGCACAGAAAATAAATGAAAATAAAAACAGCATGACTGTCATTTTACATTGGTCTGTGCCAATAAAATCCTATCAATCAACGATAGCTGCTGATTTAAGAACAAGCCTTTTCCATTCATCTGTGCTGCCCGCTGTCAGCCCGGCTAACTCAATCATCAGTCACGTCCCTTTCACCCTCTGGCCCGCCGTGACTCCTTCAACTGTCCAACTAGCAGCACAACTGCATCGCAGAGTGTAAATACTGCTGTTTGAATCTACGCTCTCCATCTGCTGAGCTGTGGCTGTAAATCACAAGTTAAGGACACAGCTTGCGTTTAAGTACTGTATATTTCAAAGTCACTGATTCGACCCTGAGAAAACACGCCTCCGTGTGTCGCGGAGTGACGAAAGGCAGAGAAGTTTTTAGACTGCAGGCGGAGGCAGTTTTTCACAGCGGGGTAATTAACAAGGCCACACAGTTTTTAATCAGACTCATTATTGGTGTTATACCAAGAGAGGACTTTCAAGGGGATGCAATTAATGTACCATTGTCTTGTCTGGAACTGTTTGGACACATGCTATAAAAAAATGAATTAACTTTTTATCATCCCTAGCCTCTGAACCTCACTCCTTGACCCCCATCAATACTTGACAGTTTTTCTGGGAAGGCTGCCCTAGTGGTCAGCTTGATTGTTGGGTAATAACAAAACAACCAGTTGGTTCATGTTACTCAGTGAAACAAAGCCTGTATAGTATACACACAGACTGTCCACTCTAAGTAAAAAAAATGCACAAAAACGGTATGAACTTATAATTATCTCTCTATGCTGACATGTTCCTTTTCTCCAAATGGCTACTGACTTTTCCAATACATCGCATTCACACAAAAGGGCTTATGAATAACACAATAATACACAAGGCATTTGCAGTGCAATAAAAATGACTTTCCTGCTTTTGGTGTGTTGTTTGGTTTGTCGACTGCAATGTAAACATATCCACGTAAATATTCTACGATCAGAGCTAGTGAAAAGCGAGCTGGGAGGGGGAGGGGAAGTGGCTGCGTCCGGCAAACACTTTCACCCTGGAGACCGGTGTGAAGACCAGTGTTTTGTTTTATAGTTATGTTTGTTATATTTTTTTTAGTGATGTTTGCGATGTGTTTTCCATAGTTATGTTACCTGGGCAATGGCCAGGACAATGACTGGCACGATATGTAATATTACTATCCTTTCTCTTTTTGCTTTTTTTTGCAAATTACTTAATTTATTCAGATTTTAGTGCTAGTTAAATAAGTTACTAGATAGACTGGCAACCTGTCCTGGGTGTAGCCCAACTTCGCCCAGTGTCAGTAGGGATTGGCTCAAGCCCCCCTGTGACCCCAAACTGGATAAGCGTAGTGTAAATACGTCGCGATCCCTTTGCTGAGAAATCAAAAAAGAAAAAATGTGAACATAGCACTTGTGACGGTTGCTTGCATCCCCTGCGGTTGACTTGTCAACAGTGATGTATTGCAATATTGCGACAGTCCTATATGTTACGTCGTTCCCATAAGTGTGTTACTCAGTTTACGTATTTGTTTTAAAACCAATCATGACATTTTTCCTGAACCTAGCAAAGTGGTTTTGTTGCCTCAACCAAACTGCAAACGTTACCGTAATGGCATAAAAATGACACAAGAAAAGTCTAAAATGCGTCCTCATGACGTGGAATGTAACGTTGGTGTAATATTGCGCTATACGTCATCCTGTGAGACCGGGTTTACATCCTATATGATAGACAAGGCAAATACAGTGTATACTCCCATCATCTACCTGATTCCCATCGGATGATTAAAAAGTCAATTTCACTTCTTGCAAAGAAGTGGAGCATTTCTACAGAGGAGGGAGAGGTTTTTGAAAACACTGTTTTTTTTCCAGTTCAAGTGTAATTCATTGTCAGTTTGTGCTTTATTCACCATCATGATTGATGCATGAAATGCTTTCACTCAATCAGTATTTGAGTTGCATTTTTAAAAAGACCCTTCACACAGAATGTTCATTATTCAAACAGCATTGTATAATGTCTGTGGAAAAATGAGACCACAGAGGATGAAATTGCTTCATGTTTTGCTTTTTTCCAGTTTCATTATTCACTTTGCATTATTGCAGTTTCACATCATCTCCTCTGACTGACTCCAGCTCATGACTGTAGTTTTTTTATGCTCTACAGTCTACCGTGTCGCTGTGTGCCCAATAAAATGTATGTTGAATGTGATAACCCAAAGCATTCGCTCCTGTGAACCCTAAACAACAACTCCCCACTAGCTCTTCACTATCTGCACCCACAACTCACAAATTCTCTCCAGCGGAAAAAAAGATTATCTCGACTGCACCACACGCCACAGAGCGGCGAGGAACAGACATCAGGGAATGCCTGCAAACTCAAACAGAAATAAAAGATCCATACGGATCATTGTCTGACAAAAATGACAGCCTTCGGGACCGAAATGGGACTCTTCCAAGGGAAAACTGCAACACTGGAGAAAATAACTGAGGGAAACAGTATTACAGTGCTAAGGTTGCCAATAATAGAGGCTCACAATGTGGTCCCTGTTTGGCCTCCACAATCTCAGTAGTCCATTTATGGGACATCCAAACATAAAACCCTTCATTTATTGCTAGTGTTACAATACGTGCCCATGAAAATATAACCTCCTCCACCTCAAGGCTGCTGGGACCAAAATCTCCCAACATTTAGGCCAACAAACGAGACACAAAACCAGACACCGCCACTAAGTGGAACACAAAATTTCCAGAATAATAGTCTTCTCAAAAACATAGAAGATTTAAAAAAGTCTCGATGCTTAAATGACAAGAGCTTCATGGGGAACTATGGACCTATACAGGGCTCGGCAGAAAGATCTCAACGAGAAGTCTGAGAAGACCGGCAGCCATGACAGTAACTGATCCTTCATTTACACTTGAAATACTTGAATTATTTCCTGCTTTATTTGCATTGACTGTGATTGGTTTATCCTTTGTTCAGACTACATACAACACTAGGTTAGCATACAGGTTTTTTTTTTTTTAGCTTTTTGCCTTTATTCGATAGTGATACCGATTAAAAGGGTGAGAAAGAGGACGACATGTAGCAAATGGTCACAAGCTGGATTTGAACATTCACACCTCGTCACATGGCCACTGATATGCTTATTTTGAATTATCCTTTAAGATCCTATTCAGACATGTTTTAAGATTTAGAAAAATACTCCCATTGACTGATAATTTGTTCTTCTAAGCTCCCTCTAAGCTGGAGCCAGACGTTGTAAACTTTCAGGGCTCAGCCCAAACCTTGGCGGGTCTGAGAGCAGGCTCTCCCAGGGAAATCTTTGTCCTCATTTACGGCAGCTAAATGCACAATTTTTTTCCAAGCCATTTGATAATAGCATGCTTAATAATCTGTGCATCATTTGGGAAAAAAAATCATCCTGTAGAGCCTACGTCCTACTTTGTATCTAATTGTTCTCCAACTGAACCCACAAACATAGAGGATGATGAATCTTCACTCCTGCCATCTAAAAAAAACAGGCAAAAATTGTCGGCTGTTACTTAAAATACATACGTAAAGTAGGAATTTGGCTTAAAGCGTTAGAGCCAACCTCTTCATGTTCTGTCTCATTGATGCCTTCAGTCCGCCGTTACAATGCACCTCTCAGGACAGCTAACCGTTACTCCAAATCTCTTATTCCTTCTGCTATCAGGTTATTAAACTCAGACAGTAACCATGTCAAATGTTACATGATAAATCATGTAACATTGTCCATTTATTATTGTTTCTTGAAATCTATTTTATTGCTATTTATTATATTTTATTTAACTCATCTGCTGTCCATCAGCCTCTGATTTGTGCTGGACATGTAACGTTTTGTGTGTTTGTGATGGGGTGAGCTGTAAATGGATTGCTCTCCTTGGGATCAATACGGAATCTGAATAAACAGCATTACTTATCTTGGAGCTTAATTTTGTTACACTATGCTGGAGTAGAGTGCATAGGATTAATGTTAAGCTGACAACTCAGCTAAATTTGAATAAATCATAATAATCTGGGCTGCTCTAATAGCAAATCAAGGACTTCAAGCAGTGCAAAGTAAATGTGGCCTTCAATATTTTGAATTAAATATTAAGTCAAAGGAAGAAAATGTACTTAAATAAATGAAAATATATGTGAACACATTTGGGGCTGTAGCCCCAGAAACCACCCGCTCCGCCCTGTCTCCCTCTATAGGAAAATACAAATATTTCAATGTAATAATGTAAAGTTTAACTGCTGGATACAAGATGTGTCCTACTATACTAGCAAGCCCATTCTGACTGTACTGTATGTGCACTGGAGGCTTAAGGTTTCAACAACACACTTGTGATGGTTGTATATTGGCCTACGTTTGGCTTCCAGGCTAGTAGTAATACATAATGCTCAACTGAGATAAGGATAGACACCCCAGACTGAAATATTGTTTTTCATGCACTGGCCAATTTTGAGATTTTGGGCTATTTTGCTTCCATAACATGTCTACTTTCAGACTAGTGAAAATGAAACATTTTGTTACACTTCATCTATACGTCTATACATCTATTTGCGTAGATTTCTCCTAAATTTAAAACCTAAAATTAACATAATATATGCAAATGAGGAATTATCTAAAAAAAACATTTCAGAAAACTCGTAATACGAGAAATAACTGTCTAAATGTAAGTCATCAACCCAGGACGTTTCATGGTTATATCTATTAGTTCATTATTTTACAATATTCACCTGTAGTGTCGTGTGAACTGTATGGAGTTTTACAATCCAGAACTTTAAAGGCCGTTTTCTCAAAATGAGGTTTCTCTCAGACTCCGAGCCATCAGTCTCCACCTCAGTAGCTCTCAAACTTCCCTTTTCATTTCTATCTATATTCTGAAAGGTTTGACAGAGGGGTTTGTTCATATATCATTCATATTCTGATTCATAGGACATTTTATCCCTGAAAACATCAAAAATTGATTTTTTTATGGCTGCTGACTATTTTCTGATTTATGGAGTGATTAAAAGATGTCAAAAATCTCCTCTGTAAAACCTTTGACTCGAATATGTCAACAAAATGAAATAAGAGTTTTGAACCTGGCGTCATCCAGTGTTCACATATCTTTTCTGGAAATGTGTGCAAATCAGCACATATTTGATAAGATAATGCAACATTTATATATCCAAACATACATTTTCAGAAAACTTGTAATATGAAAAATATTGATTTTAGTGCAGGTAATAAACGGGAAAGATTCACGGCAATACCTCTTAGTTAATAATTTTTACCATATTAACCTGGGGTGTAGGGGTGAAACTTTCTTTCTGCACGGAGAAGGTCAAACATCCAAGTGAAGAAACAATAAGCAGAATACATTTTGGAGTGGACGGGGGCTGTTTTATTAATTGTTGCTGGTTACATAATAAATAATAAGTAATTCTATGATTATCAGGTTTTTTTCCCAGGTATCTGGGACATATTTGATGCCATTGTCAGCCACATACATCATCTTAACCTAATGTGTGGAAAGTTACCTCCAAAGCAACATCTGTGTGTCTCTGCTGAGCTCATTTCATCAAAGTGTCTTTAGTAGGAAACACCCAAAGGCAACTTTATGCAACTGTGGTCCAAAAGAAACCAAGTAAACAGAAATTGCGAGCAACTCTGCTGCATGGATATGACTCAGATAATAAAACACAACAGCGAGAAAATTATGTCAACAAGGAAACAGTAAAGTTGCTCGTTAAGGATGGCACACGGGCATGTATAGAAAAAGAGACGAGCAGGGTGAGTCAGCATACATTTACAAAGCATTAACCCATCTGCTGATCTAGTTCTCGTAAAACAGACTTACGAGCCTCATGAACTTTATGTGTGCTCATCAATGGCTTGGAAGAGGGTCGTAAAACGCGAAGGAGAACAAAGTTTAGAGTTAACACTGCATTTTGGCAAGTTGTTATGAAAATTTGTTGGAGATGAAGCACAGCCACAAGGGCAATAAACAAGGAATTAGCAGCAGCGTGTGCTGTATATTCAGATCAGGGAATTACATATCATAACAGAAACAAAAGTCACAGGTGTAAAATATGTGATTCGGTGGGCCAAAAGGAAGTGATAATGAATCACATACGTACAAGGATAATTAATATATCAGCACTGTTCTATTCTTCCTGAGAATGGAGAAGTGGAGATACAGGGGGGAGTGATTAAAAGCAAATTACCAGCATCTGAATGAACAGTGCTTCATCGTCACCTATTCACTGCAGGTTCGAAAAGGTTTTCATCATCCCGCTACTCTGTGTCTCCAAGGACCCTGCCAAATAACAAAAAAAAGCCAATCTAGTTTATGTTTTATTATTCTCTCTATCAGTGTTTCAAACCCAAATGAGGCATTTTACACATGCACATACACACAGAAACCCGTATCTCTCTCTTGCACACTCAGAGATAAAGAAATCCAAGACGCTGCCCACCCAGAACAAACACAAAGCTATTCTGGTGTTATTATTGTAATTTAAACCTTCATCAACTCTGGTTTATAGGGCCAGTTCACCCGAATGACATGCTCTTATTTGGCCAGGGTTTGAGATGTCCATGTCTAAGATTTCTGTCCCCGCCTCAGTTCTGTGGGGGTAAAACAAATTTAGTTTGTGGTGCTCACAGCTTTAAAAAATACAAGATGCTGTTGATTTTTATTGCCATTATGCTTTTGGGTTGTACGTACAGTACGCCAGTCTGTCTGTCCGACATGTTATCTCAGGAACGCCTGCAGCAAATTTCTTCAAATTTGGCACAAATGGTAATCCTAGTTTTTTTGTTTGTTTTGTTTTTGTTTCATTTTTCAAATCAAATAGAAGCAGAATTTCAAACAAAATTACTTTCACTTCCCTTGTGTTGGTGTGAATGTAGACATTAGAGACAAATATCTCAAAACCTGGACCAATAAAACCAAAACTATCTTCATAGTCAGACAGCACTCATGGTAGGTGAGGAAATACAGTTTCTTTTCTGAGATTTAAGAGAAACAACCCTTTAACTTGATCATATAAAATGTTGTAACAAGACTAAAGCCTAATTTATAATTTGCGCTCCCGTGACGGTCTGCGCAGTGGTGGGCAATATCGCCAAAATCTTCTGCCACGGTATATGTAATGTGTATCACAGTAATTGTTCTGTAAATTCAATTAAGAAATGGTTCAAAATAACCATTCTTCATCACATTAGTTGACTTTCTTCTTTTATTTGGAGCTTCTGTTTTAAGGTTAACAGATGCACATAAATATCAGCCTGTTTTCAATCAGTGCAATATAAAAATCTCACAAACTTGTATTTTAGAGGGTTTTTCTCTGTACGATTTGCTCATCTTTCATTTGCAAAAGCTGACCAAAAATTAATAAATAAATAAATTACAGCATCCAAATGATTGGTAATCATGTAACTTGAGATCTTTCACATCTTAGGTTGGGATGCTTCTTCCTATTCTGCATTTACAACTTTACTCTCCTCATCCAACTGTCTGCCTGAATTGTGTTACCTTGCGAGGCAATTGCGACAATTGTTAGTGCGATGGAAAAGGTATTGCCAGATCTCTACCTACTAGTGGACACATTTCCACCACTGCATGGTATATGCCATCATGTCGGCCAACCCCTAGATATGTGGGCTGTAAATTTTGTAGGCTTGAGCAGACGCCCGTGTACCAGCAACTGGTTGTGGGTCCATGGAGCCACAATGCTACAAGTGGTAGCGTAGCGATCTACTGTGCACGTGTGGAACGCATCCTCCAAGCGGACAGTATAAACAGAACTACCACGCATGGTGTCCACAGCTGTCCGTGTACGTTCAACAAAAAGTTTAGGGATCACCAAAGTCATTATAATTCATTCTGAAAGGGACATGCAAGTGCGTACCAAACTTCAATGTAATCCAGGAAATTTTTACATACATTTCACAAAACTGTCAATCTAATGGCAGCACTAGAGGAAAAGTAAGATGATTCTGAAAGTGATAGGATAACGCAACACCTTTTATTATTATTAGTAGTAGTAGTAATAGTCGTAGCAGCATTAAAGGTGATAGTATAATCAGCAGAAAATATGAAAATATTGTGACAGCTTGTACACCATCAGCTCTCTGCTAGAGCTCAGCCACTCAGGAGATTTGGATGCAGTTTTAAAAACACTAGTGTCAAACTCGTATCATGTCAAAATGAATACATATTTTAGGCATCAAGGCAGCCACAAGGACAAAACCCCATGATACCCAGAGAGATCAGTATCAGCTGCTAAGCTGTAGCCGGAGTCTTTCAAAGCCAGACGCTGCCTCACTGTTGCGCCCCGCTCCCTGTGCGACGCCGATAGCATCAAGTGAAACATCTCGCCCCGCTGAGCTCCAAAATGTCTACCAACACCCAGATATATTATGTATTAATATCTTCTTGATGAGATAGAAGTGCTGGATGAATCCCAAATGCACAGTGAAGTCACAGTTAACAGTTTTGACGGTTTAGTTACGAGAGGGATTTAAATCAAATCCTTAAAGTATGATTGGACTGCAAAAAACAGTTGCCTTGGCTTAGCGTAAGCCAGCTGTAGCGTGCTGCAAGACACGGAGCTGTGAAGATGTGTATGTTTGCTCACCTCCCCACACACCCTCATTGTTAGCTCAGGAGGACAAGGATTTAACGATTAAAACAGACCTCAACCAGCGTTGCCCGATGGGAAATGCTAAATTATCATATGCGAGTCAGAACCACAAGAACAATGTAAACAACTATGTAATTTTACAAAACAAGTATTTAAACGACTTTTTGGCACCTACAAATCTACCCACATCAGTTTTTTAAGCAAGCTGACGTAGGGCTGATGCATGGAAAGGGCTATATGTTACAACTACTATTAAATGAGTTAAATTACTAATAATAAATTAACAAAATTACAAGACAACACGACTGGATGCCTTTTCATATTCTGCATAAAGACAGGTAAGGGAATCAGTTATGCTAAGGAAATAAACAACAGGTGCATTCAAAGATATCTCAGGAGTTACGTTCAGCAACATTACAATCTACATCGAACAGGACTGACTGGAAAGAGATGCATAAACACAGATGTAGGATTCATTGGGAAATGATTTAAAATGAGTCAGCACAGACTAAAACCGACAATGTGAGCATCACAAAATTTTCAAATTATCATATATTAACGTACTCTTGAACTAGTCATACAGAAGGTAAAAATGTTAAACAAATACAATACCGTATTTTTCACACTTTAAGGCGCACTTAAAATCGCCCAACTGTTTAACTCAGACACTGATGATGAAGGATTTGATGGATTTGTGGAAGAGGAATGAACTGAAAAGTGAGTGTATTGTTTTGTATTTCATGTGTTACAACTGAAAAATTTTGAGTTATTGAAGTTGTTGAGTTATTAAATGAATTGAATATAGTCTGACTTATCTGACGGTTTTGTTTCGCTTAATGTGCCTTATAATCCGGTGCGCATAACAGTACGAAAAATACGGTAATTATTGGCAATGCTGACCTTGACTGGCAAATGTGGTTTTATATGATGGATGGGTTGACTGGACACCCAAAAACACATTTACTTGGATACTTTTTTGTAACTGCCCCTGAGTTCAAGAAAGAAAGAGGGGATTTGGTATAAAAATATTTAAATTATTTTTTCTTTATACACATTTAGCATGTAGACAAAATAGAAAAAAAACAGCAAGCACATCTCCAAATCTTGAAAAGTATCGGGTGCCAAGCAGTAATAATAACAGAGGGAAGTCTTGAGTGATTACACTGACGAAGGCTTATTGCTGAAACATGTTCGCTTGTTTGCCCGATATAATAACGAAGACACTTTATCTGTGAGTGCTGGAGATTTTGTTCTTTCTCATATTTAGCACGTAACAAGAGATACATGAACCATTAACACGGGGACACAAGATTGGAAAATGTATTTTTCATTTTGCCCTTTTTTGGTAAGATTATTTTGGGGCTTTTATGCCTTCATTTGAAAGTAATAGAGGAGAGGGACAGGAAATGTGTGGAGAGAGTAGACGAGTAGCATGTAGCAAACGGTCCAGCCAGCCAGGAATCAAACTGGGGACTTACTGCTCAGGGCATTAAGTATAACTATAATCAAGTATAATTAAAAAACTGACTTTCACAGCTGTATTAAAAAACAACACGTATTATGTATATTGAACTAATGCAAAGCTCCAAAGTATAAATAAACTGGTGCTTTAAGATTCAACAAAATTTGTGAGAAAAGTTTATTTTCATTAGAAACGTTAAAGGTCGAATTATCTCTTGCCATCATCAGTTGTTTCATACGAAATGTTTGTGCTGTCGAGGTCCGCAGGGGCGCATATTAAATATGTATCACAGCATAAAAGCTGATAATGCACGATGGGACTGGGGGAGCACTCACAGTGCAGCCTCTGCTTAACCACAATAAATGCCTATAGGGAAAGTGCATTAAGGTATTTCTATGCTGGATCCTGTGTGTCTGGTTTTAGTTTTTACATCTCACTGCAGCAGTCAAGTAAGACATTCAGGAAAAACATTTTGCACACCATTTAAACGCACAAGTAGGGATGCAGATGCAGTAAAAAGAAGTGACTGACACTGTATCAATCAAATCAATTTCACTTCGTAATACTTTGCATAAACTGCAATGCATTAGCATCTAATATATGTTTATAACACCAAGTTGACCTTCAGCGTGTCCCCAGAGAGCCTGGTGTTTAAAATTTACTAGCTGATAACATTTTTAGATGCAATGACTATGATTTTGCAGCACACTCTAAAAACAACATGTAACACAGGCTGTCATCTGAAGTGCTCATTATATCATCAGACTGTTTGAAAGATAAATAAATAAGCAGCTCTGACACTAACTCATGCATAGAAACAGCCTGTAATTACTTTTGAAAATGTCCTTCAAGTGCTCAACAACAGATTGATTAACAACATAATTAGAAAGAAGAAAGACCCTAAAATGATTTGCACAGCAAACGTTGAACAAATGCAAACACAACTTATGTGTGCACCTGAAAAGATTCAACGCACTCACCTTCCACAGTCTCTCCACCCGGGACAACTTGCGTGATTTCATTGTGACGGAGGGGCTGCATGTGGAAAGGACGAAGGAGGAGTGATGTGGATGCAGAGAGCGAAGTGAATAATGACCTGGTCATAAACGGGACACACCTCAGCTCTCTGAGAGAGTAACCCCATAGTCAGCAACTCAGCACTAACTTCCACACACATTAAGTTGAAGTGAGTGCCTACGTGGATGTGTGTGTCTGTGTGTGCGGTATGTGAGTGTGGCGGCGGATGTTGGCATGGACTATTTCTAACTGAAACACTGCCCTGCTTTCTCGAGTACAGACCACGTCATCAAAGAGAGACCCCAGAACGCCAACGAGAACTCGACACCGTCACCGTCACACCAGAGGAGGTCACGTCAACACCCTGAGGGAGAACCAGGCAGAGCGAGGAGTCCGACGGCCGTTGACGTCCGCGCTAATCTCTGAAACACAACCCCAGAGGAAGAGGAGAGCGAGGAGGGATGCAGCCAAAGCCCTTCACAACAATCAGCACTGAACCACTTACCTGAGCCATTAGCTGCATCTTGCCGTTCAGCACAGATCAGCATTACACACCGCATGCAGAGCTCGACCACTTTATGGCGCTTTTTACCAAGGTTGTTTATCCTGTCTCTTATCTACTTTTCTCCCAGGAGCAATTTACCCACAACACCACCTTTCTGGATTGATAAAAGCGTCGGTCATACAGCTACAGGCTGATGCAGACTAGAATCATGAACACTTGAGAGGTCAAAGAGACGAAGACTGAAGCTAATGCCTGTGAGGCGTCACTAAGTGCACATACAGTACTATCTGTGCCCTTGAGGCTCTCCAGAAATGTTATTATGTGACTGCTGCTGGATTGTCTCCCTTTTGCGCTTATTTTGCTTAAATAACAACACAGAGAATAAAATGCTTGTATCTGTAAACTAGAAATACTCAGGAAGCACAAACTTCACTAATAAGATATATCCAAGGAAGTCATAACTTTAAGCAGCACTATCTCAGTACTTTTTAACGTGCAACATGAAAGATGACGCTTGTAGTGACGAACCCACAGATACTCGACAGTTCCCCTTAGCTCTGCAAAGCATTTTAGCACCTTTCAACTCATTGTTTTGGTTTTACAGCCCACAACCTTCCTGAGTTTGTTCACCCATCTCAGTTATTTCTAGACACAGCAAAAAAGTTCTACAACCCACTGCAATCTACTCGCCCAGTACAGCACTAAAGAACCAGATGTGTCCCTCAAGAGTTGGTACAGTAGAGACCAAAAGAAAGCTAAATGAGTCGAAATAGAGTACTGCAAGGATGACTCATTTTTGTAGGCCAACCAGGAAGCTAGCATCGCCACGGGTTCCCCCGACAAAAAAGGATTTTGGATTACTGCAGGAAATAAACTCGGTGACAAACTTTTGATATTTCCAAGTTTTGTTCAGCAGGATAATCTTCACAAATGAATACCATTTTTATGATTTTTGAAGTGTAAGTGATATCACCAGAAGTGAAAGCTAAAGTTAAGCCCATTTTACGCCAAAATTGAATCAACTGTTGTTCAGGTGGAGGTCTATCCGACCGTAAAATATCATGGGCATCAAGTTATAAGATGTCTAGCCGACAGACAGACAAACAGCAGGACAGACATACAGCTTCCCCTGTGGAGTTGATGAGGTGTGTATCTTTGTCTCAACACATGAGCCATAATGTCAGCACAGCAAGATGCCTTCCTCAACACATTCAGCAATAAAGTGTCTGTATTCCCATGATGCAACAGACAATCTGGTGAGGGGAGGGGAACATCAATCATCGCGGTTCGGCTTTCCTGTCTTTGGTCGGGTACGATTTGACAGGCTGCCAGCTCCGGAATAGCGAATCACTCAATAGCGCTCCCCGTTCTCTCTCCACCTCCGCTACACCAAACAATCATTATCTCCCCCATCTCTGTTCTGCTCCATGTGAGCTCCACACTGAACATCATCACAGAAGTCAGCGCTCCACTCCCAGCTCGGGGAAAAGCAATCTTTTTCCTCTCGTCCCTGGAGCTCTGGGTCTCATTCAGACTCCTGACTCCTGGTTTAGAGGAGCAGGAGAGAAATATTAACTGGAGATGATGATGTAGGAAAAGCTGTGCAATACAGAATGTGTGCTCGACAGAAAAAAAGCTCCACAGTAACAATGATGCACATGTGGCTGTACACAAGAGGCAAGTTAGCAGATATACACACTCGCACACAACACACTACAATTCAGAGCTACAAGATGCAGCAAACAACTTCTTGTCTGACCGGCCACCTTCATGCCGAGCTATTTATCAGAAGTAACAAGCTGCAAACCCACCTTCATGGCTGGAGGGACAAAATTTTTCTCTCCTGTCGCTCCTCGCGAAGACCAGAATGCACAGGCAGGTCTGGCAAGGAGGATGCAACATGAAAACCTATCCTGTATTATTAATCAGAGGACAAAACCAGAGCTTGGAGGGCCCACTTCGTCATGGCTGAACCAATACCAGCAGACTTTTCAAACACAGGTGACTACATAATAATTACACCTGGGCTTTTCCTGCAGTGACATGTCACTGATAAACATCTACTACCAATACAAGATATCACCATACAGTATCTACTGTACAACAGTTGTGACCAATATAGTTTGTGATAAATGTAACTTGGCTGCTGTAATAGATACAAACAAAACAGATGAGATACAGTATATGAACTGGTGAGCCTTAGAGGATGGGTGTTGGCAGGCTGACTTTGTTACCTTTGGACAGTTTCTCCCCTTTTCCAGTCTACGCTACGCTAACCTGTTGCTTGCTGTAGCTTCATACATAATGGACAGACATGAGAGTGGTATCAATCTCATCTAATGCTCTGCAAGAAAGCGAATAAGGGAATCATCTCTGTATCTGAGCGAATGGGGCCAGTGGTGTTGCTAAAAAGCAGGCTGTTTTCATACACTTTGTAGCTATACTTATGAAAGGTATTGCTCTGTAATTTGTATATATAAATTTGTATGCAAGATGCGTAATTCTGAACCAGGAAGACCGACAAATGCCATGGATGGGGGAGTCAAAAATCACCACACTTTCACCCAGGAGATCAGTGTTTGTCTCCTCTGTGAAACCATAAGTCAACGTTGATTTATTGGTCACATAACTTCCGTACTTAATGGTGCCTTCAAATAGAACTCGCTCAGGACATGGGAAGCCATCAACACGGCATGCGTTGCGTTGTTAAGTGGTTAAATCGCTAAGCAATGGTAATATTAACGTACTGTCTGAAACTAGAAGCCACAGAGGCTAATTTAGCAACCTGGCAAGTGGGTAACATAACGCAGTAAATGCAAAGGCATAATGACAGATGAGGTCGTGAAGAATATCAACATTTTCCTCAGGCATAACATTACCAAGAAACAATATATGACTAAAATTACAATATACTGTACAATATTAACTTATTATGCACTGAGAAATGAACTTCCATGGGCTCCACCATTTCTTACAACGTTAACAAACACGTCACAAGTCGTAAACTCTGAGCTTTTAGGAACTTTATACTTATGAGGTTGTGAATACGACAAAACACTGTAAACACAACCACATTTGAAGGCACCATAAGTTACGCCACTTCCTGTGTTATTAACCCAAGTCTTTTCGTGTACCTAATTAAGTAGGTTTGTTGCCTCAACCAAAGTTTATTTTGAAAAGACAGGAACAGAAATTGATGTGTCACGTGTTGGTGGACATTCATAGGAAAACACACAAAAAAAAAATCAGGAAAAACTTTTCATAAGATATCATACAAACCATTGCATGATAAGTTGTAAAAAGATGAAAAATTATGATACAGCTAACCATCTCAATCTCAGCTTCACCAATGACACTTTTTCAGTGCTTGTGCACACACATTTGGGTATCTGGAGTGTCTATCAATCCACAAACTGTGAAATAAGACAACCCAGTCAGTTTTTGTGGGCTGCCGAAATCAGAAAACACGATTAAACAAGCCATTCAGATTAGTCACATGCAGGCTCTTCAGAATATATCAACCGCAGCTTGAGAACTACCTTTGCAAAGGTGCACCACAGTTTTCTCACAAGCCAAACAGAGCAGATTGGGCTTTTTCAGCAGGGGACTTTAAAGAGACAGAAGCGTGGAGCGTTTCAATGCAAAAGATTAAAAAGGAAAAAAAATCAAAATTGCATGTAGGCCCATGTGGGTTGGTTTCCCTCCTGTCCTCCCCAATTTTTTGAGTCACCTGCCGCCACTGGAATACAGGTATATTCAGACAGTATGAGAAAAATAATATGTTTTGAACATTAAAGCATATAAACATGTTCTGCAGCTACTGCATCAGGACAGAGATTTTAAAACTAACACAAGCCATCTTTTCCCTCTGCAGCGACACGGTTGCTACAACTGTACTGAAGCTAAAGTTACTTGTTGCTGTTGTTGTGTCCCTCCAGGAATTACTACGCTGTGGTACGACCCTGTTGACTTTGCAGCTCTGCCTTTCTTTTGCCATTCTGTGCATTTGCATGTGTACCAATACAATTATGTGCTTGCGTGTGTGTCTGCGTGCATGTGTCTCCCAGGGGTGTGTCGCTGCTGTATCATGGTGGGGTCGATAAATGAATCTGCCCGTGTGACACGACGGATTACTGCTGCCTAGTCTCAGCTCGGAGAAACACTGTGAGCGGACTCGGGAGAAATGGCAGCTCCGCTCTGCTGCTCTAATTCTAGCTGACAGAAAATTTCCTTCACTTGCTTTACAGTTCTGTCTTCATTATTAATGGTCTGCTCCACATTATTTTCTCTTTTGATTAGAAAAATGAACATTTGAAAACATGAAGCATTGCTGCTTAGTAACAGAAGATGAGTAAAAAGAGGATCCAGTGCCTTGCTCAAAGACACCACAGCAGAACACATTGCTGCTGCTGCTACAGGAGAAATTGGTTGCTGGCAGCTGAAATGCACGCTCTGGTTTCGCTACACCCTCTGCAACCGATATGATAATTTGATCTTTCCCCCCTTTTGAATTAAATGGGGCAATTAGGTGATGCCACTGATGATTTCTCATCTGTCTCTGCCAGAGAAAAAGACATTTGTTTGTGTCTGCAGGTCA
Organism: Pterois miles; assembly: GCA_947000775.1. Lineage (NCBI taxonomy): Eukaryota > Metazoa > Chordata > Actinopteri > Perciformes > Scorpaenidae > Pterois > Pterois miles. The sequence continues at coordinate 8,667,770 of CAMQGK010000342.1, read as the reverse complement.
GAAATCCATCGTTGTGGCGGATGTTGCGAGGTGACCATATAACCTTTCCAATCCTAATGAAAGGTGACATTATGCTCCCCTTCTTGGATCTGGATGAGTCACGTTTAACTGCGGCAGCTGGCTGGTTTTAGTTAGAGACGCTGTCTAGAAACCATAGCAACTTGAGGTTTTGTTTGCTTTTTTGGTATAAGTAGGATTTTAGGCTTTATTGGTATGGGCAACACAGCAGTGGCTAATATATAGAGACTGAGCTCACCTACTGTACAGTATGATGTGTACAGTACAGTGTAGAGTTGGTGCATTGACTGGATCACAACAGTCTCTAGTGGCAAAACAGAAACAGTGCATGTGCTTTGCATTTTAAACATCAACGAAATGACAGTCCACTGGATAAAATCTCTTATTTCAACAAATATCAGGCAAAGAAATAAAATAAGACTTGATCTACAACACTCCCTCTTTCTGTCCTGAAAAAGAGCTGCACTGCTGTTAATCAACCACACAACTAATAAAGCTAATCCTCAAAAGAGAGACACTGAAAATATAGCCTCAAGTTACAAACCGGAGACATGAACACATGGAGAAAGGGAAATAGAAACAAAACGGGTTAAAAGAAAGATTTTCAGCAACACAACCCCTTAAAAAGAAATCTTTAAGATCCACATCGATGTTACATCTGTGGAGCTGTCTCCTGTAAAAACAGGAAGAGGATGTGACTCCCATCAAGAAGCAGGAGATCAAAAAAAGGATTTTTTTTACTACATAAATATTAACTGACTAAAATTTAAACCACACAGACTACAGCTACTGTTAAGCTACTGTGATGTGAATAAAGCTTATTAGCTTATAGGCTTAATGACAGCTGATGACTGGTTTGTTACTTCACATGATCCTCAGAGCAGATAATCTATAGAGGGAGACTGAAGCTCAGCATCAACCATCCTGCAGGATCCTTGTGTCATCAGAGAGTAATAAGGCTCCTCTGTTTTTAAACTCTGACTAATATCCACTGTCAGCTTGTGTAATAATGAAGTAAATCATCAAGAGGATGAGGCACAGCCTCCCAGCTAGGCAGCGGCCTGCTGACGTACTGTTGACAGGTCCGTGGAGGTGGTAGTGGCAGAGGAGGGCGGTGTGGCGAGGGATGATCGATGGCTTGTCAACAAAGCGTTGAGGTGCTGAGGTGGGGGATGGATGACCTGTTGATATGCCCTCTGGGAACAGAGGAGCAAAAAAAAAAAAAAAAAAAAAAAACAGATCGATAGCAAATAAGTCTGTCAGCAGCAACCAAGCCCCTGAAACAGGAGAGGCTGCAATTCATTAGGAGCCAAAGGGCAATGACTGCTTGCAGAACTTAGGAGGAAAAAGAAACCACGTCCTGCTCGTTACTGTGGACGGAGTGTGTTGCATGACACCAGCAGCCCAGGACACTCAGTGTGCAAGCGAGAGCTGCGTCATCTCCAGATGGCAGTCAGAGTCACCAGCGAGCAGCAGCATGTCTGTTCCCAGAGCTTTATACAGCCTCACCCTCTCCACCTTTGCAACCATGGCAACGGCGAGCAAGGGGTCCTGCTGTGGAAGCTGTAATGTCCTGAGGGGAGGGGCGGCAATGGGTGACAGCACGTTTGCCTTGTGTGGCCTTTCCTGCATGCGTTTGAATGGTCATGGTCATGCATTGAGTTTCTTTCTTTAATTTTGATAATTTTATAAAACCTATTCAGTTTGTATTTTATTTACCTGTAAATACTGTGAAATATTTGGGTTTTAAGTTTTTGCCTTGTGTGAGGCACTTTGTAATGTGGTTTTTAAAATGTGCTCTAAAAACAAACTAGGGCTGTCCGTGACAAAAGAAATTCTTAGTCGACTAACACTCGTGATTTTGTCGATTATGACTTCGTTGACAGATCTGTAAAATGAGTTTATCCATAAAGAATCGCACAAAAGCACAACATTTACCAGAGATTAGATGTGCTTGGGCATTTCTTAGTAAAAAAAAAAAAAAAACTAAAAAAATGCCCAATCAACTTCAGAAATCTTTGTCAACTAAGACCAAAACGAACACTATTCAATCTTGCATTTCAGCTCACATTTGTTGTGAAAAGTTGTTACATTGGGTGCATTTCTATTGCCTCTCCATGGGTCTCAACATGGCGACATGCTAACAGTGCTAAAAGCAAAAACAATGGCAACAGTTCAGACAGAGCCAACAGCGTTAACCTGGAAGGGGGGACTGGTGGATGGGTGCTATGCTTCCACAACAGCATTGCCAGTCGGAACGGCGTTATTAGCTATAACCGCCATATAAGAGCAGAGCTAACTAATGGGGCACGCTCACATGCACTAAAAGCATGCACAGCCAGTCATGTAAACAGAGCACAGAGAAGCTCAGATTACAACACACACAGACAGAGAGCGACTTCATCCTGTGCTCAGGTAGACATTACTCCTCTATATCTTTACATAGCAAATAGTTGTTTGCTGCTACATTAATGCTCTGGATATTGTATAGAGCACCTTGAAGTTTAAGCTTTATGATCCAGCCAAGACTTTATAGCTCCTATAATCAATATTTCTATATAGACAATGGATCAAATGACTATGTTATATGAAAGGGGTCAAAATGATGCTGATCCAACAGCAAATTGCTGCATCGCAAACTCTGCTGTTCCCCTCAGCTCATGGTTTGGGTTTTCCGGCCTGAAACTTTCCTGTTTTGGTTCACTCTCACCACTTTTAAAGCCTTGCTTTAAGCACAAAAACTCTTAAGACCAGCTAGACACCTGCTTAACACCAAACAACAGATTACCAGACAAAGTAAGCAACTAGTTGGTGAACTTAATGAAGCATTTAGCAGCTGTTGAAACAGCCATTTCTCCCCAAAGTTGGCTACAGAGCAAAACAGAGCTACAAGGATTGTTAATATTAGATTGGTAGACAGACACACAACTCCAAATGAATGCTAATGTGCTGTTGCCCAAGTGGCCAAAAGGTTAATGCAGGCTTAAAAACTGACCATCCATATTCAACCACTTATGCCGTTAAGGGTCACGGGGGGGAGCCAATCCCAGCTGGCATTGGGAGAAGGTGGGGTTCACCCTGGACAGGTCGCCAGTACATCACAAGGCACATAGAGACAGACAAACATTCACACCTACGGGCAATTTAGAGCCATCAATCAACTTAATCTGCATGTCTTTGGACTGTGGGTGGAAGCCGGAGGACCCGGAGAAAACCCACACTTACACAGGGAGAACATGCAAACTCTACACAGAAGAGACCCAAGCCGGTTTCAAACCTGCGACCTTCTTGCTGCGAGGCGAGAGTGCTAACCACTGCAAATAATTTGGAGAAGATCATTAATAATGAAGACAGAGCCTTAAAAACTGAGCAACACATACAGTCATTAAGGTCACTACCTTATTGGCTATGTACTATATCTTAGTGGGGACCATTGTCAAATTACACAGCAAGTAAAATGTGACCACCTCACTTACGACTGTCATGCCTGAAGTAGTAAAACTCACAGCTGTTACTCAAATCGTAGACTGTATAGACCATTTCACAGTTGTAAATGTAAACATGTCCCAGTTCATTTTCTGTTACAGTGTCTGCGAATGACATAAGCTGACAGGAAATAAGTAAGCTGTTGCTTAGCAATGCACTTCCATTAAAACAGTCTATATAAGAAGCGGACACAGTCGCCTTTACGTCAGCGTTACGTCACCCACTGGTTTATGGACTGCAGTTTTGAAGACTCAAGTTCGTCATTTTGGCAGTCGCCATCTTGTTTTTTTGGAACCAGAAGTGACACGAGAGGGTGGAGCCAAAAATAGCTGAATGTAGAATAATGCTGCCTTCACATTATAAAATATTTGCTCTTCATTCACCGTGAGGTAAGGCGCAGAGCCTTGTAGAGGCAGCAGGCAAAATATCTCAGAAAAAAAAAGAGTGCAAGGAATGCCAAGCTGTTCTCATTGGTTGCATTTTGAAAAGTCAGCAACAACCTTTATTGCATCTCTCTCTCTCTCCTCATTTCCTGTCGTCTCTCAACTGTTTACTCTGATAAAGATGTAATCACCTGTTCAGACTGAACACTAGTCTATAGTTGGGCTACATTAAGCTGTGTTGTAAGAAGGGGTCATCACAAGACACCATCATCATTTTGGATGAGTGCAGTGACTAATGAAGCCAGTGGTGGCCATCAGAAAGCAGTCGTCATCTGAACCATATACAGCTAGGCCAAGATAATGAGGACAGCCTCATCGCAATTCGCTGCTCTCTCTTTTTATCTGGCTGCTCTTGTTGAGCTCTGTCTGGCTGATTTATCTGAGCTCCCGGACCTCAAAAGGAAGCATGGAGCTAAACTAAGGCTTGGGAATTGGGCCAAACTGTCTTACTCTGATCTGGAGTATCTGTAAGTAGAAGGCACAGTTAAGTGCATATGAGGACAGGCAGTGTGTGTGTGTGTGTGTGTGTGTGTGTGTGTGTGTGTGTGTGTGTGTGTGTGTGTGTGTGTGTGTGTGTGTGTGTGTCAGCCCTGGGCAGCGGTATCTGAATTAAATTTTACACTTAAATCACACAGTCAGGGTGATTTATGATTCACTCCTTTTGAACTCCAGTTTCCTGTGATCCAAAACAGAATAACACAATTATGCAGACGGGGAATTTACCTTTGACAAAGTACAGTTTCACCAATGTGAAAGTTAAAGCAAATTAATTTAAAGACAACAGCCATGCGGGCATAATGTCACTTTACAGGATGAACTCTACAATACCCAGATAAGAATACACCCTGAAATACAATCGGTTACACTATAAAAACACTCTAGTAATCTCTAAGGAGAAATCTCATAGCTCACAGCTCTTTGTGTTCATCCCCGGAGACGTAGCCTGAGTAACCTCGATGTTTCAAAACCACATCTTTGCCACCAGCCTCCTCCGGGAGATTATCGCACTCTCTCTCTGTCACATGTAAATCTCAAGCAGAAGCAGTGCATTAAAAGTAATATCAAGACACATTTTTAGTATACTTTTAATCAAAAATCTGTGGCCTAGGAGGAGAAAAAAAAAACTAATGCATTATAGAGCAGCATGCCAGTCTCGGATAAAGGCAGCCCTTTTGAAAATGAGCTTTTCACTAATGACTAGTGCTTATAATTAAATATGAATTCACAGTTACCATCACAAAATTGCAATAAGCAAGCAGCAGGGTTTTGGTATTGTGTGTAAAAATTGCTTGTTTAATTATAAAATATGCATTTCTGTGAGGAAAATAAATATATGATTTACTATAAACATGATCAATATAATCACGATACAAGCCAGTGGCTGAAATCAGTGATTAAAGTACAGTAAGTGTTCTGAGATCTAGCTTGAGGCAGAAACCTGTGATGTGCCTCAGTTATGATCAGTCAAATATTTACAAACAGAGCTAATAAATCCCAAAACTCTAAAAGCACATAGACATTTTATAAATCACCATATAAAAAACACAAAAGTACTCCAAAAACAGCAGCTTCACATTGAGATGAAAGAAGTTTGATGGAAAAACAAGCAGTCAAACTATTTTTAGTGGCAACTTATTGTCTGCTATTATTCAACCTGCTATCACACCAAAGAGTGTAATCGACTCAACTGTCCAAGGGAGGACAGCGTGTCAGTGTCACGTTTTGCTCGCAGAGGCGTGACTATTACATATGTGTATGAAGGTGCAGTAGCCTATCAGCAGGGGGCAACAAAACCACTTAGTTAGGTTGAGGCAACAAACCACTATGCTAGGTTTAGGAAAAACATCAGGGTTTGCCTTAAAATATGTACGTAAACTAAGTAAACAACAAAACATAATTATGGAAAGTGCCTCTCAAACGTCACTACAAAACAAAACGTCAGTCTCCTCCCCACGCCACAAGCAGCCTTTCTCACTTTTTATTCTATGTCACCAGCTCTGAGCATGGCATATTCACAAGGATGCATTTACACTGCAAACAGTACAGACTACATGGTATACAAATGCCAAAAGCAATAATATTCTTATTGCATGCTTTTTCCTTGTATATCATTGTGTCATTCTCTTGCCTTTTCGTGCGACCAGGCTGTACTATTAGAGTCAGATGAACATTGATTCATTAAAGGGCATTACCTCCTTTGAATCTCTACTTGTAAGGACAAATACTTTTCAAGGAAATTTCTTTTAAGTTTGGTCTTACAGTTTAATTCAGACCAATCACCCATAACATTATAACCCAGTGGCCATAATGTCAGGTGAATTGAATAACATTGATTATCTCATTATAATGGCAGCTGGCAGTACGTGGGATATATTAGGCAGCAAGAACAAAAAAAAAAAAAAAGGGGGGGGGGGGGGGGGGGGTTGTTGTCCGATCCAATAGAGAAGCTACTGTAGCTCAAACTGCTGAAAAACTTGTCACAACACACAATGCATCACCGTTTGTTATGTATGGGGGCTGCGTAACCGCAGACTGGTCAGGGTTTCCATGCTCACCTGTGTCCACCGTCAAAAGCACCAACAATGGGCATGTGAGGGTCAGAACTGGACCACAGAGTAATGGAAGAAAGTGGCTCTGATGAATCACGTTTTCTTTTACATCATGTGGATGGCTGGGTGCGTGTACGCCGCTTTACTGGGGAAAACATGGCACCAGGATGCATTATGGGAAGAAAGCAAGCCGGCAGAGGCAGTGTGATGCTGTGGAAAATGTTCTGCGAGGAAACCTTGGGTCCTGCTATTTATGTTGATGTTACTTTGACACGCACCACCTACCTAAACACTTGCTGATCAAGTACACCCTTTCAGGGAAACGGTATTTCCTAATGGCAGTGGCCTCTTTCAGCAGGATAATGCGCCCTGCCACACTGCTAAAATGGCTCAAGAATGGTTTGAGGAACAGTCCAATTGAGCATCTGTGGGATATGCTGGACAAACAAGTCCAATCCATAGAGGTCCCACCTGGGAACTTACAGGACTTAAAGGATCGGTGCATATAAAGAAGGAAACACAATAGAAAGCAGACTGCCATATCCATCCATTTGTCAATGATTACCTCTGAGGTGTCATCTTGTGTTGCATTATGGTCTTTATATAGAAAGGTTAGTGAAAAAATTACAAAATGAAGTAAAACTATTTCAGTGAGAACCTGGCAAATCTTCAGGAAGAACTGAGCCTTCATGTATACAGAAAACCTGTATGAATTATTACTTTGTCTCTCGGACCCCAGTACAGTCACATGTCCTCTTTCAATGTGAGATGCGGGTCGAGAGGGATGTTTGCCTTTTCCCTGCTTTTGTCAGTGCATAAAGAAAAAGTCAATACAAGCCAGGTCGTAAAAGTGTCCCAGGGCTTTAGTGTGAAGGTGAAATGTCAGCATATTTCACCTTTACATACAACAACAACTAATTAAGGACGCCAGTGGGTTTCTATTTGCAGTAAAGGCTACTGATGAGGAGAAAGAACTACTGCTGATGTCTCCCTGGGTGACTCAGACTCTACCACAAAATACTGATGATTACATGCAGAGCACAGCAACAATTAATCAATCCTACAAAACACACACACACACACACACACACACACACACACACACACACACACAATTAATGCTGTAGTAAACAAATTAAACAGTTTTTACAAAAAAAAAAAACAAAGACATCAAGTTATCTAACTTTCAGCAAAAAGCAGCTAAAACTTGCACCTGGAATTGAAGGATTTTAAAACAGACTGGACAACCATGCAGGTAAACATTTGGCTACACTAAATTAAATTCATGACATTTCCAAATCAATTTGTACCCTCTCCCTCTGCAAAATAAATGGAAACAATAAAAGTGTGTTAAAACTTTTACTGAGGAGGTCGGAGGGGGTTGGATATAGCACTCCTTGAAATGGTCTCCTCATCTCCTGAGGCTAAAGGCAATTTCATGCTCCAGCACGACTCAGGGGGACTAAAGGTGACCCCAAGGTTAACGGTGCAAACCTAATAAATACGTTGGAAATCCAGCGGCACAATAACAACTCCTGGTCACACTCCTAAAATCCAATCCCAGGGTTTAATTGCTAGAGAAAATCCCAATTTTGAATTTTACAGCAGCATAAAATGAACATAGAGGCTCTTAAAGGAAATATGGCGAGCACTGTGTCCAGCCGATAGCCTGGGTGTTGTTGTTGACAACCCAAGCAGTGTCAGTGTTCAGCCTGTTGCCACCAACCTTATCACTTGATGTGACGGACATCAATAATTCAGAGGACCATGACTGTGTTGGCAGCTATTTGAAGATAAAAGGCCACTTGTGTTTACTGTAGGTTTGAACTGGTGTCATCTGCAAAAAAGCAAGTCATCAGTCAAGTCAAGTCATCAGACCTTAAGGTTGTGATGAAATGAAAATGCCTATTGAACCCTTATAGATCACCTCCCCGGCTATATCGTGCACTTGTTTAACAATATACGGTATGTAATGTATTAAAAGCTACTATCAGACAATTTCAGCCAATAATTCATAGCATCTATCCCTAAATCAATCCATAACTTTCAGCGACAACATTTTAAGCCTGCCCACTTTTTAGTGGTCCAATAAAAAGCTAAAGATTTGATTTAAATCCCTCTTGTACCTGTACACCATTTCACTGGGGAATACTCACAATACAGAAGCTAAAGTTACTTTAACTTCCATTTCAATGGTACTTTAAAGGGACACAATGCCCATTTTCAAAATTCCTTCAAGTTATTCCTGTGGTCTAAGACAGTCCAAAAAATATTGGTTAATATGAACAAATCCCAATCCAATCCCAACAAATCCCAAATGTGTGCTAAAACTTAAAATTGTTTACAATAATTTTTTTGGACTGACTTAGACAATAGGAATAACATGTATGTATTTTGAAAATGGGCGTAGTCCCCCTTTAAAGCAGGCAGGGAGTATAAAAGTTTTCAGGCAAACCAAAGACTGAAGCAGCTGTTTTCCATTGCTGGTTTCTTCAGTTTGGCTCAAGAAGAGCCAATCAGTGAATATTTGCCTATACATATGACTATACTGTACAAAGAAACCACAAACACCACGACAAAGGCAAAAGAGCCAAAAAATGTTTAGAGAATAAAGCATTGTCTGTTGGAGTAGAGCTGAGCAAAGTGTTTCACTTTGATGAACTGGTAACTATTTGTATTTGCCGTTCTACTTGTTGTTGTGTGTGCGCATTATCAGAGAAAGAAACTGTTGGGGCAACAACTCACAGTGTAGTATCTACTCCTGAGGCTAAATGTAGAAATTATTGGCCACATACTGTCTCATATGAAGGAAGTTCACTCATTCATGTTTTTAGCCAATTGAAAAGACATATTTGAACAATTATAATGATAATTATGTACTACAACAACATGACCAAACGTCATGGACCAAACCGAGCAAAAGCCACCATTCGCTGAAAAGTGAAGCAAAAGATTGAGTCATAATACAAATCTTCTCATTGTTGATAGATCAAAAGGTCCAGACTGGATTTCTATCAAAACAGTGCAACTTTATCTCTCAAAATACAAACTGAACAACTAGCAGTAGCAGGTCAAAGTCTACTGGAGCTGATGTTTGGCTTTCAAAACAATTTCAAAACCCAACCCTTAGGCACAACGTTCCTGTAGACATTCAGGTTATTTACGTCCCCATTAGCTACTGTATTACAACAGTAGACATTCTTCCTGTGGCCTTCATTCATATCTTAACAATACTTCACTAAAACACAAATACATCAATACACATTCATAACATTAATACTCACGATATGACTCCATACGTCACGCAACAGACACACAACAACCAATACCAACTCAAAGCCCATCTCATACATACGACAGCTCAGAATTTCATCTTTTACATAACCGAGAAAAGAAATCACTCATCTGATCCACTGAATCACAAATAAAGTGAGATGGATTGCTCTCTACATCCATATCACATCACAAAAGTCATAATATTCTACATTATTCCTTGTGTAAACAAATATATTCTTTGTTAAAACATGTTGTATTACTTTCTGAAATAATAATTTTTTTAAAAACTTGGCAATAAACATCTTCCCCTTTAGCTAAATTTAGATTTTCTGGCTCCACTGCTTTAACTTCCAAGATGGTGCCCAGTATATGAAACAAAACAAAGCTTTAAATTCATCAGTATGACGTTACATCACTGACTACATCCCTGTTCTGCCACACAGCCGATGACCAAATTATGCTCTTTGCTGTTTCAGCACCACGGACAGCTCAAGGCACAAAAACTACAGGAAACCACATCATCCTCATCTGTTAGATTCGTGTCAACAATGTGGATGCTCTAAAAAAAAAAAGCTAATTTTATCACCTTTGTTTTCATATTTGACAAAATACACCAACTTTAACGGGCCCTTGTAGATGTTTAGACAACAGAATATGACGGCAGCTTAACAAAAAAAAACCAACCTTTTAAAACTTTCTTGACCACTCTGTAAAAGTGAAACCAATGATACAGTTTATATCTCCAGGGATAGACTCTCAGCCTGTGTATACTGTGTACACTGTATGCATGTTTGTCTGACTGTGTATCTTATCTAAACATCTGGAGGTTTTTCCCCATAAAGGAGGGTCATGCTGGCTAATGAAGTAGAAGAAGAGTCTTACATCCTCATCCTCCCTCGAGCATTTCTTTCGGTACTGGACGTGAGGTCTGCCGTCGACGAGCTGCTTTGGGGTCTTCGCTGCGTTTTCCTCGTCTGCGACCTGTCCGCCGAGAAGGTGACTGGCCTCAGGTGGGTGCGGGAACGAATTGGTCGTATTAATCTTCCCGGTGAATCTCTGATACAGCGATGCCATATTATAGGTCCAGTCCAGATAAAAACAACTTACAGCATGTCAGAGTCGGGTTTTTTTTCGGGGGCAGATCTGTTGGTTTTCTGTGCGCTTCGAAGAGAACAGATGGCAGGCGGCCAGCTTTCACCTCCGGGATGGAGCAAAAAGATATCGAGCTAGTAAATAAGCATCTAGGGATAAAGAATGACTCACAAGCTGGAGTGACAGACCGATATAAAGCTGGATCCTTCGGAGCGATGTCCTTTCAGCTTTGTCCAGGCGCGCAGCAGACTGGTGAGCTGAAGGTGTCAATAGTTGCTCTCATCTGTATTCACAACACGTTGTCTCCCCTCTTCAGTTTCCTGATGCCTCCGTTACAGCGCAGATAGCAGGCGGATGCGCTGAGTTTCCGATCAGATAGTCGATCCCCGCCAGACTTGATGTGGGTGATTTGTACGGAAAATAAAAAGAGCAAAAAAAGATAATGTTTCGACACTTTCTGGCGGAGCGTGTGAAGGGCGCAGAGAGAGAAGCGGCGGTACTCTCCCGCAGAACGCGCTCTGCATGAGAAGTGACCAGCAGCACTGACAGAGCAGCGTTTTACTGTATAGCGCTGCTGTCACCGCTCCTCTGGGTGCCGTTTTACGCACAAACACGCACCGGTACTGCGCGAGTTTCACCTGAATTCACCTCCATTTAAAAACTTCGGATTAACAAATAATTTACGATTTCATGAATGGGCTCATAAAATTGTCTTCCAAATGACTGTAGGCCTGTTTGGTCCCAGGACGGAGCTCGAGTGCCTCTCTGTGGCACGCTGGATTAGGGCAGGCTGACCACACACACCTTTACTTCAGGTGTAAAGCGACAAAAAAATCTTGTTTTTGCACGTTTTCTGCAATGAGCTCTTACAGATTTATCTTGTAATTCGAGATCAGTAAACCTACAGGCCTACATTATTTCCATTTTAGCAAAATAACCAGAAGACGCAGTCATATGCAGCAAATATTGCAAAAAAAAAAAAAGAAAGAGGGCTGTCAAATATATAACGCGTTAATTCATTTCAACACCACTAATTTCTTTAACACATTAACACATACAGCTTGCTGCTGTTGGGTTGTAGCTGGATCAGTTTATAAGCTGGAGTGAATATATCGATATTATATGAAACTAGAAAACCTAAGGAATCCATTAGCACCATGTCATATAGCCTAACTGGAAGGACGCTGAACATTGCTCCAAATTTGCCAAAATTTTAGCGCGAAAAAACTGGCATGGCCATTTTCAAAGGGAATCCCTTGACCTCTGACCTCAAGATACGTGAATGAAAATGGGTTCTATGGGTACTCACAAGTCACCTTTACAGACACGCCCACTTTATGATAATCATGCAGCAAGTCAGAGTCAAGTCAGCACACTGACACACTGACAGCTGTTGTTGCCTGTTGGGATTGAGTTTACCATGTTATGATTTGAGCATATCTTTTTATGCTAAATGCAGTACCCACTCATGTGATTAATCATGATTAAATACCTGTAAATTTGATAGACAGCCCTAAAAATGAAATGCAATCCCTTATAGTAATAATTCAAACCATGAAACTGTCTCTTCCCTCCCTAATGTATGCAGTTTCCCTTCTTCTATCATACATTTCCAGTTGGTCCACATCCACAAGCGTTATTCTGCTCATACACTAAATTTCATGCTCACAGAAGCCACAGATATGCAGCTCTCTGGTAAATGCAGAATATTGGCTTATATGTGGTGGAAGGAGGGAAAAAGCTCTCAAGTCAAAAGTGTTCAAATCTCTGCCATCCCTGTCATGAATGCTACAGGCGAACACCCCTCAGCCTCTCGCTGCAACAGCTCAAACCATCACTCCACCAGAGGCCGAGCCGTATTGCAGAGAAATAGGTCATCTTCACATGGGTACAACTTCAAAGCGGCGGCTCAAAACAGCCCATCACACACACTGTTGAATAGCACTGTCTCCATTAAGTGAAATCAAGTTCATTTTGTAATCTTTTGCAAAGAGCACTCAATGCCGAGTGAATACAGCAGCAGATAGGAAAATGTTCTATATCTGACTTTGAACAAAGGGCGAGTTTCAATTAATTTTTTTTTTTTGACAAATGGTGAGTCATCTCCAGCTCTGAAAGAACTGCTGGAGGCTCATTGATTCGTGGCTTGCATTATGAATGTGACCACTTTAATAGGATATGTATCTAGAATACAGAATATTGATTCCAGAGGTTTGGACATTTATTCAAAAACAAGTACCTTCGTCTCATTAAAGTTTGTCCCTATCTCTCCATTTCTCTTCACTTTGAATCAATTGTCCTTTCACTCATATGATTCATAAATATACTGAATTTGTTGGATGCTTTTTAATTACAGCCGAGATTTATGTTGTGGGCTGAACATCTGGGCTTCTTCTTATACACTGGCTCGCCTCAGTCCCTGTCATCATTTGTTTCTCTACTTCATAAATGCCTTTTCTGGGTGTGTGCGTCCCTGAGGAAATAGGTCCGAGTCACTTGACATCCATCCCAGCCTCTCTGATAGATGTCTTCCAATCTCCCTCACCTTGTTGGGGAGCCATTGTGAACTGCCTGGCTGCTTTAACGCTCCCCTCAGGACTGTGCCGGGAGCCATGGGCTCAGCTCGACTCCCCATATCGCGTCCTCGCAGATACAGCAGCTGACTGGAGCTATGCCTCGCCTTCCCTGTTGCTCTCACAAACATCACTGCAGTCATGCACTGCGTTATTAGAGGCAAAAATGTGGAGAGGCATGTAATAACAGCCATAATGATGATGATAGCTGCAGCAGGCCTAATACCTATGAGGGTAGCTAATGGTGCTGCTGGAGCCATTACGAGCTAAAAGTTACTTCAGGTGTGACGTGGGACACTGTAATTATATTTCAAGCTCATAACAGATGCATTTTAATTCAAATGTCTGTGCACTTTATGAAGCTGCGAGTGATGGCTTTAAGGGGCTCAATAAACTCCCCCAGGTGGGTTTACTTTTGATCCCAGTAAGGGATTTAAACACCAAAGTTACCACAAAATTTTACTGAAAATGCACAGGTGTTATCTTATTATATATGGGATGGAAGGAAGTCATTTGATTTCTCTTCACAGTTGAAATGAAGCCAAAATACTACTCCCATGCTCCATGGGGTGCTGGAAAACTGTGAGGTAGCCTGCAGGTAAAATCCAACCTCTGTGTAAAAGACACAGTCACTTTAGTTTCGTTAGTGTGACTAAAGTGGAACCAAGAAGTCTGAGAAACAGAAACTGTTGTCCAGCATTGAAAAGAAACCATAAAAAGTGTTATATTGTTTCTGGTTTAGCTTTTAGAGTTGTTGTCACACCTTAAAATCACATAAAGCATGTTTAAGCCCATATTGTAGTTGAGTTAAGCTGGGTAAAGAGCTTGAGACTCAGTACAACACATTATTCATAATATACTGTACATACTGTATAATGTAACACACTTATGATGCACACATTAATGTATTTGCATTGACTGAAATGCAACCACAGGCAAACCACTTTCCATCAGCATGCTACACAGTGCAACAAAATGACTCACAAATTAATTGCTCTTCCATCCAAATAGATCAATCAGTCAATGTCTGGTGGGAGTGCAGTAGCCTAATATCTAATTTCCTCTGAACATCACTCAGCTGAACAAGAAAATTACTGTGCCTCTCTACATGCATGTAACAGAAAGGATTTATTTACATCACACCATAATCACATAATTTTGCACCAATTTTCCATTTGGTATTAGCCAGACACTAATGATTTCCCTTGATGCTGAGCTGCAACAGACTTTTTTTTTTTATCATCATCCTGCAGCCTGTGTCGGATTACATGCCCAAGCTTTGCTGTCTAGTGGACACATATTTTCTCTCAAAGCTGTCCCATAGACTGTATAGAAGAATTGGACTTAGTCACCGTGAAGTCACCTATTGGTTTGTGGACTGCCATTTTGAAACTTCATGTTTGGGTTCATGCTTTGCAGCCAGAAGTGACACAAGAGGTTGGAGCTAAGTACAAGCAAACACTGAATAAGACACTTTTAGGTGACTAATAAGGTTATAATTAATTTTAGTGAAATGACAACACACTGTGAAAAGGATAAAGTTGTACGATGAAAACACTGACAACTCCTACACATATTAGTGACCTAAATTGTCATATAATTAGGTAGCTGCTTATGGTAAACAATCTTTGAAAGTCATCGTCTCTGCACAAAAGTTCTCCAGAAAAAAACATTAAAAGTGCCAGAAATAATATGGAGACTGCACTGCTGAGAGTTAGACTGTGTGGACATTAGCCAAAGACACATCAGTCTGTCATGTCATGCTTTTGGTTATGGTTAGCATCGCATACCTGGACACCTGGAAGTCGGAAATTTCAACTAAATTACGACATCTGAGTTATCTGGAATGAAACATACAACCTTAAACTGAATAAGACATTTTTAGGCGAACGGCAATGTTATAATTAACTTTCACGAACTGAAACACACTGTGAAAGGGTTAAAGTTGTAAGACGAAAACATAGTCAACTCCCATACCAGACAACACTGTGGTGTTTGACTCTCAATGGGACTACTTTACGAAATGAACATCATGCTGTATTGAAGAAGACTTGAAACTAGGTAACTGAGACCATAAACTCACGTTTACAACATTTACTGAGGTAATAAATCAAGTGAGAAGAAGGGTCATTTTCTCAGACTTCTTCTTGCAACCAGGAGTCGCTCCCTGCTGGCTATTATATAGACTGCAAGTTTAAGGCACATCTGCTTTGGCTTCACTTGTCTGTTCCAGAGGTAGCCCACTGAGCTGACCTATAAATCATTTACTCTCACATTGATTCATGAATTCAGTTAAACTGAAACATCATGTTTACAGAACCAGTCTTCAAGCAGGAATTAAACACCATCTGTAAATCATCATAGATCAGAGGTTTTCAAACCGTGAGAGAGATATGAGACAGAAGTACTGGTGAGGTGAAAGGGACAGGAGCATGCAGGTGGTTTTATTTTTTGTAATTTGGCCTGTTTACGAACACAGCAGCAGCAATGACAAACTCACAGAGGCAACTGGTGGGCTACTTTAAAACCCTTGCTAATTAGCGCCGTAGCTTCTTAGCGTAAAAACACAATTTACTTTCACAGAGTCATTCAGTACTCGGTCATATCTGAACACAAACACACAATAAACATATGTTTTTTAGAGTCAGAGTGACTTACCCTTTCCGAGGATGTAATTATCTCCGATGTCCATCGCTGAATAAACGTCTCTAAAACCGTTTAGAAATCACAACACAAAGACGCTGCTTATAACTCCCGAACTTCCCGGACAATCGCTACTATTTTACGTTTTCTTCAGTATCGCAGTTATCTAGTGATAGCTATCTGTAAGTTTGTGGTTACACTGCAAACAGCGACTGCTAATAAGTAATTCGGCCTACTTGTAATGGTGCCAATTTCCCTAAATATAAAAAAAAACCGTGGGCTATAAAACGAGGCTCAAGTTATAGTATCGTAATCCACAGGTAACTCGAGGCACCATTGTACTTCCTGTTTCCAGAGACCGCAACTTATGGGAAATGTAGTTCATTAACGTTTTTTATTTTATGTCGCAGTGGTGGGACTATGAAAACCCCTGCTCTCGATAGATAGATAGATAGATAGATAGATAGATAGATAGATAGATAGATAGATAGATAGATCAAAGTATTTACACAGAAATAGGTATAACAGCTAAAATGTGTATAATGTGTGTAAAAGCAGTGGATATAAATAAAAAATGATAAATACTGTGTATAAATGGATAGCTAGATATACTGTAGATATACCTGTATTATTTATGCTGCTACTTTTTTAACGCATTACCACAACTTGAGATTTTTAATTATGGCCTCAGTTTTAAAGCTAGAGTAAAGATACTATGAAAACCTAAGGAATCTATTGGTACCATCCATGTCATACTAGCTTGTCACAAAGGAGAAGAGGTGAAAATGTGTTTATCACACAACGCTTTTCCCATCAGGGTCATAATATATTGTATATATCTAGAAATAATACCCATTGCTGCCAGCGTAGAAACATCTCCCTCTGTCAGTGTTTATCAAAATTTAATTATGCCTCACTGAAGGCCAAAGTCAATAGGGTTGTGCAGGGGAATACGTTATCACTGAATTACACCCCAACACTGTATTACAACTCTTGGCTCATTTTGGACCATGTAGCGACAGTGCATTCAATTACTGCGTGCTGCAAGTCACAACACTTTATTACAATTGTGGCCACACTGCATAAAATCAGAAACCTACCACAAATCACTGAAGCGGTCGTAGAATTCAGTTCAGGCCATAGTTACTTGATAATATACTAGGACTACCAGCATAAACACATACTGAGTCTCATATAGATTCCACAATTCATGCATCATTTTTATGAAATCCCCATTACAAATTCACATTACAGTAAATACTCTAGTAAGAGCTCATTCCTGAACTCAGATGTGTGAAAAATTCAACTTTGTTAACGGCTCTCCAGCAAAGAAACCGGCTGAGCATGTAGCCCGTTGGAACTTCCATATTATCATCTTCTACGGAGAATAAGTACTGGATCTTCCAGTATATTACGGATGAAGGGAAGCTATGTACTGAGCCCAAATTGAAATGGCACCAGATAAGTCACTGAGGAAATGGAGTTTAATGCTGGCTGATGTGGTAGAATAGACTGTGGCTACGTTTGAGGGGAGCAGCAGACACTACAGTCGGGGATTGTGACAGCAGCAGATGATGAGGAGGAGAAGAGGGGAGATAGGGAGCGGAGACGCCGAACAAGAGAGTGTGTCACTAAGAATTTATTTCCACACGTGTGTTTGTGTGTGAATGGATAGTATGTGTATGTATGTGTGTAGAACAAGGGCTGAAAAGGGGAATGAATGAAATGAGGAAGCTTATCACATGAGAGGTGAGAGACATAATCTGAACAAACTCGCTTCTGCTTTTTTCATTCAGTAGTTTAGCATTCATTCATATTTGTTGCGTGATTTTTCTGGTCCTACAAAATATAAATTAATATCCCATATGGCTCTACGGACATTTGTTTGAGCTTATTTGCCTTCATGCTAACAGTTAGCGACTGATTAGAAGCAGAATTTACATAGAAATGATTGCACATCATGACAAATAAAAAAACTATACATTTATTCATACACATATGCACCCATACATACAGATTTACAGATACAACCATACACTTACATACAACCATACATACACAAAATCAGGATAAACCCCACAAATTTCAGCTATCAATCTTTCGTTCTCTTTTGTTCCATCTCTGCACTTGTAGACATCTCAGTCACTGAGATGTCAAAGTATTTGTGTTTAGAGTTCAGTGTTTCTCTGCTGGAGATGGATTTGGAGCCATAGACACAAACCATTCCTTTATCTAACAGCTCTAATAATCACCATCAGATTGTGTCTGCTCTTACATTTTACATCACATTAAATGCTTGAGAACAACAAAAGTTATCCTAAACTTGTACTCGTCATCAATCTCCCTTGCATCCCATTTGCATGCGCGAAAGGAGAGCAGCATAAAGTCAGCATTTAGTCAAGGCTGAGCAATTAGCTGACCCCGAAGCCATCTGAATGATTTCCACATAAAGTAAGAGTAAACAAGATGTTTAAATTCAGAACATGCCAACGAGGAATGCAAAGCAATCATTTAAAAATATCTCTGGCAACAATGCATACATACTTTCTATCCAACTGTTTCCCACGATGGCCAGCTCCCACTGAAGTCATTAGATAGTAACACATCACAAAGAATAACAATGAGGCAGGCATTCTCCACAGCAGATGTAACCAAGCATTCATTAGAAGTCAGCTTTTGAAAGAAAATTAAGCAGATTTGTCCATCAAGATCCTCAGAAGGGACGTCGAGACCCCCCTTCCATCCTGCCCGTCCAATGTTATTATCAAAAACAGCCAGCAGCCTTTTCTGTGAGGAGCAGGAGACTCACCCATAAACACAGACATTCCCCCACAGCGTGCCATGCATGCTAAAAGGGCCCCCTTACCCTTCTGCAAGGAGCGCTGGTGTCTATCTTCAGCTGGGTGGCTATGAGGACAGACATGGTGAAAAGTGCCACTTGCCTTTCCCCCCTCGCTGCTCTCACACCTTTGTGCCGTGAAGTTGAGGCTGCTGGAGGTGCATGAGAAGCCCCCCCCCCCTCCTCCTTCTCCTCCCTCCCCTCCAGCTAAGGGAGAGGATGACCCGGGGGTCCAGGAGCCCGACCAAAACACCTCCCTCTCTCCTCGCAGGGTGAATCAATCACACAGACACTGGCATCGCCTCCACATGGGAGGGGGTGGGAAATGAGGGGGGTGCACCTCCTCCGCTCAGACTGCTCCAAACACTACTTATCTCTCCCGTCCTTACTCCCTCGCTCTCTCCCTCCCTCCCTGCCTCTCTAACACACACTTAAACTCTCCTAAAAAGACTTTTTCTCAGTGACGGTGTTCAATACTGTAAGTAAATTAGACGCAAACTGTATATATAAACAATAAACACAAATTGTTTCTCAACATATCAGCTCCAATAGTGCCTGTGAGGCAATTTCCCTTCAAGTGTGTGTGTGTGTTTCCAAACTGAGTGTGTGCACGTATTACCAAGAAATGGATCAATTCAGTCCTCTTTGCAGCTGGGTTGTGATTAAGCCCAAGTGATATTTATGCTACCTGTCGTCCACATCATAAACTACAACCCCCCGCACACGCTCACACACACCCATCAAGCCATGCTAACAGGACAGAAGTCTGGCACGAGCCACAGTGCTGCTTTATTTATGTAGCGTTTGTGCATTGAGTATTGAATCCTGCAGGGCTGAGACTGTGTAGCCAGTTTATCCAACCAAACCAAAGCAGGAAGCCATGGGAAAGAGTGAAATGAATTGGCTTTAGTCATATTTCTCAATGAAAAATCCCAACCGTCCTCTCCTTTCTTAATCTAATCTGCTCAAGTGAATATGACAAAAGCTGGAGGCGAGAAGCACTGCACCTTAAGAGGACCAGCACACACAGCAAAAGCATTCATAACTCATTCAAGAGTGGTGAATCACAAGGCTACACACAGTCAATCCCTGTTCAGATATGGACTCAGGCTGAATCATGGCTTGTATTGATGCTGCCGTCCAGCATTTTGCTTGTGTGTGAAATCAAGATGCTAGGCAGTGTGAGCGTTGAAGACGGAAGCAGTGCGGGGTCATTAAGGCGCCATCACACTGCCTCAAGTTTTACACTCCACAGCCACAGAGGCTGGAAAATAATTTAACATGCATGAGCAAAATGTGCACTACTCTAATGTGACCTTACCAAATATTCATTGGAGCAGTGAATAAAATAAAGTTGGGATGGTCTTATTTTACAGTATACCCTGTTGTGGGAACTGGTTTGAGGTTCATAAATACTAATATTCAAAGTCAGCTGAATTTCTTTTTGACCGTGACTTATTGACTCTTCTCCCTGCAGCTGCAACAATTTATCACGAGCGACTGCCAGGCTTCAGCTCATATTTTACATGTTTGATTTGCACACTAAACCAAAGATGACAGCAGGAGTTGATAAAGATCTGCACTTAGTTAAAGGTAGGCAGCGTTATCACACAACATGACACAGTAAAATGTTCAAGTTAAAAAAACAAGAACAAAAGACTTGCACGCTTAAAGGTTTTTTGTTGTTTTTTTTTTCATGTTAATCAGGCCAGCATGTATAGCCATATTCTACGTAGAAGATAAAGATGAGCTAAAGTTCATATTTGCATGCACGCCACAGGAGATAAGGTTTCATCTGAGAGAATAATTGCTCCGGTGACTGCGCCAAGGAATAATAAAGTCCTTTGAGTTAATACAAGACATGGTGGTTGTAGTTATAGCCTTAGCTGCTAACAGGCTGACTTTGTGCCATGACATTTCCCCAGGGTCTTTTAAACAAGCGCCTGATTGGTCATCTTCCCGATTCATTTTTGTCACATTTACAGCCATGACATACACTGCTATGATCATGAACATAGCTGGCTCACAGTAAGTCACTGTAATTGCAATTAGTATAAAAGGTCGGCGGCTTTATTGCTGCAAAGCACAAAGGTGATGTGGTGTTTTATGCTGACAGAAGATTAACAAGCTAGAACGTTTTTACGTGTTTACTCGTTTACTAATTTCTTCTGTTTGTCACCTCATGCTGATTTTGCAGAATGTGAGCCGCCGTTAAAGCGCTTTAAGAGCTGATGTCAAAACAAAATCATTAATTAAGTCTGTGCAATCTGCGGATGGCACTGACAAATTGAAGGCATATTAGTTTATATGAGAGCTTAAATATCCCAATGACAGTTTAGGCTTATTAAATCACACATATCAGCATGTTGAAGGGAAACGCTTAAAGCACACATGGCTCTCTAGATCCAGAGAGAAAGCTGGATTTATTGCCAGATACCACAGGGATAATGAAATAATCAGTTTAGTTTTTTTGGCTTATCTAAGAGTGTCTACCTAACTGGTGTCTACTGCTTCTGAATTAAACTGATAAATCATAAACAGATCAATGAATAAGGCTGGTAAATACCAAACAGCTCGATGTGGATTGCAAGAAGCAAATCATCCTTAATAGCGCATTTCTCTTGTTTTTTTAAACTCTTGCGAGACTCACTGGCCAACAGCCTATCCTAACCTAAACGTTCAAACCTGTTCTGTATGTAAACTGATGTCAAAATATGCTGTCATGTTATTAAGCCTTAACTTAAGTTTAAGTTATCTTCTCTCCACAAAAGAAAATTGGAAAATATTAGAAATGCCAACAATAATGTGGAGGCTGCACTTCTGCACAATTACACTGGGTTGATTTGTGTGTACATTTGCCAAAGAAACAATAATTTTTCTACAGTCAGCATTGGTTTTTTTTAGGCCTCATGCACCTGGAACGCTTGGAAGTCAAAAGTCGGAAATTTCAGCTGGAAAAATTTTGACCTCCAAGTCTGAAACGCAGCATGCAACCGATCGCTGACATTTCTAGGCGACCAAAACATTAAAATGAACTTTTACGAACTGAAAACACAGTGTGAAAGGGTTAAAGTTGTGAGACGAAAACACGGACAACTCCCAGACCAGACAATGCTGCGGTGGCAATCGGTCAATCACAACGTAGCCATGCCCTAAAGCAAACCCTGCTTTATGGACTACTTGACTCAAACTGGGACCATAATTTACTAAATGAACATCAGGTTGTCTTGAAGAAGACTTGAAACTAGCGATTGAGACCATAAACTCATGTTTACAAGGTAATAAATCAACTGAGAAGTAGGGTAATTTTCTCATAGACTATATAGACTTTCATCTAGACTATATATATATATATATATATATATATATATATATATATATATATATATATATATATATATATATATATAGAGTATATATACCGTATATATGTGAGTATATATACTGTATATGAGATTTCATTTTGCAACCAGAGGAATCGCCCCCTGCTGGATATTAGAAAAAAATGCAAGTTTAAGTTTCAACATTGGCTTCAGTTTTCAGACCTAGAGGTTGACCACTGTGTGTACATGTATGTAGAAATATGCATTAGTGTTTCTTTGTGTGCCACTGTGCAGCATGAAAGTTATAATCTAAACTCACTTCACAACTTTTTGTCCCATGATGCTGTGAAAACCTTTATGTCTTTGGCCCAGCTCTGATCTTGACCTTCAGCCAGATCACAGCACCTATCCCCGGCTAATCGGCTCAAAGGCCCCAAGCATCCTCCACCAGCGCTCCTCCCCTGTGCATCTTTAGATTCACATTGCTGTACTTGGTATGCTTCTCAGACCGGCTCTTCTTTGAGCTCAGGGAAGGGCAGCGCTGCAAAGATATGAATAGAGAACACAACGCTGTTTATCAGAATAGGCGTGAGTCCAGAACTACGTGCATATCTAGGCTATGCCGTGTCTTTATCAGTGAGATGCAAGCGGCCTCTACAGACAGAGCTCTGTCAGGTCATCTGTAACAGGTGACAGCTACAGATGAACCCTGCACCTTGTGAAGCAATGCAAGCGCATGATTGTGTCCACAGATGAAGAGCTTTGAGGTGCTCAAGGGTGGCCAGGAGCTGCAAAAAACCTGGGAAGCTTTGAAAAACATGGTTCTCATCTACAGCAAACCTTCCCCTGGAGAGCCAAACCCACAGCACGGCAGTTAGTGGTGACAAATGACTGCTGTTGAATGGTGCTGTCCCTCGCTGCTGGTTGTCCCTGGTTGTCTCTCTGTCTCCAAATTTCATTTCACTGAACAATATGCTATTGTTCGCCACCGCATTATCACTCTCAATACGGTCATTGGATAAAATAAACAGATGGTATCGAGATGTGCGCGTAGTGGCATGTGTGTGTACATGCACATCAGGAAAATGAAAGTCATTTTGTGCCGGCTAATAGCGGCTGTGGGCAGCAATACAAACATTTTTAAAGCTGGCAATTCAAAGTACAATGCAGAAATACAGAGGAGCTCACTAGATGAATACGGAATGGTTTTGAAAGGCATTTCATCCGTACATATTCTGGCTGCATACAAATCGTTTGAGTCTAAGTTTGTCTGTTCGATTCTACTCCAGGGAACCTTAACATTCAGCTCAGGTCACCTGGAAATCCTTGACACAAGCCTTCAAACAGCTCTGATACACTTGTGCTCAAAACTAACCCGATCAAACAGATTAAAGTTACGATCATGTTCCTTGAAAATATACTTGAATGATAACATGAACCCAGATTTACACAAACATTTCGTGCCAGAACATTAGAGACAGTAACTGCAACGTTTTTTGCAGAAAGTGAAACACCATCAGAGAGCGCTGTCTGCTGACAGACTGCCTGTCTTAGTTTCTTTTAGTAAATGCAAATGATGGAAGTCTAGGCTCAGGAGAAAGGCATTGACCTCGAAAACATCAGGCAACAGGCAACACCAGAGACAGCCAGCACAACAGATGAGACAGGACACCGTGAGGCAAAAATATGAAGTGTGTTCTCTGCTCCGTGGTGTATAAGAGGCACAAATGGATGCCAATGATTCAATCTGGGCCATGTCTGAATATGATTAAACGATGATCTGATTTAAATGCATTTAAAATTGTGGCTCTAAGATACAAAATGCTGACTGTGACTCTGTGCATTACAAAAGCAACACTAGAAGATACTAGAAACAGAAGATATACAGGTCCATGTAACAGCCTGGTTTCTGTTTCTGCAGAGCACATTTTGGATGCTGGGATTTGTGAATCCTCTTGGCTGTCATTTCATTATAAAAGCAGTCATGAACAAAATCTCCACAGAAAACATCAAAAACACTTCACCACCACAAGAAGCAGCAACAGCAGCTGGCAACGAATGCTGCAGAAACCTTAATGCAGTACAGTTATGGACAACCGTAATCAACGCTGCAATTGTGTTTTAGTGCACAGTAAGATATATATTAAAGGACCAGTGTTCAACATTTAGGGGATAAAAGGAAAAGGAATATAATATTAATGAGTGTGTTTTCTTTGGTGTATAATCACCTGAAATAAGAATCGTTAGTCGTTTATCTGCATACGGAGTCTTTTGCTCACGGAGTCCGCCATGTTTCTAGAGATGAACAAACCAAACACTATCTTAAATTTTCCTGACTGGGTCATAGTCCATAACGTTATTTGCTCTGGAGTCAAACCCCACTGTCACTCCACTCAGCTATCGAGAAACAAGACACGGGAAACCTCTGTTGGTCTTGAGGAGCTGCATCATTTATTTCTGCACAAACTGCAACTTCCACTGAACATTCACCAGATATTCTCAGATCTAAACTAGCTTTGTCGTCTGCCCCATGAGCTCACTTGTTCGCTCACACATATTCGCCGCTCTCTCTCTCTCTTGCCTCACTACTCACTTCCCACGTACACATGCATACTCTAGATACTGGCTCTGGTCCAAATGACCTACGCTACTCTTACAACGGGCTTTAGGTAGGACATTCATGTTTACATGTCAGCCACCGTAGTTGTCCTATATGCTTATCACATGGGAAAGATTTAAATTGGTTGCAATCTGCAACCTTACCATTAGATATCACTAAATCCTACATACTGCTCCTTTAATGCAGCATAGTTATGGACAACTCTAATCAACACTGCAAATTGTTGACTTTCTAAACTTTCAAAGGGTTCAAAATTAAGTTATAGAAATGATTTGGGTAATTAGATAATAATTAGCATGTAATCATTTCAAATTTCTTTGGAATTACTGCCAAATTATCCCGATAGTTGCCTTATTTACAAAAAAATACTTTATAAGAAACATTATTAAGTAAGTATATTCCATTATTTCCCAATAGCTGATAATTCATTTAATACATTTTCAGGACAAGAATGCAAAGTTAATTGAAATGCTTTATTTTTATGTCTGCTCATAAATAGATAATAATTAGCAAATATCTTCTTTAAAATTTCTTATATACTACCTGAATCATTACATTAGCTACCAGGTTACATTAGAGTAGACAATGGTGGGACTTGTAGCTGATCAGACGTGTCTTCTAATAGTTTTGGTTTTCCACCTGATGAAGAGCAGTGCATATCTGCTTCTCAAGCTTAAGGGCTCTATTTCATGTTTTGCATGGACAATAAATGCATTTTAGTGTTAGTATGTTGGTGCATTTTAGTGTTAAAGTATTTCACATGTTAAGTTCTGGTAAAAGCCACTAACTTAACATAATTACTTGTGCTTAGCGTAGTGCATCTCCCAACAAAAAATACATCTTCTGTCTCATTATAAATGACCTAAACTTCCTATTAATTCCTAAAGAAATACTTGAAATGTTTTTACTAAAGAGGTATTATTACAAGTGATTTGTACATACTGCGAATGTGTGCGAGCCAACAACAAAGCTTGAAACACCATAACTGCTGTGACTGATAACCTGTGATTTTGACACTGTGCAGAGCAGCGGCGTCTGTATTCCTGGCTGTAACTTGCTCATAGCTGATATTTCAAAAATGTGGGGTCAAGAAGAAAAGAATAAAAAAGAAAGTTATGATTGTGAATGCATCCACACAGTCTCTATATGTCAGAGCTCTCTCAGGGCAGGATCATAATAACCAAATCGGGCGTGATGAGTTTTAGTGAAGACTCGTCTGCATGTCCTCCACATTTGCTCCATCCTCTGAGAGTGGTGGGCAGCTCGGATATCCACAGCCAGACTTAATGATTTCTTTTCTATGCAAATTGACAGCAGATTATGGTAAAATTTAATAGGCTGTGCCCGGGAGTCCTTAAAGAGTCAAACTTTTGTCACAGAAACTTTACTCTTCAGGACTTTAGGGCCTTCATCATAGCATCAAGCTGCTCTACAGTAAGAAGTGTCAGCAAAAATGTTGAATTTACAGAGTTAAAGCCTCTCATCGCAAGTGGTGGAATTAGTTTGAACGAAACTGGCTGGAGGCTTGTATGGCCTAAATAATGAGAGAAACGTCTGTCAAGATGGCAACAAATTGGAAAAAGCTTGGCAAGGACGCTTGATGTGGAGTCGGTGTGTGACTTTGTGCCTCCAGCAGAGGGCAAACTAACTCCAGCATCAGATAAACTGGATGATATCAAGAGTCAGTCAAAATCTTATCTGTGTGAAAAGTAAAGAAAAAGAAATGAAAGCTGCCACACATCCACATTTGATGAGACTAAATGAACACTATTATATCAAACAAAGCATGCAGAACTGTGAAATCTAAGATAAGATAATATAAGATATTCCTTTATTAGTCCCACAGTGGAAAAAGTCACAAATGTGATCTAAATGTGATCAAGTGAACTGATGGGGCAAAACACTGAGCTTTCCACATCCTATTGACTTGTTTTTCAACTATGTAGAATATACTGTACACTAGTGACAACTGAGAAATCTTTAATCTAAAACAGTGATGTTTTTAAAATGTGAATTCTACATGTGGCACCAAGTCTCATTCAGCTTACAGAAGAAGCTAAAAATAGTCTACTACAATACAGCCTGTGATCTGGAAACGTTTTTGGGGATGGCATGCCCCCCTAGAGGCAGACAGATTTGTCACAATTTAAATATTTCACAACTCCTCCTTAGAGTAATAACACATGAAGAAAAACTGATTCATGCATCAATATACTTTTGCCACTTATTGAACCCCCCCCCCACTCCACCCCATGTAATCCAAGTTAACTTGGAATATTTCATGTGGGTGTTGCTCAGAAAAGGCATTATGGGCTTGCTGTTGCTGGGGCATAACAAAAAGAAAATGTTTCTTCCCCCTCTATCGGTTGTGGTGTTTGGTGCAATTCATTCAGCTAACCAAGGTAATACACAATCTGACATCAAGTCAGAGCTGTGAGGGAATAGAAAATAACCTTATCAGGACAACCTAATTGGGTTGTCTGCACATGGAGAAGCCGTGGACAGACACTTCATTTAGGCCATGAACTTTGCAAACAAGTATCTCTTATCAAATGATTTGGTCTATTGAGTCTTAACCTCTAAAAGTAAATGGAAAACTACTAGTGAGGAGACGTTTTGTGGGGTGTCTTTGCTTTGATACCAGCAGAGGGTTTGTTGCAAAACAGTGGCACTTATTGCTTCTGGAAAATGCCTGAAATAAATGGCACTTGAATAAATGACAATGAAGTGATCCACAGAAAGAAATCTAATATGAAAAAGTTAAAGCGTCAGTAGGCAGAATGGTTTTGGCATCGTTGGGCAAAAATTCCATAATAATATTTGAGCATATTGTGATTCAAGTGTTTTGAGATAAAACTAGACTTCTGCATCTCCTGCTCTGTTTTCAGGCTTTAAAACATCTAGCCAGTGACGGGTGACTTTGGCCGATCACAGGTCACTTTAGAGTGCTCCTATTGGCTGTTCTCTGGCTGGTGGGCGGTGCTTGGTATTTCCTCAACTGATCCCAACATGGCTGCCAGGTCTCAAACTTCTCATTTAACAGCTTAACAGTAACTACAAGATGTTTCTGAAAACATCTGAGGAGAGAAAGTCATTACAGTAACATAATATTGATCCATATTTGATCAGCGCTGCCTAGTTTGACCATTTGCTCAGAGTTTGTGAGTGATTGACAGCTGCTCAGAGACTGCAGGCTCCAGCTCTGTTTGGCTGTTTTCCTCTGGTCTGTGAAATCTAGCAGATGTCATTAGGAGCACCAGAGGACACAGAGGCACATGATTTTTTTTTTCAGATTACCTGTCTCAATCTCTAATGTCAGGATATATTTTCATGAAAAGAACTTTTTTTTTATAAATCATACTTACTCCATTTCTACCCAGTGCATCTTTAAAGTTTCGAACAAATATAAAAGAGAGCAGCACCTCAACATCTCACTTCGACACTGATCGTCCTCTACCGCTGATGGTGATGAGTTCACAGCAAAGGACACTAAATTGTCTCCGTGCGCATCAGTGCGCCCTCAAAAGCACTTCAACAATGCTACGCCTATTGGCGGAGTGGTTGGTGAATTTTAAGCCTGGTGGTTAGTAAAGAAATTCCGGCTGTGAATGTGAACAAGAAGTGGAAAGAGGAGGCTTAAAATATAAATTACCTTCTCCGCCTTGGTGGATCCCCTGCGGTAGTTTCCTGCACCTGCGGATGAGTTCATGGTCCCATAGAGCAGCAGCCTGCCATACAAAAACATTCACCTGCTGAAGAACAATCAGCTTTACGCTCTCTCTCTCTCTCTCTCTCTCTCTCTCTCTCTCTGTGTGTGTGTGTGTGTGTGTGTGTGTGTGTGTGTGTGTGTGTGTGTTTCAGAGCGCACACACACGCACACACAGCTACTAACCACGAGAATATATTTATTTCTTGGAACCTCAAAGTGGAAAAAAGCCTCATATGGCAACATATAATAAGAATAATTGCATGCGGCTTAACACCACCACCCCCACCTCCAGCTAGTCCAGCAATGAGCGAGATGAAACACCACCCACCTGTAGTAGTAACGCTATATAAAAGTGTTGTCCAGGGGTAAATCAAAGCGCTATAGCCGCAGCAGCTTGTCTCTATACGGGCTGCACAGTACAGTGTGCGCGCCAACGAAGATCCGCAGAAAGTTTCCTCGCGATGGTTTCCAGCCAGCAAAGCAGACTTTCGTTTGTATTTTTGTGCAGGAAATGAGCCACTCAGTTTACGAATTATAACACGCATTTACAAAGAAAAGGAGAAGTCCGAAAACTGCATATGGATGCGTCTCTGTTCCCATGCAGGAGCGGAGGAGCCGCTGCTGCAATCCTCAAAGTGTCCACGTTTAACTGTGCAGTTTGAATCCACTTGGTTGAATAGGAGTCCGTGTTGGCCGCCTCATCTGTGCCTTTTTTGAAATGTTCACGCCCCATCTAGTTGGAGAGGGCTATGTCTACCTACTCTGCTTTCACAACTCCTTCATGGTGTTTCTCTGGACACCGGTTGTTTCAGGGCAGACACTTCCACATATTGAGGCAGCAATTAGAAGCTTTTAGCAGCGAGAGGTGGTGATCAAAGGCGAAACAACGTGTCACTCTCCGGCCCCTCGTGATATTTTTCCATAGGTCTAATGAGGAAAGGGATGCAAAAGAGTTCATTACAGAGAGTAAAGTGTGAATTTAGTGAAACCACAGGGAGCTAAGTGGCTCTGCAAATAGGCCACTAATGAACCGGGGCTGTGGACTTTTCTCCAACTTCAGCTGCAGCTAATTAGAAAGAACAAAGGACAGACTTTTCTTTTGTTAGCAAGAAAATATTATTGATATTTATTAAAGGATATTTGAGGACATCATATGAGGGGACAGACTTTTTCTTTGTCTGTCTGTTGTTTTTTTTCTGCAGACTTGTGTCAGAAATCCCACTGTCAGTGGGCAGTAAAGAAAACCTTGATATTGCTCTCCGTGGAGCAGTGAGGAAGTCTGTACTATGACCCCCAAACTTTCTTTTCTTTTCTTTCTTTCTTTTTTTTTTGCAGCATAACACTGGTGTTGGTAGACCATAAATAATTGAACAGTAACAACATAAAACTGTATTACACCAAAAGAAACGCAGTTTAGGTATGGCAGTTCCCAATTGGGCTGTGGTGGCAAAATAGTAATAAGGCAACACAAATCATCCCTTTTAAGGCAGATAATGAAGAAGAAACAACAAAGGGAGGCACAGTGTGTGCTATCTGTTGGACACGTATTGTGCAGAGATGGTAGTAACTACCAAATCCCAATTGCAAATTCATTTAAATGGATTCATTTTTGTTCAAATGGCCATCACCTTCAGGCCAAACTTGTTTTCTCCCATTTTATAGCTCCAAAAAAGGACACTTCATGGTGGTTTTGCAACAGGCTTTTGTGTATTCCAGTAAAGCAACCATGCATGAGACAGGAGAAAGTATAAAATAGTGTGTGACAGAGTGCTGAGCAGCATGGAGGCATCCTCCATCACAAAGCCATCATTCACAGATCAGCACCATGGACAGCAGCCAGCCAGCTCCATGGTGGTGTTAATGAAGAACAAGCGAGGGGCTCTAAATCCACATGAGACCAATTACAGTTGTTATACTGTTGTGGAAATGCTCAAGTGGAGTAGAGGTTTGTGACCAGAGAACAAGTTACACTGAACCCAAGTGAATTGGAAATCGTCCAGATGAAATAGAGAGGGGGAGGACTGATGAGAGAGATCAGAGTACAAATGTGCTTTGTGGTGCTCCTCTCTTTTTGTCCTTATGACCCAACTTTGTAGTTTTATCACAATAGAGAGTCAAGCCTTAAGTATCAATGAAGCATAAGAAAACGCTATCAGTGGACCTTCAACAAAGCCTGGTATCTCTTTAGTAACCTACCGTTATGGTAAACATATAAAATGTTGAAAAGTAGACTATTTGCATACTTTTTCTGGAAAAATAACAGAACTGTGGTGACAATAATAGTAATGATCAGTATTTATAATAACCAAGCCCTCTGCTCTCTGTGCCATCATGTCAGCTGAATTATTATCTGTACTGAATTACATCTTTATAGAAAGAAATCAGCTGACCAATAGAAAGTATCAGTGTTCCCAGGATCATGTTATCAATACAGTATTTCCTGTCTGGTGGTATGTGAGAGTGCTGTGAATCCTGTGCTGCATTTCCAGATCTGGTTACAGTCCCTGTGGTATATTAGCACTTTATTTAGATTAAGCTGAATGTGCTTGGGACATTAAAAACGATACAACAGGATGTGATAAAGGTCAGTTGAAGGATTTTTTTTTTAATTTTTAAAATTTTGAAATTTGTAGGGCCAATCACTTTTTGTGTCTCCTTAAGATTTCTTTCTCTCAAGATTTTGAGATTTCAGCCTTTGGAGAATGCATCCTACAGTTTTCTAATGCTGATAAGGCAAGAACTCAAACTATCTGCTCAAGCAAGTTTATTTCAAAATGGACTCCATGTATTTGCATATGATTTATTTATTCCATCACCACCTCTGAAACAGCAATCTAGATGCAGAATAAATCATAGACTTCTTGCTGGAAATCCAATTTTTCTCCCAGTTGGTCTTCCGCTTTCCTCATTAGATTATCAACAAAGTTGACCACATGGGCTGTGGGGCGATAAATAAATCTCTGTTCACCACTGATTTAATGGACCTAAGGATCACAGGGGTTGGACGAGTGCATTTTGGGGACAACTGGTGGCATGTGGAAAGCCCAGCCCTGTAGTGATAATGACCTGAATGACCAGGGGAAGCAGCGCTATCTGCTTAAAAACCTCCTCCACTTAATGATGTGTGGGCTGCTTAAGGGCTGACATGAGGTTGGAGTGACATAAGACTGCATACAGACAGCAGCAGCAGCGGCAGCAATACCCCTGCCCTTGGCATTAATTTCCACTCCTCCACTTGGCCTGGAATCACTTAACACAGCTGCCTGCGGGAACACAGGTCACATGACGCCTCTATAGTGGAGCCTGACTTGGTAAGGAGCACTTTATCAGAGAAACATAACAATTACAAAGCCAAAAGAGCTATCTTTAAAAGTTCAAGTTTGATCTGTTCAAAGGCGAATTATTTATCAAAAAAAAATAAAAAACATACATAAATAAAATACATTATAAGGCTGATTATAGTCAATATTTTTGTTATTGTCAACAAATCTCACAAAAAGGAACCAACAATGCATCTCATCCTTGTTGGTTTGGGGTTTTTTGTGAGATTTAGTGTCAATGAGTAAATTATAGATTATCATCAGATTTATCATTTGAACAAATGTTTATTAAAGGAGCAGTTCCAAGTTTTGGGAAACATGCTTATTTGCTTTCTTGCCAATAGTTAGATGAGAAGCTTGATACCACTCTCATGTTTGTCTGTTCAGTATCAAGCCACAGCCAGTAGATAAAGACAGGAAACAGAGGGAAACAGCTCTGTCTAAAACTATGAATAAAGTCCACCTTCTATTCCCTCGACCTTTTACAAACCACTGCTGTAGCCCCTAACCCCAGCCCTAACCATCACAAGTAACCCCAACCCTTACCCTAAACCTTATTCTAACCTTAACATTAAAACCAAGTTTTAATGCTCAGTAAGTACCAGACAAAATGGTCTCACTTTGCAAAATTGTCCTCACCAAAACTCATATTGACGCTCACAAAGAATACACACAAGTGCACACACACACTTACAACAACCTTTAACACTGCATCAGCTCTCAGGGGCAGGTCTCAGACTTCCAGCCACTTTATCTCAGGTTGTGGTCAAGAAGAGCGACTTCCTGTCAGATTGCCTTTCAGCTATGCAGTTCCATGCAGCTCCAGTTGACCACTCCACTGACATACACACAGTAATTACACCTGACCCCAACAGGGCAACACCACAATGTACACTGTGTGTACAGACTGCATGCAGGTTGTGCAGGAGGAAGTCTGTATATCTTATCTGTATATTCAATTTGAACTGGGCATCTTCATCTTTCTCTGGCGCCTGACGGATTGTAAAACCTTTTCTCCTCATCCCTGAGCTATTTGCTGCAGAGTAGATTTGAAGATTGGCTGCTGGAAGATACCAAATATGACTGTCTATATTAAAGCGAGTGCTTCTTGTCTGTATTAGGAACAGTCTGGAGTGAGAAAAGCTCACAAAAACAACTCACACAAACGAATGTGTTTTGTAACGCAAAAGTGTTTTTGTGCCACTTGGGGGATATTAGCGATGCTGAACTGCATGCGGTATGGCCATTTGTTGTGAGGCACAGTCAAATTTGTTTATGTGATTTCATTGGAGCTTTCATGGGCCCCTCCGCATGGAAACATTCATCTCATAGCATGTAATCTTATATCGGTGTGAGGAATTCCCAACCCAGAGCCAGTGTTGTGGCTGTTTTAGGGGGATAAATCTCACCATTAGTGGTTATGCTGTTTCACAACGCCACAAGGACTCTGTTGGCCCAGATTAATCTTCAAAATGAGCCAACAATTCAATAATCTCCACAGTCTATGCGCAAACCGTCATATTTTATTATAGAATTTGTCAGCAGGATGATGAGAGGAGACAGATAAAGCCTGCAAGAGATTTGATTTGGACAGATTTGTGTGGGCTCACAACATTGTGTTTTGTGCTGAAGAGCTAAGCAAACAACATTACATGCTGTACACACACACACACACTCTGAGTAAGTGGCTGTCATGTGAGGTACATGCAGTATGGACAAATCTTTCTTTCTATTTTCTCAGTAATTTGCAATAGCTACAATACCTGGAAAAGGGTCTCAACTATAGATATCAGGGGTTGTATCACTCCAATCTGAAACCACGCAGAAAGGAAATGACCAACCTGACACTGTTGCTCCATCACATTGTTCTGCACACCCACCTTCATGCATCACCTTGGCAGCACATTAAGCCTTATATGCTTTATGAAGAGGGATTATAAAGGGAAAGGTGAGCCAAATATTTCACACTGACAGAAATACTCTGCACACACAAAGGTCTACATATTCCCGCTCAAAAACAATTACTCATCATAGAAGCCTTTTGTCCCTGCATGCTTTGTTTTGACAAAGAGAGGGGGGTCCATTCATCACTATGAATGGACGGAGACACTGTGAATTTTCGCCGTACTGTAGCTACTTCAGCATTTTCTGCCACTGTCAGTGCTGCTGGATCTTTGGCTCTGAGATGGCGGTGATTTGTGGTTTTATGATTTATGATTCTGTGGGCTCGGAAAACAAACCTGTGTCCTGCATGTGCAAATATTTCACCGTGAAAACAAAAAAAGTTGGCATTCTTTTCCGAGTTAGTTTAACAGGTCAGCACCCCAACACCACATTTTACTTCTGTTGTAATACATCAGCCGCACTGGCACTTCCACTGTGAAAGTGAACAATTTTTAAGGGGTTAGAAAATGTCTAGTAGGAGAGAAATGTAGAAAAAAAAATTCTGTCATATGAAATTATGATTATTTTCTCTAATCTCTGCTTTGTCTCTTGTGATTACTGCATGATGTTAATTCTTCAGGAACCCACAGTGTTTAAATATGAGAGCAGCACACACACAGTGAGGTGCAGAGCAGTGTGAAGTCCATCAAAATTAAAACATAACTCATCTCCAAGAAAGCCATGCTTTATTCGCCTAACTTTTTCCTTTATGCTGCATTCAGTCCGTTGATCATTTATGTAACATATACATCACCACACTGTACATAACAAGTAATATTTACTCTTTAGGGATACAAAATATTATTAAAGTACAAAACATACCACATTACAATGAATTTTTCAGAATATTCAAATACAATCTGTCATATCAATCCACCAATGCATAGAAAAGATTTTTAAAAAATATTTTTTTCAATATAAAGCAACAAATTCTGTTGTCTTTCAATCTCATTTTTCAAAATTATTTTTTTTCAGAACACAGTACCCTCAAATCTTTTATGTCTCAATATTTATGGCTACCCCACACTAATATCAATGGCAATGGTTGAAAGTAACACATCCAACTGAATTTCCAATCATTCTCAAAAAATGTGTCCTCTTTGAGACCAAAGGTAATTTGGAGACTAAATGTGGCTTTAAAGGTGCAGTGTGGTTGTGGCATCTAATGGTGTGGTTGCAGATTGCAGCCAACAGAGTATCCCTCCTTTCACTCCTCCCTTTCCAAGACTGTGGTAACGTGAGCTGCTGAGTGCCAAACCGTGGTAAAAGCGTTCCTTATCCTTACCAAAATAACGCTGCTTTAGGAGCAATGGAGGTCAGATGGCGGCTGGTTGTATCACGGTTTAGCATTCTATGGTTACCGCAATTTCACAAATGTGTACGGTGGCAATCAGGTGACGTAAAAATGTAAAATGTTCTCTCCAGAGTAAATGTTTGGTTTGTCCATTCCTTTCAACTGTAGAAACATGTTGGAGCAACATGCAGACTCCGTGATGAGGACCCACTCCCTATATAGACATGAAGGGCTCATTCTAAGCTAATTATACACTAATGAAAACATAGTTATTAATATTACATTCCCTTCTTGCTAAAAGAGCCCCTGAAATGTTACGCAAAGTTCCTTTAAGTCTAATTTCTCATTTAACCCTCTCCAGCTTAGCGTGCTCAATTCAGAAATCCAGAATGCCTCCTTCTAAATCTCCTCGTCTTTATCAAAAAAAGCTCTAATAAAACAATGAAAATATGAACTCACACTGGTAGACGTATGAAACCAGTGACAAAGAGTTGCAAATAAGATAAGATAAGATAAGATAAGATAAGATATTCCTTTATTAGTCCCACAGTGGAGAAATTTACAATAGACACCATACTGTTCTAATGTATACTGTATTATTTAAAAATAAAACTAGAGCTGTCTGAACAAAGATGTTTCTCCTGAATCAGTTGTTTTGCATAATGCCTCAGCCACAGCCTGTTTATGCCCTTCACTGTTCATGCATTATTTTTGGCCTGATAACCACTCTGGCTGAGCATTAGAGAAGACCTCTATTGTTTTATGTGTGAAATTATATTTAACATTTCAAAGAGCAGTGATCTGCCAAACTACAAGGCTGTTTTTTTTCCTGGCTGTTTCCAGACAATATGCAGAACCTTAGCAGGAGAATCTGAGAAGCCCTATCGCTTTTTCAGTCTGTGTGTAACAGCTGCCCTTAGAGCAACCAAGCTGTCTTTGCAGACACCGTGTTTATTACATCTAACTTTAACTATGTCATGGGGTAAATAAGTCGATGAAAACAGAACAGAAAACAACCATTTTGCTTTTTTGTTTGTGATCTTAGATAACTTATTTCACCCCACCGAGAAAAACCTTTGTCAGGTTTGCGACGCGTGCTGTCTCATCGCCTGCCTCATTAAACTTTGAAGTGATCCCTTGATAGCCAACAAAGAGAATTCTGGCAATTCCCTAATGGACCTGGACGCCATGACTTATTCAGCAGCCTCAAATTCAGCCCAGCAACAGAATCTGGGAGAGTTTTCACCCATTTCATGTTGGTTCACTGCAATCTTTCCCTGGACTGTCAAAGACCATGTTCTAAAATACATGATAACATGAAGGGTCTGCACTGTGTACACCCTCTGGCTGTATTTCTGGACCTCATTTTGATAGCTTGTACATTATCCTAATAAGTGTCTTTGATAATTCCAGGTACCTTCAAGGATGTATAGAGATACTGATATTCAACCAAACGGACAGACATATTTATGATTTATGTTTCAAATTGCCAGCAGGAACGGTAAAGCAGCAACTATTCCTTTTCATAAGGATTTCTGAGTTGGGCTGCTGACCTCAGCACCTTCTCCTTGACCAACTTTGAAAAGTAACCATCAGTAACACAAACACTAAACTGGGAATTTACGAAACCCACTAAATTATCTTAACATGCATGAATTTAATGGCATTCAATGTATTTTTTTTTCAACTAGATAACAGGAAGGATGTAGAATTGATTTTTCAATGCCTGAGTAACCTAAATACTACCTGCAAACTGCATTTCTTTTGAATACATACACTGGTGGATGACCGCCGCCCTTGATGCCTCCATGTTAAAAAAAAAAAAAAAAAAAAAAAAAAACAGCAAAAGTGCCATCTTGGATGTCCCTATGGCAGATAAAACATGATAAAGTGCCCTCCAGGGTGCACTTCCAACATGGTAAAGTGCCCTTTTCAGGTGTCCTTAAATGGAGAAAGCGTGGTAAAATACCCTATTGGGTGGCCTGAAAATGGAGAAAACATGACGCAGTGCCATATACATACCTTACATGTTAGAAAACTTTCTGCATGCTGGTCCCTTACCGCATGCAGCCGGGGCCCTTTTTATTTTTTGCACCCCTGCCCCTCAGACAGCCTGAGTCTGCCACTGAGTACATACTTAATTATTGACAGATGGACTCCTCACTCTCTTACCCAGCTGAGAGATTTAGGACAGATGCATCGACTGGTTCAAGAAACTGGCCTATTTTGAAAAGTGGCCTTATTCCCCTTGGATATAATCTGCTTAATAAGACCCTCACATTTGACTGTAAAGGAGATGCAAAATTAACAGGTGAAGACTGATGAGGGCGTAACGCTCATGATGATAATGGTCCTACATCTTAGGTCATCTTATTAGTCATAGGCTGGGCTAGTTAGGGTACTCTGAACCCACAGCTGAAAAAGATCTGGACGTCTGTAACTGGATAGTTGGCCAGACTGCCTTACATTTCCCTACATCATAAACAAACACTTCAACTACCTACAGGAAGGACAGGGGCTGCCAGAGATGGCGTCTCTATGTTCTCGGGGCTCTATGCTGCTTCTTTCAAAGGATTTTATGTTCTGACCAATGTTTATTCCAAGGTCAAATGTTCAATGTGTGTTTTCCTGGGTCTATATGTTGAAATCACCAACCTATAGCTAATGTTCTACACCTTGAATCCTATGTTTTCAAATTTGTCGGCAAGACAGTTTTCTTGACCAACATTCATATCTGATATGAACAGATCTTTACCATTCAAGCTGCATTTAAAACTTCAGTGTCCCTTCATTTTTTTGTACCATTGAACTGTGCCATTACAAATCCCCTACAATGTTAAGAACAATAGGAACATATGACCCTGCTGAGGGACTGCAGGTCAGTATCCAGCCATACCTGGGCACAGTGGCGTATTGAGTTGAATGCTAATGTCAGCATGATAACATTGTTCATGAATGCAACGCTAGTGTGCTGATTTTCAGCAGGTGTTATGTCTACAGCATTCACTAGACCTATAGCTTAGCATGCAAACCTGCTAACATTTGTACTTAGCACTATACACACATTACAAGTGAGGCTGTTGGGAATGTCTTTAGTTTTTACAGGCATTTGGTCATAAACTAAAGTGTTAAACAAGTTAAAAAGTGGTGATCACCAGACAGATCAACCTTGCCATCCCAAGAGCTCTGTTGTTGTCGTGGCTAAAAACCTGGAATGAGCAAACCTGGACTGCGTCTGCTTTCCATAGCATGTTGTTTGATATTCCTGGCTTCCAGTATGACGTTAGTGCACAAACAGGATGTGCTTCAGAGTCGTATCATCACTGATTCCATTTATCTAACATATATGTATTTATACATTTATACATAGATGTATAAAAGAATATACTCCGTGGGCGGTGTTTGGTATTTCTTCTGATGTCAGTACGACAGCTGGCTCTCAAACGGCTGAACAGTTCACTACAAAATGTTTCTGAAAACATTTGAGGCAAAGAAATGACATTTTGCTTATAGAATATCGATTCATATTTGATCAGCGCTGCCTACTTTGACCGTTTGTTCAGTGTTCGCAAATGATTGACACCTGCTCAGAGACGGGTCCAACTCAGCTCTGATTGGTTGTTTTCCTCCAGTCTGTGAAATCCATTAGGAGCACCAAAGGACACAGGGTCACATGATTTAGACTACCCGTCTCATACACTACTATCAGGATATAGTGACCGTTAAAAATAACTTTTTAAAATCATATTTGCTTCAAATCTACCCACTGCACTCTTTCAATCTTTTCTTTTACTGATACAAAATGAAACCACTTCAGCAAATAAAATAACAAAACCAAAGCTGTGTGGACAATTGCAGATTATTCAAATGCAAAATAGCATCTTTAAAACTGCGGCTACAGCCCTCAGTAGAGGTTTGGTGCACCACTGAAACACAGAGAATTTAATTGGCTCTACTGAGGTCTGTGTTAGCCCTGTGGTAGACTGGCAACCTGCCCAGGATGTATCCCCATCTCTCGCCCAATGTGTGCTGGGATAGCTTCCATAAGCAGATGGGTGAATGGATACTGAGATCTTCCTGTTTAACTGCTTGTCTTGCCTACAAAATTCATTTCCATATTCCCAAAAACAGAAAAGGATGGCCTTACATCAGTTTTTATGCTGCACTTCTCAAGCAAATATATTAGAAAAAAGCCATGCTAACCTGTCAGTTAAATCCAAACAGCATGCATACTGATGACTGTTATTTCCCCTCTCTTCCCTAATTTAGTTGTTTGTTAGTAATGTTTTCTGTGATTTCTGACACTGTGTCCAGTCCGGAGCAGAAATGAGGAGGAATATGAATGTGTGTAAATCATTTCCAAGGCACCACCCACACGTCATCATAGATTACTGCGATGTAAACAAACAACATGACAGCTTGATAACACAAAGTATGAGTAGCTGTATTTCCTGTCTAATATTCAGTATCAGACTTGCAACCAGCTGTCATAAATTTCTCCCCTCAGCACAAGCTTATTACCAGGATTCCTATTTCTGGGGAGAGAAACAAATAAATAGGCTATAAGAGAAATAAATTGAAGGATGTTTGACATTTTTGGCACACTGACATTAAAGTAAGTGTGTCTGTGCTGTAATATTGTAGCCTTGTTGAAACAGATTTGACAAGCATCTGTGCAATGAGTGGCCTATAGGCCTACTCAATGCATGTGGACTGTCATGGAAAACAGACACTGTAGACACAAATATGTCCCATTTTCCTCTAAAAAAATCTTCCAGTGGCCTGTCATAATATGCTAAATTGAGTGAGATGATTAAAAAGTCCTTCAGGCAGGGATGTTCTTAATAAACCTTTAATAAATGCCATAAAATAAACAGTTTACATGGAGGTTCATTTTAGACCTTGGGGACAGTGTGACTAAATAAACACAACTTAAAGTTAAAGAAGTTAAAATTGATATCCAGAGCATTGTAATAGCAGCAATCAACTATTTGCTATGTAAAAATTTAGAGTAATGTCTACCTGAGCAGAGAATGAAGTCACTCTCCCTCTGTGTATGTTGTAATCAGCGCTTCTTTGTGCTTTGATGACATAACCTGCTATGGTTTTAGTGCTTTTAGTGCACGCTCGTGCATGTGAGCATGGCCAACTGGCTAGCTCACGACCACCGCTCTGTATTGCCCTGACACGGCGGATACCGCTGATAACGCCGTTGTGACCGTCAATGTCGTCACGGAAGCAAAGCATCCACCCTCCGGTTCCCCGTCATTGTTAACACTGTTCGCTCTGTCAGAACTTTTGCCGGAGTTGAACTGTTAGCATCATTAGCTGTGAGCCACTGCCTCGCCATCACTGTTTTGAGAGACGTTGAGAAGCAGTAGAATAGAAATGCTCCCAATCTTGTATTTAGCACCTTTAAAAGAGCTGTGTGTAGGATCTGGTGGTGTCTTGTAGTGTTGCAACCAACTGAGGCCTCTCCCGTTTTCAAAGCATGTTGGAGGCTATGATGGCCGACACACACATAAAGAGCCCTTTCTAGAGCCAGTTGTTGTAAGATTAGTGTAGGTTATTTGGAGCAGAGTCAATGCATAGTGTGTGTGTGTGTGTGTGTGTGTGGGGGGGGGGGGGGTGAGTGGCGAAACAAGAGAGAGAGAGAGTGGTGGTGACAGTAGAGACTCTGCCCAAGTAAGAAAAGTTAACAGTCAGTGACCGCAGTAACAGTACCGCCAATGGCCGAAAACATAGTGGACTCTGAGAAAAGGACCCGCTCTGTTTAAAAACGGCTCCTTTCAAGGTAACAAAACCACTACAATTCTTACTTCAAGTGATTATACACTAAAGAAAACATACTTATTATATTCCATTTCTGCCAAAAGATCCCCCTAAATGTTACACGCTGTTCCTTTAAAAAAAAAAGAATAAAAAGAACGAATAAAAAGAATGAAAGATGAAAGGTGGTGACCTTTGAGTTATTATCTATGTATTTTTACACATAGATAAACTGAAAACAGTTTTCCGAAGCAATGTGTCATAGTGTTTATAGCAAATGTTAATTTGCAACACCTGTCCCTAGAAGCGCTTTTATGAAACTAGGATTTTAAAGCTAGATGTGAGTACAGATTTACTGCTGAATTAACCAGGATTTGGTAGTATTTCGTAGCATTTTGTAACATGAACTTGCCATAACTCATAAAACAGCAATGCTTCAGCAATGGACAAGAGAAAACATGCAAACATGGACTGAAATGTATGAAAATCTGATTTCCACCTTATGAATCAAATCATGAATTTTTGAGGTTCATCGTTCCTGAGCTTTCATCTGTGAAAGATTCAGTGACTGTGCTGTTATGTCATTTGTGTTGCACCTTGATACCAGAGAAACTCTCTCATTCTGCCTTGTACTGATGTATGGTAAAGGGGCAATAAATTCGATTTGATTTGATCAGATTAACAGATCATGGTGCCCTAAACCTCCACCCTCACCCATGCTCACAAGCTCTACTCCCCCCTTTGTGGCGTGAGTAAGGACTCCGTAGGTCAAAAGACATGAGATCATGGGACATGGGCTTTCTCTTGTCCATTGCTGAAGACCACCTCAGTCTTTTCTGTCACAGTCACTTCACTCCCCAGACATGACTGGAGGGCAGAGTATCACTTCTGGTGTCTCATGCCCCACTACCCTTTTCTCCTGGGTTTATGCGGGAACTTGAGCTCTATGAATTCATCTCCTCTATTGCTGCAGCAGGCTTGAGAAATTCCATAAGGCATTATCTGAGTTAGACAGCTGATTTATGCAGCAAAGAGCCTGCTTGGCGGTGCCATACGACCAAATGAAATTTTTCTGAGATACTGGAGACAATGCTACGATTTCACATGGAAGGTTTCTATTGCAGTTTTTCATGAGTGAGCAAATCACTGCAATAGGGGTGACAGTGTTCAAGGCTCACATGGGAACACTGTTTGCGTATTTCTATCAAAAACAGGGAACTTCTAATAACATTAAATGAGATGAAATAATCTCTGACCCAAGCCAGACTTGCTTGAGACAACCTTTTGTTCTCCTTTCCTCAGGAGTTTTCGGGGGGAAAAAACAGAGAATCGTCTCACCTTGGCTCATTGTAACAGTACCATGATTACTGTACCATCCTGTGCGATGCTCTGGGTGTCTCTGAGGAGTTGGGAGTGCAGCAGAGAATCTGGGATATTAGAGAACAACTTTTACAGTGGATAGTAGTATGAAGTGTAAAACAGAGTGGAGTGGGATCTAACCTTGGGCTTTAATAAGGCCTCATGGGTGAAGCTCTTTGGTGCTTTTTGCAAAAGTGGACGAGTCTCTCCTCAGTGATATCCGGGCAGAAAGGGACAGTTTGATTAAAGGAGAGAGAAGAGATTGAGAGGAATAGGACAAGAGTGTCACATTTTAGAAGCCGGACAGATGTTTTCATCCTGTCACATCAATCAATGATTGGTTTTTAGTAAGTGGATCAGAGGCTGTTTCCGTTACTATTTTTGTATCCTTGCCTTTAAATAAACACTGGCTTAGAAAAGGACCAGTGTGCTGCTCATCTGAGCTAATGTGACATAATCTCATAAACAGCATAGTGTATCGACCTGTCTGCTCATGCCTGTGTCCTACTTTGTCTCTGTGCATGTGACTGGGTGTTTTAGTGATCCACAAGTCCAGTCAGACTCATCATTAATGCCTCTATGTAAGAACATGATGGGTGGTCCACGCTGAACTCGCAGGTTTGCGCCCACTCTGGCCGGGGTCACATCATTGCATAAATAGAAGTGGTTGGCCGCCGAGAGCTTATATCGTGATCATGTTTGTTGCACAGAGTAGCGAAGCAGAGCCCACTCCTGGTTGGACTCTTTGATGATGCAACTGCTCAGTGCAAATGAAGGTTATAACCAGAAAGACGTACCCAGCAGAATAACAATCTTTCCTCTTTAATATGCACAAGTATCTTAATGTTATTTTTGAAAAATGAGTTGGGATAGTTTGATCATGGAGCTAACACATTTTGCTCCTTCAGTCTCTTCTTCTTCGTCTCTCTGCACCGGCCCCTGAGAGCTTTATGTAAGACTTGACGGCTGAAAGCTGATATGAGACGTTTTTGAAACTTAAAGATCAAGTGATTCCTCTTCATCGCTCCGCTTGTGCCCTTGTGTTACTCAAGAATGTCCCATAAACTGCTGCTTCACTCCTTTTCCTCTGCACCCCGAAGAAAAGAGAGACACTCTGTCTTGTCTGTGCAAAGCTGTTAATTTGGTTTTGTCAGGCTTCTTGGATGTGAACATCTTGGTTTCAGATATCACAGCATGCAGACTGATTTTATGACACCCAACCCCCCCTTTAGCCCCCTCTCTCTTTCTCTATCCTATACCCACTCTCGTAGCTCTGGATATATTCCCCTATGATTATAAATAGATTCTAATTAGCTCCTCCAGCCATGGGCAATAGAATTGTTCATCAAGTAGGGACTGCACTCAGAGGCCTTTATACATTAAAGCATGTGCAAAAGTCAGAAGAATAGCAAATCCCTTCAGCCTCAATTTATTTTTTTTTTTCTTTCTCTGCAAGGCAGAGATTAATTTTCCTGTATTTTATCAGTTCAAAAATAATTCTGCAGTGCAATCGGTTTCCCTCATGGTTTAAAAGGGCCAATAGAGATCAACCAAACCTTATGACTAAAGGTCACACAAAATCAGAGGACACTAGTTGTTTTTACAAAGTAATGAAGTACAATACTCACAGCTTTAAAGATGACCTATTATGCTCATTTTCAGGTGCATACTTGAATCTTGGGTTTCTACTGGAAAGTATTTATGTACTTAAATGTTCAGAAAACACTTTACTGTTCTCATACCGGCACCTCTTTTCACCCTCTGTCTGTTTTCCTTTGTTTGAGCTTCCACCCCGCCACACACACACTGAAAAGCTGATTGGTCAGGTGGCCCACTCTGCTGTGATTGGTCAATAAAACCAAACTCTTCAGACTTTGCTTTAATTAATTTTGCATGAGGGCATGCCATAGATATATAAAAAGAACTGGCTACAGCGTTGGAGACGTGCTCCCGTTCATTCCTATGACAGTTTCTCAGTGGCACATGAAACCAAAATGGCTCATCTGGTTAGTGATAAAGTACCTGGATCATCTGGAGGTCTTCCGCATCTATTAGTGCATGGAGCAGGCACAGTAGCGTTTCCT
Organism: Pterois miles; assembly: GCA_947000775.1. NCBI lineage: Eukaryota > Metazoa > Chordata > Actinopteri > Perciformes > Scorpaenidae > Pterois > Pterois miles. Next base: position 8,623,429 of record CAMQGK010000342.1, on the reverse strand, counting down.
TTAACTCCACCTCCCAGCCCTCGCTCCAGTGGCGGTCTCGTTGTCATTCATGTGAATGGAGGAAGGAAATTAACTTGACTATAACTTTTTAGACCCAGTGGTTTAAATAAGGGCTATTCAGGTGTTCTTTCTGGGAAGATTTATTTAATTTACTTAAAAATGATTTACAGACATTTCTTTTCCGATGTAAGCCTATGGGAAAAAGCCTTTTTGGGTCCAATGGCATCACATGATGGACACATAAGTTGTAATTTCATTATTTGGCCACTACTAAAATTTGCTTCAAAGCCCGGCACAGTTTCCTTGGATCTTGGGGCGTACCAAATTAGTCACTAGGCAGGACTTCAAGCAAGGCGTTTCAGGTAGTTCAGGATCAGTGTTTCTGTGAGGGTAACTCCCTTTGGTATGGGCTTTGGGCTTTATAACTCTGCAAACCTTTTACATGCACAAAAAACGATGTAACACCCTAATAAAAGTAGTCAGTTATACAGTATATACTGCATATGGATTTCAGGGCTGCCATACCCCTCTGAAATGAGGGTTAATACTTGACCCTCCATCCACCCAGCGTTTCTTCATAGATAGCCTGATAATTAATAGATTGATTTTGACTTCTTTTATGTAACCTTCCATTGTCTGTGCAGTTTAATGATATCCCGTTATATCATCTAAGCACTTTTGGTACACGGTCTAATTTCACTGAAAAACTTTCAACTCCCACTTCTTTCTACTTTGTTCAAAGCTTGTCAAGACCAAAGTCTTCCTGATTTCTGAGATATGACCATAAGACGAGGCAAGACTCTTTCTTTCTATCTCTCTCTCATATCCACTTTTCCAATTTTGTCTGTTTAATGTACTCCAATCAAGCAAAGTCCCTCTACAAAGTTTTGTTTTTTAAAAGTTCACATATTTTGTTCTTTAATTAGACTGTGATGATTAAAAGACAGTTTCTATTTAAAGGTAAGTAACAGTCATTCCACGCTGAGTTCAAACTCCCAGTTGTCAGAGGAAATTATGATGCAAATTTGTCCCTGAAATATTTAAACATTTTATCTCTTTGAAATTAAAGATTAAAACAGATTCCCTGTCCTGGAGCTTTTTTGATGTTTGTATAGTCTCTGTGGTTTTGAGTGCTCACACTGAGGCCAATTCTCACAACATGTGAAAGTTTGATATGCATTCTGCATGTAGCTGTGGAAAACATCGTCAGGCTGTGCAGTGAATTAATATGAATTCTACACAACCTGTTCTTCATGCAGACAAAGAGCCCAGCCAGCATCTGGTTTCACGTTTCTTGTCTGCTCTGTTATATTAATATGATCCATCTACTCACCTGGCAGCTGTCTGTCCTGTTATTCTGCAACTGTCAGTGCAGCTGCCTTTCTGCCCAACCTTGAGCAACATCAGTGCTTTGTCCCTTAAAGCCTCCTATATGAAATATACAGGGAACGGGAAAAGTAAGGTTGTTGAAACTCAGATGTTATCAGCATTATTGTTGCGGGAGCAAAAATAATGATATGATGTTTTTTACTTTAAGTCTGACTACAGGGTTTACAGCACCTCTCAGTAATAGTGTCTTTTATACATCTTTTATGTAGTCTTTTTGTCCCTTGCTTTGTGAATGCACCACATAAAAATGTCAAAGCCTGCACATAATGATCAGTAAATCGCATGTATGCTATGAAACAACCAGGAACATAAACAGAAGGCAATTATTTTGTAGGAATAGCAGAGCAGATCCGCTGCATTTCAAGTCTTTACACCCACATGATGGCTCGCATGGCTAGCAAAGTGGAGGTCATTATTAGCCTCGAAAAAGCCTATTTCATCTCCCAGCCGCAGCGCCTCTGTATTCTTTTTGAAAATGAGTCCTTAATGCTGATAGCCAAAGGGCATCAATTAAGCTCAACAACCAGAAAAGAGCTCTTTGAGCATTTAACCACTCAGCGTGTAATTGTGTTTTATTTTGCTGAAATGACTTATTGTATTAAAACACATTTGTCTGCGAATAATTCATTATTATTGTCTGCGAAACCTTCATTATAGATTCACATCAGAGAAAGTGTGTGTAGATGGGTTTACCTTCCCCTAGATGCCTGAGCATCATTCAAGAAATGCAAAAATTGTGAGTTTTTGTTGGTGTAATAGCACGTTTCATCAGCTCAGTAAAGACATTTGAATTTTTAACCTTTCACAAGGTTTATTGTTGTTTCACAAGCTCAACAACCACGAGAAAATTTTACTCAATGACTGTTTATCACTTGAACAACGAAATGAACAATGACAAAAGAGATCTTGTGTTTATTTATTTTATTTTATTTTTTAAGAGGGATGTTGGACAGGCAGGGACACAACCAGCCTGCATTTTTCATGTTGAGTTTTAACTGGACATTTTGATCTGATTAATATCCCCAGTGTTGTATAAAATAGAGACATGCTGCCCTCTGCCTGTAATACACCAGAACTGCTCTTCTTCACCCAAAACAAATTAGCATTTTTGATATTATTTCTGAAGAAACTTCTGATTTATTTTCATTTTCCTATGTTTGTGAATTAAATTAGGTGCTATTCAGTCTTACACTGCAGTGTAAGTAATGTACGTTGCATTTTGTAATGTGATGTGGAGGTAAAATAGATCCCTTATTATGAAAGAATATATATATATGTATATATATATATATAAGATAAGATGAGATAAGATAAGAAAATATATTCCTTTATTAGTCTCACAGTGGAGAAACTCACAATAAAGACTGCTTTCTAAATCTACAGCAACCGGAAAATACAAAATGGAAACTTATTGTAACATATAAATACCTTTTTGGAGTCTTTTCACATTTTATTTTAAGAAAAAAAAAGTATTTGAAAAAGGTCAAGGGTCAGTTGCTTTTTAGTTTTATTTTTTCTATTTATTGATTTTTCATGTACAGACAGCTTTACTTTAGACAAATAGGATCAGATGCAGACAAAGAAAGACAGAAATAAATAAATAAATACAATTTAATGTTTTTTGTAAATCTGAGTAGTTTTTTGTAAATCATATTTTCCTAATATGCTAAAAGGTTCCATTATATTCTTACTTTTCATTACTTTAAGGGTTTTCAAACAGGACAGAAACTCATCAAGGGTTAGCTGGCTGTAACAGGTCCTTATAATTGAAGACATTTTGACATGTCAGTGTTGAACCCAGTAAAAATTAAAATGAATAATGGCTGAATTCCATTTAGCTGCTTTGGTCCTGATATCGTGCATGTTGGCTCACTGTCACAGTCTATCTGGACACTTGAATATAACAGAGCCATCATTCATTTTATTATTAAAACCTGTGCTTTTCTATACTTATATATTCCTATATATAAGTCAAGATGTAGTCTATGAAAATAGCCTATGAGGGCTTTTAACAGAAGGTGAAAATGTATAAAAATCAAAGCAAATCTATGAAATAGATCTTAATAAAGATCCAGTATAAAACATAAAACAATTTATTGCATACGTATTCAGTCCCTTCGATATTAAGTACAGAGTCACCTTTGGGAGTAATTACAGTCTTGGGTCTAGGTCAGTAGGTCTGTATCAGCTTTGCACTGGCAGGAAATAGGCCCACAGGAGTATCACACCTACAACACTACACAGCAGTGTCTTCATGTGTTTCTAAAGTAATTAGGTCAATGGTGGTTAGTGGTGTAAACAAACACCAGCTGAAAGGTCATCATTTAGAAAGTGACACCTGTACGTGCAGCATTTTGCACTTCACTGACACCAGGCAACACTGCTGACCAAAAGATAAGACTTTTGTTGCTATATTTAATGCACAATGGTACCCTCATTCAGTCATTTGACTACAATGGATGGTTTAGATGCATCTGAAAAGTCTGTCTGTACACATTATTTCTACATCATGAAACAATGCTGATGATGAATGACAAATCAAACCAAACTCCAGTCATTTTTGTGCATTAATCATTAATTTTTTAAAGCAAAATAGCTAAAATTGAAAGTATTTGAACATTTTCCAACCCTGCATCCAAAGGTCCATCCTGCTCGCTGTAAACAGACATATAGCTTAATATATAATTTGTTTAAGGTGTTTATAATTTTTTGTTAAACTCACTGACTTAATTCCTGTTAAACTGCATATACGGATTTCTTTCTTTTCTCAGGAGGAAATGTGTCAGTGGAAGCTTGTGTTGACAGTAACAACTGTAGCCTACTTGAGACGCTTGTTCTCTTTCTCAGTGCTTGGAAATGACATTTGATCTGTTCTTGAAGATTGGATCTTTTTCAGGACTTGGAATATGATACTTGATGTGTGTTTGAATGATTATGCTGTAATTAAGACCTATAGCTATAATAAACGTGCATGCACTTACTAAAATACTTATATATCTTATCTATCCCTTCTTTCCTCTGGTTTTCTTTCCTGTATTTTATATATTTGATTTGTTAGGGTTCTGTTTGCTTCCATTGCCCTTTATTCTCTATTAGATTTAGCTGTTTTATTGTTATTATTACATTCAAGGATTGTGAGTTCCTGAATGTAGCTTTCTGTCACTACATGTGTAATACTGTGCATTACATATACTGTATATCTACAGATGGGTGACAAATTAAAGGAAAATTAAGTCTTTGTAAAGTGTTGTCCTATATTACACACATCAGAGACTCCTGTTTTAGAACTGCTTTTTATGTTGTGTGTTTTATACATTTTTATACTTTTTATTTCTGATCATTTTAACTGTGTAAAGTGTCTTTGAGTTTCATGAAAAGCACTCTATCTTATTGTTGTTATAAAATAATACTAGTAATAATAATAATAATAATAATAATAATAATAGGGGTGTAAGAAAATATTGAATATCGAATATTGCAAGATTCTGTTTTGTGATACTGTATCAATTTTTACTCAGTCAATACTTTCATTTCATCTGCAAGGAGATGCGCCCTCTCAAAGTAGTGCTATGATGTTGGATGTTACAGGTTACAGGATACAGATAGGATACAGATCCCTGTGTTCTGATTGCATAGCTATTCTATATATGAAAATATAAATGCACACACACACACACACTGTATATCCATCCATTCATCTTCAACTGATTATCCCGTTGGGGGTCGTGGGGGGGCTGGAGCCGATCCCAGCTGGCATAGGGCGAAGGTGGGGTTCACCCAGGACAGGTCGCCAGTCCATCGCAGGGCACATAGAGACAGACAACATATAGACAGACAACCATTCACACTCACATCCATACCTACAGGCAATTTAGAGTCATCAATTAACCTAACTGGCATGTCTTTGGACTGTGGGAGGAAGCCGGAGTACCCAGAGAACATGCAAACTCCACACAGAAGAGCCCCAAGCCGGATTCGAACCTGCGACCCTCTTGCTGTGAGGCGAGAGGCACCACCGTGCAGCCCCACACTGTATATCCCCTCTTCCAAAACTGTTGAAACAGTGAGGTCAATTCCTTTATTTTTGCTGTACACTGAAAACATTTGGGTTTGACATCAAGATCAGTATTACAGCTTCTATTTCCAGGTATTTACATCTAGATCAGTTAAAAAACTTAAATAGCAAAATTATTGGAACATGTGACAGGTGTTTTTTGTTGCCCAGGTGTGTCCTGTTACATTGATTATTCAAATAATAAATAGCGCTGAATGTCTACTCTCGGTTTCAGCTTTGGGTTTTGCCTGCGCAGACTGCATTTATAGTTAAAAAGGTGTAACCAACATGAAGACCAGAGAGCTGTCTATGGGAGAAAAGCTGAGAGAAGATGGAGAATCAATCAGAGCCATTGAACAAACATTGGCCATAGCCAGTACAACTATCTAGAGCATCCTGAAGAAGAAAGAAACCACTGGTGTACTGAGCAACAGACTTCAAACCGCTAGACCAAGGAAAACATCAGCAGCTGATGTCAGATGACAAGCTCATGATCCCAAACAAACAAGCTCATGAACACGGTGGAGGTAACATCATTGTTTTGGCTCGCATGGCTTCTTCTGGGACGGCTCATTGATCTTCACTGATGATGTAACACATCATGGCAGCAGCAAAATGAACTCAGAAGTCTACAGAAACATGTTGTCTGCCAATTTAAAGAGAGATGAACCAAACTGATCGGGAGATCCTTCATCATGCAGCAAGACAACGACCCAAAACACACTGAGAACAACCGAGGAGTTGATCAGAGGAAAGAAGTGGAGGGTTTTAGACCGGACAAGTCAATCTCCAGACTTAAACCCTATTGAGCAACATTTTACCCGCTAAAGAGGAGACTGAAGGGAGAAACCCCCCGAAACAAACAGCTGAAAGAGGCTGCGGTGAAAGCCTGGAAAAGCATCACAAGAGAAGAACGTAAAAGTTTGGTGATGTCAGTGGGTCGAAGGCTCGATGCAGTTACTGCAACTAAATATTAAGTATTATTCACTTTAATCAATTTGAAGTCTAAGTTTGGTGCTCTGTTACAAATGGTGTTATCTTCTAAGTTGTGTAACAGATCGATATGTGAATACCTGGAAATAGAATATGAAATACTGATCTTTTGTCACACTTTACTTTAGATTTCTGACCGTGTAATGCAAGCCATCCTTATTATAAAGAGCTCACCACTGCAATTAAAAATAATAATAAAATTTAAAAAAAATCATAAAAAAGTGTCTCATCACTGTTTTATTGGTCCACCACTAGTTGCCAAAACAACTGTAGTGCTTTGCAGATGTAAAGGCCGTAGCAGAAGATTCATAGTTATAATAACAGTGACCCCTCCTGGCTTTTTGTGGAACATGTTTCAGCACCAACGCTTCTTCATTCCGATTTTTCCTGTAATTTGTCACTAAACTTATACTGTTATTTGTTTGAATTGTCTTCCATTGATTAAATATTAATTAAAAAAACAATAATAAACACACGCTTTGTGTGTCTTGCGCTGTATTAGCCAGTAGGGGGAGCTCATAGTCTTGGAAAGAGGTGCCAAGGTTTTACCATTTAAAGGAATAGGGCTGTGTTTATTTCCAGTTAATTTTCTGGAGGTTTCACTCGAAGGAACCCGTGAGTTGTAACTAAAGGCGCCCAAAAAATCAACCTGCACGTCAGTGTGAAACACCTACTGGCTCTATTACATATTATGTGTAGCTGCTGGAAGCCGACCCCTGGGGGCTTTTCCGTAATTTAACCCCTGCGTGTACAGTATGTCTGCCTATTTGCAGGCTACCAAAACACCCGTGCAGTTCCTGCATCAGTGTGTGTGTGAGGAAGAAAGGAAGCAGGAAAGGGGACGTTATCGTCGGGGTAGCCTGTGGATATCCGTCTGGTCGTAGTCTATCTGAATGGATGCTAGCTGGACCAGCCTTGCACTAGCACCCTCGCGTATTAAAGTTAATCCATCTTTGTGTGCTTCAGCTCTGCTCTAGAGAAGGCTGGTGACTGTTTGAGACACCACAGCTGCTGCTGCTGCTGGCGAAGATTTGCATGAGCTGGAGAGCCAACGGTCGGCAATCCCCCTCCAACCCGGCTCCAATCCAGGCGCCATCTTTTCCAGCTCTCCCCAGCCATTATTTTATTTACTAAATGCCCATATCCCTCCGCAGGGTCAGAGAGTATTTTGAAGAAATTGTCAAACGGTTTGCGTTGTATTTATATCGTATCTTCTTATCGATGTTATTACACATTAACCACCCTCGTGAAACATCCCTTTCTCGACGGGCCATATCGATTTGGAAAGATTTGAGTGCCGTAGTTGTGGTAGGGGGAGGCGGATCTACTTTTTGAAGAGCCTAGAGGGGCTGTGCTTCGGTGCCACTTATCATTAGATATGGCCACCGTTATAGAGTACACCGAAGCGTCATCTTCAACTTAATTTAGTGATATTTCATAGTAATTTCGCAGTTGGGCCACTGTGACAGGCGAAATGTTATTTTCGGCAAGCTAATGTTTGTTTTTACATGTCTTTGGAGGCGGTTGTTATTGCGTGGCAGGCTGGCTGCGAGAGTCTCCTAACTGGCCGCTTGGTCCCGCAGCTTGTCGATGCTGAAGAAAATAGAACCAGTTGCCAACCAAGCGGTCGGCACCCAACGTTTGCTTTGCGCGTCGCTGTATATTCGCTGAGGATTCACATTTAAAGTTTCATTTACAGGGTGTTGACTTTTGCAGCCGCTTGGATTTTTATTTGTTCATACGTTAATGGTAAAATTGTTGGCCGTAGACTTGGGTGGCTAACACCAACTAGCTATATAACCCGAACTCGTGCGACGACAGCTGTCATTGGAGAAAGGAAAGTGATCCCCACAAATGCGTGTGCGAGTGAAGCTGTTTTCTGTTGGATTTACATCGTCTGCCTTTCCATCAAATGGGCAAAGTTGGGAATAACATTGCAACGTTGGAATATAATGATATGCGTTATGCATTTTTGAGAACTGCGGTGTTGCTTCATTGGAGAGAGGCTAGCTAGCTCAATTAGCTTGCTAGCTAGCTGGGTGATAAAAGTGCGACGTTTCATCCCCCTGTATTTTGGATATGAAGAGGATAATTCGCTATACATAGGGCTGGAAGGTAAGCCCCAGCGAGGTGTTTAATTGTTTTTCAAGCAAGCTAGATTGGTTTGGCATTCACCTTGTGAAGTAAAGCTGAGCCAACATTATCCACCTCCAGTCTGATGTTGGGGGTTTGTCGCCGCCTTGGCTTTCATGACTCAGACTATTAAACGGAACGGAACATTCAGTAGAACGATTCACGGTAGACATGATCAGAAATAGAGAGGTAGCGTTATATATTTACAGTTTTAACACATTATATGTGGTCAACATTCACACACAACTAACGCTAGTTTATACCGAAAGGCTGAAATAGAGCCTTACGTCATTGTATAACGTATCATTTTCACTTTTTGTGTTGCATTGTAGTTCCCCAGAACAGTTCCGTTTCATTGAATAGACGGAGCCTTTGTGTGTGCAGGGCACAAATGATCATCATTGCATTGTACCCAGCTGTAAGTTGGTCAACGGACAGCAGTTAAGGTTAAGTTTGCCATCATCCCCAGACTATTATAGTTAACATTAGCTGTGGTACAACAAAAAGCTGAAGCGTCCATGTTTTGTGTTTTGGAGGAGGCGTTAGTTACAAGCTAGTACGAGGAGTTGACCAACTAACTGCAAGCATAGGTAACCTGTTTGCTATGTGAACCTCTTTCAAAGTTTTCTCACTGATTAATGTCTCTCTGGGCCCAATCTAGTCTGCCATTTCCAGTCAGATATGAAAGACGGATTCATTTCTTTCTGCATTTTCAGTCACATTTCAGATGATGTAAATGTTTCTGTGGTCGCCAAAGAAAAGGCGACAGAGTTCAACACAACAGGCTAGCTATTGCTAGCAGTATGCAACTGCTTTGTGCCCAACAAAAGCTAACGTTAGCATGCCTCCAATTGTGCCTGTGGTGGTCGTGACTGCCCAGTAGTTACCGGATCCCAGCCTCAGATGCTCTAACAATCAACGTTATTCTTATCGCTTTCAGTTGAAGCTTACCTGCTTTGTAAATGTGGTTATAAAATGCTACTTATCCAACTAATTTTTGATACATCACCACTTAGTGTTTCGGGAAACAGTGCAAGCCCCTGTTTACCTAAGGCTTACATTCATAATTTCTGAATAATTGCTCCGACAGACTAACAATTGTAATGACTAATATTTCTTGTGGAGTTTGGTGTTATTGGACCACCATCTGTCCACAGAGCCTGGAGGCCAATATAGACATGAGAGGGAGAGAGAGAGAGAGAGAGAGATGTTCCTCAATATCTAACAGCTCAAACTGAGACCTCTCCTGCCTCTTTAATTTCTGAAATAATTTTAGGCCATAAGGTGTCCTGTCAAGCGACAACACGACTAGCCTCCAATACTAGTCATTTTAAATATCTGTTCAGGACAGCAAAATGTGTTGAAAACAAATACATCAGCATTGACATGGCATTGTACAAATTAAGTTACATTGGAAAAAATGCAATGTAATGTCAAATTAGGCCCGCTATAGCTTATGAACCATTTTCCTGCTTTACTGAAAATGAATTATAGTGAAGTCGACTTTCTCATGACTCATCCTAAAGATTAGTCACACGTAGTATGATGTAATTGCATTTTGGTACAGAAAAACGGGCTAGTAAGAAGTGGATTTGTGAGTCTACCTTAGTAAAATTATTACCGGTGGGTGAAAACATGCTACGTCTTCTGTTTTGAAACTTGTTTACTTTTTGAAAAAGATGATGTGGTGAAAAAACGGTATGCTCTCTGTTTTTTGTTTTTTTTTTAATGATTTTAATTGTTTTTCTTCCTTTCCAGGTTAATTCTGGAAAGGTCAAGGGTTGGATTTTTTTTTTTTAAATATAAATGAATACATCGGAGTGTTGACAAGGTTGAAATTATCAAGTATTTGGATTACCCGATATGTAAACCAAGGTTTCTGTAAACAAGTGAAAATGTTTATCTCAGTCAGTCTAGTCATTTAAGATTTATTGGAGCACATTTATTACAACCCAGCTAGGCTCTAAAGAATTTAATGATATTTTCACATCTATCATACTGCATTACTGACTGCCTGGTCACAGGACTCAATTTAGCATAAAACCTTTCATGTTACTGTACAATGATGCATCAGAAATCATGGACCAAAAATGATTAAATTATTTAGCATGTTTGATTTATAATCTTTATCAGATATTTTAATTTTAAAGCCACGTTCGGCAAGGTTTGAGAGTTCATAATAAACTGTGTGAAACAGCGAGTGATACACTGCTATGGGTTTTTCAAACAACTAACGCTAGGGGTGGGGGGAAAAAAATGATTCACCTAAGTGTTGCAATTAAATTTTTTTTTTTTTATGATTCTGAAACAGAGTTTTTTAATGCCAGAATCAATATATTTGCTTAATGAGTCTATGTGGAGGTAGAAGGAAGTTAGTGCTTTTATTGTTGTAGTCTGAGTAATGTGACATCATACTCGTTCTTTTATAACAACAACAACAAAGCAGAAAACGGCGAAGGGTCCACATGGGTGTGACCTGCACCCTCACAAAGTGGTCACCCATATATTGACATTTATGTTAAATACAGTCAAACAGGGCTGACTATGGATGTATAAAGAGAACGGAGCTGACGGGAGAGCTAGCGACGGACTTGGCAGAGTTAACAGAAGTATACATATGTGGCTGTCTGGTTTTCAAAATAAGGTGATAACAAAGGGAACTGTTCATACAGAATACATATATGGAAATTCTATATGATTAGATTATATTCACAAGAAGTATAAAACATTACATGTCCCTTTATAAATTAAAAAGAAAATATCACTGATTTGTGAAGGAAATGTTTTTATGCTTCGATTTTTGGGTTGCTTGAAAAAAATAAAACGTATCAGTCAACCTTTTCCCATCGTCTAGTGTAGAGATGTTAATAATTAACTATTACCCAACATAAAGAATTTTAACAAATGAATACTGTCGGGTTAAATGGTTAAATATCAAAGATTTAATATAAAACTGAGCAAAACTCAGAGGAGCAGTTTGTCACTTAAAGGAGAATAGCTTGCCACCTTAACAGTCCACCTTAAGATAGTCTGAGCCAGTGTTGTTGCTACCACAGGGGCTAACCGCCTTCATTGTAAGCAGCAGGCAGCTGGTAAGACAAGGGAGCAGTAGCGTTTATTTACTGACAAACTGTACACATGCTGCTACTGCTGTATTAACAGCTATAACGCCACGATAACGGCACACTCTCACGGTCTGTGGGACACTTTCTAACGTAATGCCGGGTTGACAAGAGTACACTGCCGCCACACACACACTCTCTCTCGACCGGACACTTGCTAATGTTACGCCGTGCTCACTGAGTACGCCATGCAGACAAACAGATGACAACCTCTTAGCTAAATGATGTGGTGGAGACTTACTGGGATAATATATGCGGTAGCATGGATGGATTTAACCTGTTCGTGCATCAGCTTATTGTTGTAGCTGGGCGGCTTGTTAGGCACTATAAATAGCACTGCTGCGTGAAACGCAATAATCTTGTCAGTTAATGGTTAATAATCAGTTAACAAGGGTCATTTATAGGTAAAAAAAAAATTAAAAAATTGACATCCCTACTCAAGTGTTAAAAAAAAAAAAAAGTTAATAAAAAAATCTCAATACTTGTAGAATTACAATACATGTCAAATCGGCACTCATGAATCGTGACAGTATCGAATCAGGAGATAGGTGTATCATCCCAGCCCTAGTTAACGCAACAAACTGTTGCCTTCTTTCATGTCCAGCGCACACAAACCAACAGGATCAACCTGTTTGATGTTACTGACCATGTGAAGAATGTATAGTCAGTATTCTCTTGCCTTTCTAGCTCAGTTCTTTCCACCAATTGCTAATAAAAAATATCTGGTTATTAGCTTGCTAAATCCTCAAATGTCTTCACCAGCCATTTATTAGTGTTGTCCTTGTCTATATTGGCCACTTGCACTGTAGCCTGAGCAGCAGCTGCAATCAGCCATCATTGTCTACATTAGATGTGTTTAGCCACAGTACTGCTGTGGGGAAAAAAATGAGCGTTGACAGTACTCTTAGCCCAAAAACATAGAAATCTGTGCAAATCTTTATAAATTTTTATCAAGTAACAGTTAAGCTCTCAGTGATGAACAAAATACTTTCTGTGCTGCAGCTCAGTAAAAGCCTTGCTGCACGGCCTCGTTCAGAGAGGCTTGATGTTCCTGAGGCACAACTGCACGCAAACACACTTTTCAAAGCAGCTTGTGCAACACATGAACAGATAAAATACAGAAAGGTGATAAATTTAAAAGATCTGACCTTAAAAAACCTGACTAAATGAACCGAAAAAATGCAAAAGAAATGCAGATGCTGTCATAAAGGTTATGATGGGTCACTGAATGGTTTGAGCATGAAAATGATATGAATTACATGCTGTGCCACATCATACCACATCCCAACCCAGCTGAACGCCACCAAAAAATGCCAAATGAAATTTAGCGTTTAAGAGTATCAGAATATCATTTCAGAATATGTTTTGGAAGATTATCTTTTGGAAGAATGGTGTTCACAATGGAGCTGTTGCTCAGTGGGCGTCCTTTAACCACAAGGTTGGTGGTTCACTCCCTGGCTCCTACTGGCTGCATATGGAAGTGTCCTTGAGCAAGACACTGAACTCCAAGTTCCTCCCTGGGTGCTTTACAGTGGCCCACTGCTCCTACAATGCTTAGTATGGGTTAAATGCAGAGGTTAAATTTAGAGGGTGACTGCTAATTGGCCGATTTGACTTTTTTCCATATTCGGCATTGGCCGATGTCTGAGCCTATTAAGCAGATTATCAAGTAGGTGCATAAATGCTGCTAAGTTCACTAAAACTTAATTTTTTCATCCAAAAGTTTATTTGACAAAGTTAAGTTTTTTTGATTACCTGTTTCATGTATTCAATATTTAGATTATGAATTATTTTTATTAAGAATATATAAGTGCGCTGCAGTGCAGACACAATATGTAGATTGGAGAGACAGACCATAGGTGGTGCTCAATAAATGTTTACTGAGGTTGAGAAATTTTGTGAATCATTTGTTATTATTAAGCTATTATATGTTATCAGATGGAGGAAAAATAGAAAATCACCTAAACATATCGCCCCTACCCCCAAAAAATCTGCATCATATATCGGTCATCGGCTAACCTGATTCTCTAATAAATCAGCATCGGCCATAAAAAAATGCACATCGGTTGACCTCTAGTCAAATTTCACGTATGTAGCTATAAATATATGATGCTTCTAATGAAATTTAGTGAGTAAATTTGATAAGTTAAGAATTGCATAAACCCAATCCATGGGAAATGGCCAGTGGTCGACAATAGGTTTTGATTGTTTAAACCAGAATTACTAGGAGACAAGTCGGGAAAAGCCTTTCACATCAGCCTCTGACTTATGATTCTGTCAGTGTTATCGAGAATTTTTGTCAACAAATTTTTGACAGAATGGGTGCAAAGGGACATTCGATGGTAGCTGCATCAAACGAAATCCAAAATTAGCACAAATGCAGTCGATTTGGCTAATTTTAAATGAGCTAACCACTGTTTGTATCTGGTTTCATTTAGTAAAGAACTGATACAAATGGGTAACCTAACAAAAGTAGCAATTTTAGGCTATTTATGTGGTGCAACAAGTTTATCACCTTGGAATAATGCGTGAACACTCTGGAGTCGAAATAAGGGGTGTTTTTCCTGTTTCCACTAGTCTGCAAAATGTTCTGCAATGTGTTGATGCAGCATTCATGCTAAATATTCAAAAAGCAGGGTGACGTTTGGAGAGTTATACTGGGTAAAATTCCATTGTGGAAAAAAGCAATGCATTTCCGCACCATCTATAGAATCACTGGCTGAAAATGCAAAGCTGTTTCTAGACAATTTGCTTAGTAAAGGGTGTGAATTTGTCATTTCTTTTGACCACAAGTACTCACTGATTTGTTCAACAACACATCACAATGTTACCAATATATGGCAATCACACTGACAACAAAAGCTGGGCAGAAAAAAAGCGCAAACTTTTCCTTAATTTCCAAACGGCCCAATGGAAGAAAGGCCAGTCCCTGTTTTAGACATCTGATTGGACCCCAGGGTACGTGAGAGGGGCATGACTTTGCCTCAAGCATAAAGTGGGGTTTTCTCTCACTCCAGGGCAAAAGTACATCCCATGAGCAAACTGTACAGTCGCATACAATGCAAATAAATGCAATGCAATTTATGCCACCCACTGTACAGTCAACTGATTTCAAAGCTTACCAGGAGCTCCAGTAGTTGCCTTTTCTGCTAGGCCCTTTCTCTGTTGTCCCTTCTTCTGTCCATTAATGAAGCAGAGTAATGCAGAGATTGCAATTCATTTTTAGCTGAAGTTAAAATTTGTTTCAGTTCATCTTAGGACTGGGTGATGTAGATAAAATCACAGTGGCCTATATGACATTTTTGTAGCCCTGTATTGAAAATATGATATAGTACATTTTCTAGAAATTCTATCGTGAAAGTGTTTAAAATATGCAACCAGCTGTTCACCAATTTTGCAATGTTTCAAATAATGGCCTGATTCCCCATGGAGATATTAATGGGATAGATACCTCTGTGAAATGGTATAGAACAATCTCTGGCAGTCAACGAACCCTCTCATGGTGTATTTATCACATCACCCAACACTGGTCTGTGCGACATAAAGTGAGCCTCAATCTGTTTTTTGTTGTCACCAGTACACTCATGAAAGCTCTAAATTTCACTTCACATTGTAAAATGCAATTGAAGGGCAGCATTCACCATGTTTACCATTGAGCTGTTTGTAGTGGGGTTTCTTTGAGTGGGTGGGTTGCAGTAAATAGAAAACCCAGAGGAGCTGGATTTGTAGTGACTACAGAATGCTTCCCATGACATGTCATCTCCTTTTTCTTGTCCACTTGTTGAAAGCCTATTAAAAACATGAAATTCACCACCTGTTTTTCCTCTTACTGTTTGAAAAGTTGAGTTAATTTTCCAAGCGCACCAGCCATGTAACGCCTATCATGAACTCATCTTTTTTTTAACATTTTTTTTTCAGAATGTCATCAGAGGATAAGACTGTGGAACCCTCTGACCAGGGACCCTCACCGCCCTCCAGCAGTGTAGGGGCCACGTCCACAGGAAGTCCTGCCCATGCAGACAAGCGACCACGTGGCAGGCCGCGTAAGGATGCTGCTGCCATCCTACCCCAGGCGCCAACCTTGTCCACGTCTAAGAACAGAAAGAAGTAGGTTTTACACTATGCTGATCGTTAACCTCTAAATCTGGGCATACACTGTACGATTTCAACCCTTTTCTGGCCTGAAGTTTGGGTCACACAATCCAGTTTAGCGTCGGACCAAATTTCAGCTTTGTCGGGCGTCGTTTGCCGTGCAGTTTCCACCAATTGTCCCAACAGCCAAGACGTATAACTATAACTATAGAGTTGCCATATTTTCTCATCAAACTCAGTGAAATTCGAGTTGAGTTCGACCAAAGCACATTGTTGTTGGTGGTTGGTAAATGTTGGAAAGAGTAATAATGAATGTTTTGGTGAGTTTTATTTGTTTCTGTCAAGTTTTAATCATTTTATGATGCTCTGCTATGTACCGCTGATCTCAACATAAAAATACACGTGGATGATGGCGCAAGCTGAACGGAGAGGGGAGGGCAATCATACTCGGTCACGTTGCCGGAGGTCTGCGCTCTCCGAGTGCTATTCTAGTTACTTTTCTATTTACAGTAACCAGAGCATAACTGTCAAGATAAAAATGTAAGCTACAATAGATATAATAAAATGTAACTAGCTTACCTCCAATTCTCTCTGCAAAATGGACAAGCCATATACATCTTCCTAGCCACCTAGTCCAAACACATACAATGTGAGCACTTAAATCATGAAATTTGGCTTTACATTGCAACA
Source organism: Pterois miles (assembly GCA_947000775.1). Classification (NCBI taxonomy): domain Eukaryota; kingdom Metazoa; phylum Chordata; class Actinopteri; order Perciformes; family Scorpaenidae; genus Pterois; species Pterois miles. The sequence goes on along the minus strand of CAMQGK010000342.1, from coordinate 8,606,956 downwards.
ATCTACTTCATGTTATGTTCTCACTATGAGCGACAAAAGCAGCAAAACAGTCAAGCCTGGACAGCTACATTTTCGCCGAGTTGCAGTGTTGCTCAAGCGCTTGTTAACATACTAGCTGATTCACATTGGCATACATGCTCTTTTTTTTTTTTTTTTTTTTTTTTTGACTGATTGGAACAAGGTGAAATAAAAAAAATATGATTTTCTACACGTCATTGGATTGCTGAAAAAAAGTTGAGACCAGCTCAATGATGATTTGTACCGCGTCATGCCTGTCATACAAGTGTGGTGCGTCAGTTTGTAGCTTCACTGATGTAGTTTCACTGGCTTCCACTGAAAATGATTTGAAGCCTGTTTCTGTTTCTTATAGTGTGGACACAGCATTACTGGTAAAACTAGACTAACCACGAGTTTACTGGACTGCAAACAAGTTTTAAAAACCCAGGATTTTGCTTTGCGTTATGGCACTCCTCATCTCCACATCATCTGCTAGTACTACATGTTAGTGTGTTGCTTGTTTGGTATTATTTATCCAGAAGCATCCTCCTGTGAGTAAACAAGGTAATAGTGCAGACATGGTTATGAGGGAGCACCAAAAACATATCATGAAATCTGGATAATCAGGGATCGTTTAATTTCAACACAAAAGAAATGCCAACCCAACTCCTATTTTCTACAAGAATTTGAAGAAGTATCATTTAAAAACGAGAATAGACAGGAAGGCAATCCAGGCACTCCAAAATACTAAAACAAGTGGCAACACAGAAGGAACTATATTAAAAAGCCTTTGTTCTAGTGGCTAATTCATTAAAAAGCCAACATGTATCGACTGCTGTAGGTCTTCATCAGGGCATTCAGCAAAACCTTATTTTTAAAACACACATATAGAATATTTTAAAAAGAAAATGTGAAGGAGAATGGCCTTAAAGTCTTACAGGAAATAATTACAGTAATGTAATTGTATAATAAGTTGAATGTATGTCTGTATCTATCAATGATTTTAGACTGTAAAAAAATGAGATGTACACTAGTTGAGCATAGTACTTGACAACAGTAATGCAATTGAAGAACATCAATCCAAACAAAAAACAAAATAAGATAAAATATCGAATATTTGTTGATGTTTTGGGCATAGCGGCTTGCTGCTCAAAACTAGTCACGTTTTAGTCATTTAATTGGCATTAGATCTTTGAAAAAATGTCCAGATTGGAGTTATGATTATAAATCATCTAGTGGTGTCTAACTGCTCGACAGCAGCTTCCACAGAAATGTCTTCTGAGTTGTTGTACAAGGTGCTTGGCCTCTTTGTGACTTCCATAGCAACATATAATGCAGCTTAGAGCTGCTCTGTAATATAATGCCTGCAAGGTTCTTAACTCTCCCCTTAGTCTGTCCTCTCAATCAATCTTAATACCCTGCTCCCAATGGATCGTTTAATCTGCAAGCATCCAGACGATAGTTAATGCCACAGTGGAACGATGACCCGGTGGTGCAACCTTGAATTGCGTCATGTAAACGAACAAGTTAAGAACAAACCATCAGCAAGAATGTGTTTTTCTTCCTGGAGTTATTTCTGTTGTCGTAATGATGAGTCAGTGCTGTCATGGCCAGAACTGCTTTTTGTTAAGGTTGTAGAGAGTTGTATAGCTCAACAATTGATACCACAATTATTTACCACATTGCAGATTTCATTGAATTAGATCCATAAAACGTCCCCCTCCACTAACTCTCTTTGCGGATGGACCTCAGGTTGTATTGCTTTTCAGCCAGTTCAGTACGCTATAATTTCCTATGTCATTATTGGTCATTAAAACACGCTAATGGGTGGCTGATCCTTTTGGCTTAAAAATACCTATTTGGCAGTGAACTTCACAGAGCTGTGAATTATCCTCATAGCACAATCTTGTGTTCAGACCAACTGGCTTCCTCTTCTAATGGATATAAACAGCGTGTGTACAAATATTAAAATGACCATTGTTAAGTATTAAAACCCAGTTTGCTTGTCACAAAGGAGGATGTGTCAGAAATCGCTCTTGTAGACCTGGTTGTTGGAATTTACTAGATTTGCCCACGCTCCATCTGCTAGTTAGTCCATTTCAGAGCAGTGTGATCCTTTTCAGGTTTTCCAGGCAGCATGCTGCTAGCTGGAACTACTTACCACAGCATTATTTTCACCCTTTCTTTTTTTTCTCTCTCTCTCTCTTTCTCCCTGTGGTGGGACTGTGGGGGGGATAAGTTTTGCAGGGTATGGGGTTGAATGTTAGTCTTGAGGTGTTTTAGTCTTGAGTGAAATAACTGGCTTTCTCTGTGCTGAAATTTGATGCCTTTAGCGTACTTATGTGTAATTACAGTTGAATGTTGTGTAGCAGTCTCTGTAAAGACGTCACCACCAACAACTAATCTGTGTGTGATACACCAGATTGTAGTCATGGATGAAAATGTCACACACGGCTAATTTCTGCATTTGGATTTGCCTTCTGGAATCAAAGCCCACTTAAATGTCATTAGCTATAGAGGGTAAAAGTGGTTGCTGTGAACATGTAAAGGAAAAGCCTGTGAGACAGAAGGTGTGGTACTCAAAACATGAGAGTGAGATTTGACCAAAAATATGTAAATGGTTTGTTGCTCTGCTGCTGCTGTAAACACGGTGAGCTCAGTCCTGCTGCATAGCTGTCCACAAGTTGACATGCCTCTGACATATGTCGTGCTCATCAGTTGAAGTATAGTTTCAAAAATGTATATAATTTAGGGGTGGGACGGTTCATAAAATTCGTGGTTCAGTTCACGGTTTGGGGTCATGGTTTTCAGTTTGGTTCGGTACATCTATGATACAGCAAGGAGGCCAATTTCCAACTTCAATTTAAACATGCATTTCATTTATTTGACTAAATAAGTCAACAACTGTCTTCACAATAGTAGTCTGTAAGGAACAAAACACTGCTTCATTGTCACATCTTATGGCTGGACATCTTATTATGCCACTGTGTTATTTAAAAGGAATTAATAAATAAAAACAAATCATCAACAAAAAGTGCAGCATCGGGTCAGCCAGCACTAGAGCTTTTTAAACAACAGTAACATATACTAGGCCAGCATCATATGAGGAAAATCTGCAATGTACAATAACTCTGCTCAATATTGCAATGATGATATGACTTGTGATAAATAGTGTCCATATTAGCTATACTTATGCCAGCCTTTAAATTCAGAATCAGATTAGAATTGAATATTTAAACACAACTAGGACACATGTTGTTTCTAGAGCAGCAACAGTAATGTTTACAACAGCAAAGTCGCCATGTAAAGTCATTAATACCTCACTGGAAACAATCTAACATATTTATAAACTTCACTCAGGAATATGATTTATTTTATTAAGACTGAAGAACACAAACATCAGTCAGTATCAGTCCTTCCTCCTGTCCTCTGTCCTCCTCCCTCTGCTGATGTGAACCCCTACAGGTATCGCTGGTAGAGAGGAGCAGCTTTGTCTCAGCCAGCTGATCACTTAAATACTAAGATACATGACAAACTAAACTAAACAGTCAGACTTCAGAGCCTACTGCCATCTGTAGTTTCAGCTTGTTTAGCCGAGGATACGTTGCTCCTAAACTTTATGAGGATAATATATTAATAATACAGAGGCTCTGTAGTTCAGACCCTTGTCAATAACAGCGCATCACCGCTTCACTGCTACTGCCCCACCCTTCACAATAAACTCCCCAAACACAACCACTGAACACTGCTGACTAGAGGAACTAAAGTCATTTACGTACATGTTAACCATTCGCTGTTCGATGGCAAGTTAATAGCTGTGATGGTGTAAACATAGTGGCGGTAGATGAGAAACATGCGCAGTAACAACTGGTCCGCCCTTGCCAAAATTGAGCCAATCACAACGCAGGACCCCAGCTTCAGTTGCACTGCGAATGTGTTATACCTCATACCCCTGTCCGCCGTGCCCTAGCCTCTTTCAATGGGCCTTGATTTCCAGTGTGACAATAAACGCTATGGAATACGCAACCTGCCTCATAACCTATTGCAAATGACCCGAACGGTACATACTCGACCTGAACTGTGACTAGCTAACCGAACGGTTCGTTTTTTTTTTTTTTTTTTTACCCGAAACCTGCCCACCCCTATTATAATTACAATCTTGTCTGTGTAGACCAATGTTTAAATTGATGAACTGCATCAAATAGGGATATCAGGACACCAAAAATTTAGCAGTCAATACCAATACTAGTGAAATTCTTTGATTCTCGATCTAATACTACGGTAAAAAAAAACAAAACAAACACTTGCAGCTATTGTTTGGAAGTCCCTCTCTAGTTTTTTGTTGCTGTGAAAACATATACTTCAGACAGCTTATTCCAGTTTCTCACCCAAAACTACTCTTTTCAAGATTACATTTGAACACATCATAACGTTATAATTTACCTTCATCTCTTACTAACTTTTACTGAACAGAGCTTGAAGACATCATGAAACTCAATGCAACTTCGACTAACGTTAACTAGTGCTCATTCTGCTGATTTTCAATTTTGTGCCAAAGTATCAGCTCTCATGACATGCCTAGCATCAATTATTAATTATTATGTATTTAACTGCATTAGGGCTGACCCGAAGGCTTTGAAGTTTCGGCCATTGCCGTTGTAATCAACCTTCAAATCAGTAATTGAATGCTTCATATTTTGTAAGCATGCTGTAATAAAGTATACATCCCAAAATAAGCCCATGAAATAATAATCCCACAACATTATTCATTATTTATATTCAACATTAATTATTATTAGTAATTCTCAGACAGATATTGCTGTTTGTGTAGAGGTGCGTGTGTTTACAGTAGTGCAGCAGCTGCACTGAAACTGGGGAGATGGAGAAAGACAGAAGAACATGTCGGCCTGCTGCGCTGCACAATGAAGCTTCAGATACCTTCAAATATTTTTCACCAAAAACCTCGAAGCCCAAGAAATGGTATTCAGGACAGCCATAAACCGCATATTGATCAGCTGTCATTTCTGATTCTTTGGTTTGCCAGTGCAGATGACAGACGCAACTAAGTTGTTGCAGTTGTTTTTCCAGGTTTATTTTTTTAATATCACATAAAGCCATCAATTATTATTATAATTATCATTTAGATTCTGTCACTCTGTCATGCACACATGTAACTGGGATATGAAAAGAGCTCTCTGTTACAATTTGTTTCCACCCTATTAAGATATTTATGTTTGACTCAAGCTTACAGGTAATTATGTTTTTAGCCAGAGGTTGCTAGAGGCCTTCTCTGTCATTCTTGGGGTTTTTGGTTGTTTCTTATCTTGACATGGAAGTCATTTAGAGGGAGGGGTTGATTTGGCATCCAGCCATTTGTGATTTTTCTCTCCAGTGGCACTGAAAATTACCCCCCATCCCTCCATCTCCTCCCTCACTGCCAACCCCCTGTATCCTCCCAAGTACCCATGAGACACGCTGCTCTCATTTGGCCTGTGTTTCCTCTACCCACTTAGCATGCTAACAATTGATGTTGCTATTTAATTTGTATCCGTGACAATTATTCCCTCCACACGGCGCTTCCAAGATTAGTTTAACAGAGCTCCCATTGGAGGATGCTGACACTGACAGATCGTTCCACACTGTATGTAAAAGGTGTGTGTGTATGTGAGTGTGAGTGTGTGTGCATGTGCGCATGTGTGTGTGAGAGTGCGTGCGTGTGTGTTTGTGCACGAGCTCATCTGTATGAGTTGGCACACAGGCATATGACTGTCTGATTTGCTGACATGGCACATTTAGTAAGCTATGGGAAGGGTTGCGTTTTCTTTATGGTTATATATATTTTAAATTTATTGTTTTAAAATTGTGATGACGTCTGTTAAGAGATGACACAGTAAATGGGGAAAAGGCTAAGATTACATTTAACGTAGCACTCTAGAGAGAGAAAATGTTGAACAGGAGCAGTAATGAGAGATTTTTGGGTTACTCAACAGGAAGTAGACACGTGACCCTGATCAAGTTTTTTTTTTTGCCTTGGATCTCATTCCAAGTCTTTTTAATAATGAGTATTTGCCAATACACAGTTCTGAACCAATACTTGAGTTTCTACCTGCAAACTATAGCTGCAAACCAATTTACTACAGCACAGTGTTTGACAACTGAATTAAAATATGTAATTAGTAAGGCTGTCAGAGTTAATGCTATAATGCTATGTTATTTTTAGGTTGTAACACGCTCAGTTTTTAAGCTAGAGTGAAAATACAGGCAGTATAAGAAACTAACCCAAGCAATCCATTCGTACAAACCATGTCATACTGGCTTGTTGCGAACGAGGCAAAATAACGCTTTAAACTTGCACTTAATTTTAATGAGACCCCTGCCTCAAGATATGTGAATGACTATGGGTTCTTTGGGTGATCACGAGTCTCCCCTTTACAGACATATCTTGACATGTGAGAGGTAAAGGAACCCCTTTGAGAATCGCTATGCCAGTTTTTCCTTGCAAAATTTAGCATAACTTCATAACGCTTCTTAGCAAGCATGATATGATTGGTACCAATGGATTTCTTAGGTTTTCTAGTTTCATATCACACCAGTATCTTCACTCTGGTTTGAAAACATGACCAGCAACATCCTCCGAAATACAGAATAGCAACCAGGTCCACCAGCGGGCTGTCAGTTTTTAGAGTCTTGAATTGATTTCCAATAATAAATATATGCAAACATTCACATAAAGATAATGATAAGAGTAAATGTGCGATTAAGCATTTTAACCGATTAACGCTATCAGTTAAAGAGAAAAAACACAGAACAAAAAAAAACAGAGAAAAACACAGTAACATCTTGTCACTTTAAGGAGAAAAACTGGTCTACCATAAGAGAGAGCCGGCGCAGACACAAGAAGTTGGCTCGTTGTAGCTTGTAGCCTCGTAGCATTTATTCACCAACAACAACACACACTGTCTGCTACAGCTACATTCACAGCTATAACGCCACCAACAAACCCACATTTCCTGTCGCCGTGCACACGGACTGTCAGAAACTCGCTAGCAGCTGCTAACGTAGCACAAACGCACACAGTGTTTGCCATACAATTGCTAAAGTTAAGCCGGGTGACAGAGTGTCGTTATGCCAGCCAAAGACACAGCTGTCAACCTGCTAATATAAACTAAATGCGCGGTGGTGGCGGACTTTTATTGAGAAAGTGGCTGCATGTCCACAACACTACATGCAGCACTGTAGCTGCTAACGCTCCTGGAGGGTGAAGTGTGAAGGCGGCACCATGGCTACTGCAGTAGCTCTCCTGACAGTGAACTGGGGACTCATTTTGTTGTGCTCATATACTGCAGCTGGCCCACTGCTGCATGCGAGACACTAATCTTGTCAGTTAACAATTAATAATCGATTAATGAGGGTTGGTTATCAGTTATAAAATTTTTCAAAATCAGCATCCCTAATTACAATGAACGGTGATGAAAATGACTGCACGTTTTATGGAGCACACCGTTATTATTAAACCTCCCGGACTACATCAACACAAACATCCAAACATAATCAGTGCCCGATCAGCCAGACAGTGCTGTGGGCGTAAGCCGTGCCCATAGCTGCCAGTAGATCCTCATTGGTCCGGTCAGTGGCTTACCGGACATAAACGCATTACTTGAAACCTGACGATATGGATTGTCAATCGAAGGGAAACCTATCCATGGACTTTCCTTGCAACCACTGGAAGTTGAATGAAAGTAGATCTTGCATAAATGACTAAAACATGTGAGAAAATGAATTCTCTGCTTTATGTCTTCTCTGCATCATTGCTAATGTCCAAAGCTTCGATGCCCATTTATTGGTATGCGATGTACATCACAGCCCCTAATGACTGTGCAGGCAACCCTAAGGATACACTATGTCTATTCAAGATACCAAACATGACTCATGCACATTCATTAGATATTTGTTTGTGCTGTCTGAAATTACAGCGCTATTATCATATAATAAGTAACGTCTGCCTCTTATTTGAATTTCAACAAGGGCATATTCAGTTAGACTCTAATGAGTCGTCATCCCTCCGGGGACTGTAAATGATAAAGGTATTTGTTTAATTCTGGTGTATGAGCAACAGTAAATTTGAATTCATTAGAACTCTGTTATCCACATGGACATAATCATTTATTTATGGATGATGTTGTATTAATGCTATAGTGCCTCTTTGCTCTCTTTACCTGAATCTTTAGAGCAGAGTTAACCAGACTGGCCTGTCTCCATCTTTAAACTCTGCATACGACCAGTCTGTATTGTACACCCCTCCACCACCACTACTCCGCCATGCCCAGTGCCTTGAGTGCCTCCATTAAAAATCAGTGACAGCTGTGACTATATTTAACTAATTCATGACCGCACCGCCACCCCCCCCCCCCCCACACACACACACACACACACACACACACACACATTCCCCTACTGAGGCAAACCCAGGCACTTTTTCTTATCTTGTTCTTTTTCACTGCCTCTGTTTATTTGTTTGTGTCTCTTCCTCACCCTAGGGGTCGCACCAGAGGGAGGGTTGTTGTGGATGAGGAGGACAGCATGGATGGGACTGAGATAACAGAGTCCATAGGCCCTCAGGACACAGGTGAGACTTTGCAATCCAATTTTTTTGATCCATTATGTACACGTTGGTTATGTTTGGGAGTGATACAAGACTTGGGCATCCAGGCAGCCTCATGCAGAGAGTGCTTCAAAAGGGTATTTCAGAAAAGGTAGAAGAGGAGTCTCCCTCTCCTGGTGAACGATGGAGGAGAGCCTTTTTTGGCACCCCATGCTCCTACTTCAGGACTATAATTGAAAGGGTTTAGCTTGAGCTGTGAAGCTGCAGTGGGTGTATATTTTTTTTTCCTCCCCTTACTGCTTCCATGTCTCCTCCTGCTACGAGATTGGCATTGAGGTGCAGTGGGAAAGAGCCCTAGGCTAATGCCCTCTAAAAGCTTTTTTAAAATCCCATCAGTCTCTCCAGACCCATTTATGTGCTTTTTTATGTGTGTACATCACATCACGTGATCATGCCTCCCATTCTCATACATCTCAGTGCTGCCCTGTTGCTGTGCTGGGGATATTGGGGAATGAAATTCTGCCAGTGGCTAGCTTTAATGCTATTAGCTTCGCTAGCAGGCAATAATTAGGTGTTTTAAACAACTGTAGTTTTTTTTCTTCATTATTTTTCTTAAGAAAAAACAGAGCATGCATTCAGGTTTTGCTTTTGCAGTCTAATCCCATGTCCACTAAAACCCCAGTGCTTCCTTCAGTGGCTCTCTGCCTCCAGGCGCCAAAATGAAATCTGCAATTCCTATACAGTCTTGTCCCTGAATTGATGCGTATGGAGCTGAGGTCAACCAGTACATCTGCATTTGTGCTTTGAAAAGGTCAAGACCTGGGTTTCAGGGCTGGGCAATATGATGATATATATCTTCAAAACAATAAAAAATGTCTATGTATAAATGCATCTTATCATTTCTATTGTTCACTTCATAATGATAAAAATTTAATTTGTCAAGTATTTAATTCAAATAGGAGTATGAAAAAATGGGCTTACAATTTGGTTATTTCATATAGACTATTTATTTATTGAATTACCAGAAAACAACACATGCTATATTGTGATATACTGTATATTGCTATCAAGATGGGACAATATGAAGTTGTATCTAGTCAAAATGATATAAAAATGTAAAGTATATGTATTTTTTATATTGTTTCTATCATGATATAGGCTAGACCTATATTTCTTTTTTTCTCCATAATTTCAGTTGTGTTCGTTTTGCACCCATACTCATAGAATGGAAAAAATACTCAGTAATTTTCATTTGTCAAGTATTTAATTCACACAAGAGAATACAAAAATAGGCCTTACCATGTGGTTATTTATACTTATATACTATTAATTTATTGAATTATCAGAAAACATAACTTGCTATATTGCAATATATGTCACTATCAAGATATGACACTACCTATGTTGTGGTAGAAGATTTTGGGCTTGGGAAGGAAAACCGGTAAACCGGTGACGGGGTCATGGGCGGCCAAGGCTCACTGATTGATGTGGGGGGCAAAGGCTGACGCGTGTTGTCTGATCCAATATAAGAGCTACTAGAGCTCAAATTGTTGAAAAAGTTAATGCTGGTTCTGATAGAAATGTGGCAGAACACACAGTGCATCACAGTTTGTAGCGTATGGGGGCTGCGTAGCCGCAGACCAGTCAGGGTGCCCATGCTGAACTTTGTCCACCGCCAAAAGTGGGACCACGAACTGGACCATGGAGCAATGATATAAGGTGGCCTGGTCTAATGAATCATGAATTCTTTTACATCACGTGGGTGGCCGGGTGCAGGACGCACTATGGGATGATGGCAAGCCGGCATAGGCAGTGTGATACTTTGGGCAATGTTCTGCTGGGAAACGTTGGGTCCTGCCATTCATGTTAATGTTACTTTGGCACGCACCACCTACCTAAACATTATTGTTGACCGGTATGCCCTGATGGCAGTGGCCTCTTTCAGCAGGATAATGTGCCCTGCCACACTGCAAAAATGGCTCAAGAATGGTTTGAGGAACAGTCCGATTGAGCATCTGTGGGATATGCTGGACAAACAAGTCCAATCCATAGAGGTCCCACCTGGGAACTTACAGGACTTAAAGGATCTGCTACTGATGGCTCGGTGCCAGATACCACAGCACACCTTCAGAGGTCTAGTGAAGTCCATGCCTCGACGGGTCAGGGCTGTTTTGGTGGCAAAAAGGAGACCTACTCAATATTGGGCAGGTGGTAATAATATTATGGCTGATCGGTGCATAAAACACGTTTATCTTTAGAATGCTTTATAAAATTGTAGCATTGTGACATACAGTATTAAATGCTTATCAGAATAATGAGGTTAATGTTAAAACAATGACAACTCATATCCCAAGACTGTAAGAAGTCTTCCACAGTTGCAGTTATTATCAGTTATTAGGAGTTAATGAGCTTGAATCTGTCCTTGTGTAATGCCATTGGATCTCGCTGAATCATTGCCGTATTAGCCTAATTACATCTCGATGAAATGTTAATAAAATTCTGCGTGGCCCAAAGTCTCAGTGAGAGGTTCTTTTGGGAGTTGTTTTGTATGATTAGCACAGTGAATTGGGCCCTTTTTTATAATTTAGATCAAAAGCACTCACGATAGTAACACAAATTTAGTTGTATTTCAGGCATATTGTTCCCCATTAATATTAAACCCCACTTTTTGAGACATTTTGGCATTGGTGATTCTTGTTTTGTTTTTTTTTTTTTTCCTTCTCTCTCCCTCCTGCCTCCATTGTTATTGCTATTCTGTACAAGAGCTTGACGTTCCCAGTGGGTTTACTGTAATCAGTGCTTGGGCATATGGTCCCCATATTTTACCATCCATCACACTAATAAAGGCTGTTTTTGACCAATAGGAAACTGATTAGAATGCAGTCAGCCTGCCCTATGACAACCTGTACCTGTCAGAAGGTGCTTCCTGAATTTACAGTTGAACTGAAGAGACACTAATAGCGCTGACGTCAATCTTGAATGGGATGCAATGCTCATAAATGCTATGGACGGATTTAATGCTTAGTCATGTCTTACTGACTAACTGACCATTTTAATTTTTGTTACCATCAGAAACATCGATCCAGCCAATGGAAACTGTGGAAGTGGTGGCTAGTGAGTTGCCAGAAGAGGACAAGCCCTCTTGCCCTCTGGCCCAGAGCCCTCCAGCCGAGAATTCAGCAGGACCATCTCTCCCAGCGAGTAGAGAAGTCAAAAGCAGGTTAGAAACACTAAACTTCCCCTGAACTGTAAACTGTCTGAGAAATCAAGATCCTTGTGTTTTTAGAAATGTATATATGAACAAGTGTTGGCATGCAGTTGTGCATTTTTATGTGGCAATGTTCATGCTGTTTGCTTCACTGTGTGTACACATGCATGGATGAATGGAAATGGAGTCATCAGCTGGTAGAGGCAACGCTGTCTTCCCAGGTGCCACTCTGTTAAAGGTTGTAATCAATCTCCTGGCCTGTCTGTGCTATCGATGTTAGTGATGGAGGGCAGACTTAGCAGCATCTCTTGGGATCTTATTAACAAGGCCATCTCATCCACTAAACATGTGATAAATATTTACCACCTGTTTCATTTCTCAACTTTCCAGGTCTTGGCTGCTATTCTCTCTTTTTGTTTCTTTACCCCTCTGTCTCCAACACGCCTTTCTCACATGCAATCTGCAACAATTTGTCTAGTCAATGTGTAGATATTCTTGTAAGATGATGATTTTGTTTCAACTTCTTGATGAAAACTTCATGCAGAATAACTGCGTAATGTAGTTAAAATACTGTTAAAATCAAAGCTGTGTACTATTACACTCAAGGTTCCATTTTAAAGAGAGATAGTTCAGGTGTTTTGAAGTGGAGTTGTATGAGGTACTTATCCATAGTCAGTGTATTACCTACAGTAGATGATGGTCAGCAGGTACTTATCCATAGTCAGCGTATTACCTACAGTAGATGATGGTCAGCAGGTACTTATCCATAGTTAGTATATTATCTACAATAGATGATGGTCAGTGCGACCCCAGTTTGGAGAAGCAGACAGAAATTACCGCATTGGAAGCAAAGCATTGTACTGATGTGGATGGAGCTGGCACCAAACCATATTTTAGCCATCTAAAAGAAAGACCCACCTAAAAAAAATCTTTTCCATTTAAGTGTACATTATATTTAGAATATTTTTACTGCTTTACCTTGCCATCAGATAGTCATTTCAGATAGGGAACTACAGCCATTGTATTCATCTATGCTCTCATCAAAGCCACCAAACTCCATTGGAAAAAAAATATAATTTTGCCTCACAGAACTGGGGGTTGCTGTTCTACTATTGCCTCGATTGGTTAGTCTGTTTGTGTAATTGTGTGACTTTGGTGAATCTGAACTAATCAAAGTTGCAAAATAATGCAAACAAACTAACAGATCGAGGCATGTGTAGATCAGCAGCTCCCACGTTGAAAGGAGATGAAAGTACAGTTTTTTTTCAGCGGAGTGTGGTTGCTTTGGCAAGAGCATAGATAATGACTTCAGTTCGCTGTCGGAAACATAGATGCTATAGCTGTCTTGCGGCAAGGTAAACTGGCAAAAGTATTGTGAACATAGCGCAGATTTAAACTGATACTGAGTGTTTTTGGCCCTTTATTTTCTGTGGCTAAAATGCGTTTTGCAACTGGCATGTTCACAGCAGTACTTTGCTTTGCTCCTGTGCTGGTACTGTCTGTCTGTCCAAACTAGGGGTGTGCCAACCATCATCTCCTGAACTATAGGTGATTCACTGGCTATGGATAATTCGTCATACAACCCCACTTCAAAACAGCTGAACTATCATTTTAAGGTACTTGAACGTGTAAGATATGGCCTTCTACTTAGATACCATTGTGAATTTCACAAATGTTTTTTTTTGTAGGTGCCTGCCTCACAAATGTAGGAATTATGTGTATATACCGTTAAGTGTGTTGCTGCTCATTGCCAGAGAAGGAAGGCCTTAATTCGTGGTGATGCACGTGGCACTGTATTAGGTCACAGTAGGTATATATAATTAAAGACCCCCCTACCATCCATTTTCTTTGTTACAGTGAGCGTCTTTGTGCCTTCTGTTACTGCGGTGGCCGTAGCCTGCTGGGTCAGGGGGATCTGCAAGCATTCAGCACCACGCCTCAGCTCGAAGCACTCTTCAGCCGCATGGGCGGAGGAGGCTCGATGAACGAAAGCAGCGATGGTGACAAAACCACTCAGCCAAAAATGGCCGGAGAGACCACCTCAGGACAGAGGGAAAAGACGAAGTAAGTAGGCTGGGCTGAAACTGTTGTCACAAGTGGTTTGGCTATCACCGTTGGTCAGTAAAGTCATCTCTGATGACTCACTGTGGTGTTTTTGGAAATTCTTTTGAAAATAGATTATTTTATTTTGGGTGAAATTACCTTTTATTCTTTCCCTGGAAAGCAGTATTGATACTCTCTGGAAAGAAAGCAATTGTGGTGGCTAAAAAATGACTACACATTTTACCTACACATACACACAAAGGGTTGTGCACACAAAACAAACACACAGACCTCACAAGCTCAAGGGCCTCCCTCAGTTAGCAGATTGTGTTGTGTCCCTAGGCTCAGGGATCCCACATCAGGTGAAGGGTGAACATGAGCCGAGAGTGTGTGTGTGAGGGAGTGAGCACTACATATTTGCACACTGTTCCAACAAAAGACCCTCCTCGGACTCTTTTGGACAGTTGCCTAATTTGTTTTGGTCCTTTGGAACCAGTTGGGTGTCTCTCTGGGTTCCCAGTGACGTAATGGCTAGTGTGAGCACTGAAGGTCTGGCCGCATGCCAAGCCAACCAGTAGCTGTTGTGTTGTTGCTGTGTGATTGGTCACTGGGTCCCGTCCTCGGTTATGCCACACAGAAGCACAGGAGGAGAAGTTATATATTGATTTGTTGGACAAAGGTCAGTACTGTGGAAGAGTGAGGATGTTGGAGAAGATCATTTCATAATTGGTGATGAAACTTTGGCTATAAACAATAAGCTGTCAATGCCGTTTGTCATGAGTGTGCGATCATGCTTCCACAAACCAGTCTCTTGATTTTGGCTGTTGGTTTGTTTACTGGAACTAAGGTCCCTTTTAAATGCTAATGCTCCCTCTACATTTTCTGCATGCTATGCAGCTCACCAGTTCAAGCCAGGGACTCGGGGAAACGCATCCTTTTCAACAGATTTTATGAGACAGAACAGCCAGCCTCTTGTGCACATGCCAAACAAGATGGCCCTCTTCCTCCTCCTCCTCCTCCTATCCCCTCCCTCCTCCCCCACAGCTTTTTATTTGCTCTCTAACATTTCCCCCCCAGCTCATTCTCTCTGTCCTCATCTCTCTGCTTTTGTAAAAACTGCACATCGTCCTCTACCTTAATGTCTCTTCTCTCAATTCATTCTTAAATTGACTCAGGCTGTTCTCCTCCTGCGTAGCCTATCTTCTAGCTGTCGTCTTCTTTTAAAAAGAACTGTGCTGACCTGCTTTCTCTGCAAACCCTTTCCTTTGTTCCAGTGGGTCTGAAAGCTGCGAGGAAGAACCAGACCCAGCCAGTCGATTTTGGGATGAACTTTCTCATGTCGGCCTTCCACAAGATCTTAACGTCCAGTCTCTCTTCGAGTCAGGTAAGACCAATAAACATTTTACTCCTTTATACAAAGCATTGTTAGTACTTTTAAAGGAAAGTTATTCATCTTTTTATTCATAAATCTGTCAAAATTTAATATGTTGATGCAGAATCTTCACCAGATGTTAATGAGATTCTTACCTTTTTTTTTTTTTTATCACCATCATCAAATTTCAGGGCAATGCTGGGCACATCAGAGTTGTGCCTTGTGGTCCGAAGGTGTTTGTGAGGGCGAGGGACAATCTCTGCTTAATGTGGACAGAGCCATTGACTCAGGGAGCACAAAGGTGAGTCATGAGTGAAGATCCTTGGACTAATAGGTGTTAACAGCATCGAAATGTGTTGGGGGCAGGAGGGAGGGACTACTTCAGTGAGGCACAGCAAAGCTGATGGATCAGACTGGCTGGTAAAGGTCGGCCCGGCAGCGCGGGTCTCTCAGCTGTGAAATGGAAAAGGTCACGCCACTCAACAGGGCTGAGCTCTCATGGCAGCTTAGCTCCTAGTGTTAGCAGTGGCACAGCTCACAGCTCCCTGATTGCATTTGCAGCCCACTGGTCGTGTAGCTCATCAGCAAGTCTTGCACTTGATCTCCAGAGTGGCTATTAGTGCACACTCATTGAACTGAGAGGAACAGGGAATGGATCAGGTTCTGTCATGAATATGATCATCAGGAGGCTGAAACAAGGGTCTTCTCTGAGCTGAGAAACCTGATGACTGTTTGTCCAAAGAGACATAAAAGGATAAAGTAACTGTCTTTACACAAGCTAAGTAAGTCATCAAAATGTCATGGGTGTGTTTGAGAGTTTGTTGTTTCCTTGTGTGATATTGTATTGTGTGATCTTTCTCTACAGCACTGTGCATACTGTAAGCGCCTTGGAGCATCCGTTAAGTGCTGTGCTGAAGGATGTGCTCAACTCTACCATTTCCCCTGTGCGGGGGCAGCTGGGACCTTTCAGGATATCAGGAGTCTCTCGCTCCTCTGCCCAGAACACATTGAACTGGCCATTCACAAATGTAAGTTGAGTAGTATTAAACACATACAGCTATAGTAAAATGATTTACTTGAAGAGGAACTATTAACTAGTTATGAAACAGTTTCTATTTAATACCTTGATATGACCTACATAAGCAAGCGAGACCATCAGTAAGAAGATTGGTTATTCTTCATGCTTGCCATCGGTACCACCGAATTGGATTCCCTGCTGTCGGATAAAATCATGCAGAAACTCCTTCAGCTCAGACTGCAGCGGGGCCTCCAGCAGCAACCAGTCCACTGAGGACAGACCCAGACCTTCGCTGCCACCTTTGACCTGCGGGTGGATCTCCGTCGGGAGGTGGAGAGCTCCGTGCCCAGCTGAGCTGCTGCTCATCCTCTGGCCAGGAGCAGAGCTTCGCCTTGCTGCTTTGCTGGTCTCCGCTTGGAGCCATTATGCTGCTGGAGGCCCAAGCTGTATTGCTGGGCCCACTGGAGGGAAGGCAGGCATGGGAGAATGAGAACCAGGACTGTATGTACCAGACTGTCAGACCTTGTTGATGTAAAATGAGAGGGACGCTGGTATTCGAAAACAGTACCATTTTTGTCCACAGGGACTGCCAAAATCCGAACAGAATTAAAGTTTCTCGTAGTAGCTTAAAGTGAAATGAGAAATTTGAGGAAATGATATTGTATCAACTGTACTATCTGATGTAAGATTGTCTCCCATATTTTCCTGACTTAAATCCTGTTTATGTCATTTTCCTGCTCACAGTTGTAGATGATGTAAATTGCGCGCTATGTGATAGCCCAGGGGACCTACTGGACCAGCTCTTCTGCACCAGTTGTGGTCAGCATTATCATGGGATGTGCCTGGACATGGCCGTGACCCCTCTAAGGAGGGCAGGTTGGCAGTGCCCGGAGTGCAAAATATGCCAGACGTGCAAGTGAGTCACCTCTCCATCTCCCTAAATAGCACATCTCAGACTTCATTTTTTTTTGTCTTCTCCATCTTTTCTTTCACTTTGCTTTTTGCTAATTTTCTCTATAGCTATCAGGCATGGTGCTTACTGCTGGTTTGTTTACCTCTGTGGTTTGTTACGAGCTAACTGGAAGTTTTACCCTGAAGCTCAGTCTTGTAACTTCTGACCTTATTTAAACAGTACAGGAGCTCTGCTTGCAACCAGGCCTGTATGCCTGAGGTAAACACTGTCCATTGAGCTTTCTGTTCTGTATTTACATAGAAACCCTTGTACCATGTTATTACTATACAGCATGGTGTTTTTCAAGATGTGTTAATGGCCACAAATTGTAATGGATAGTATGGCTCCAAATTTACTGAATTCTTTCAATTTTCAATCCCTTTATTATTGTCTATGCGTACAAAATAGCTTTTATTGTGAATGTTATACCAATCTTAAATCTCACCTGTATTTATAGAAGTATAAATAATTAAAATACATCCAGTGTTGGCCAGGAAAAGGCTATTTGTGTGTTTACAGTCAATCTCTCTTTTTCTTTTTTTTTTTCTTTTTTTTTTTTTTTTACCAATTCCTCAGTCCTATTCATTGCCAACTCTGCAATTAGAGATGTCGCACCCTCACACCCAGTGAGGCACTTTATATCAGCTGGACTAATATTTTAGCAAACTATCAAAAAGCCATGGCAATACAGTATTTCATTTACCATTCTGATGCACAACTGTCTATCCTTATATTAATTCTCTATACAAGCTACATTCGCCACCTTTAGCGACTATAAAAACATTTCACTGCTGGCTATATATGTATATGATATATGGCCAACATTATAGGTAAACAAAATATTGACATGAATAAATAAAAATTTACTAGCTCAATGTATAACAAGGTGACTTAATCTTCTTCTCCAGAGGTAACTGCTCCAGCACTGGATGCAACACATCATGATAACAGGCTTCTAGCTGGTCCGCAGTAAAGTAGTATCTTTTATTGTGAATGACTATTGTATTTTTGTTTTTGTTTTTTTGAATACAATAATAAGTGTTGACAAGAAATGCACTGAAACAAATGATTTGTCCTCCGTTTTCTGAAAAATAAGAACATGAAAGCACACGTTTTATTAGTTATGGCAGGAAAAGGCTGGTTCTCTCTTCTGAGTCATGCTTCAATTTGGTATTGATATTTGCCATATAACTGAGATCCAGTATCTATGGAGCAAAAAGTCTCAAAGAGTACACCTGATGTGCATTAACCTGACTTGGAGAATCTAATAGAAGCAAGTACTCAACTGAGAGTGAAAGGATGGTTTAAAAATAAATTTGTCCTCTAAAGTAGGACTGGGTGATAATTAAACATGATAATTTCTCATCTTTCAATGGAATTGTGTGGTGATGAAATCGCATGTTGAGATATTGTGATACAAAGTTACGTTGTCAGACTAGCTCAAATTTCTCAGTTAAATCAAACGATTGTCTTAATTGGATTACTCTGTATTTGAGTATATGAATGTAAACATAGCTGGAAATATTCATTTTTTTCTTTATAATTTCATTTGAAACCGTTATGTTCATTTTGCACGAAAGTTCTTAATTAATTGCGACTCCTCATTACTCACTACTCATTCATTTGTCAAGTATTTAATTCACACAGAAGTATACAAAATAGGCTTTACCATGTGGTTATTCCATATATGCCATTTTATTAATTAAATTTCCTGAAAAAATGCTATATTATGATATACATTATATTGTTATTGAAATATGAAATGAGCTATACTGGGATAGAAGATTTTGGCCATATCGCCGAAGATGACCGTTCCCAAAAGAGAAGCAAGGCGATGTGTGCAGTGTATCAAAGCCCTGTGCTGTCCTGTTTCATTTAACCGTCTCTTTCTCTGTTTGTAGGAATCCAGGAGAGGACACTAAAATGCTGGTGTGTGACATGTGTGACAAAGGCTACCATACCTTCTGTCTACAACCTGCTATAGACTCTCTTCCCACCAACGGATGGAGATGTAAGGTAGGAAAGACCTCATGAGACTGGATGGCTCATTTAAGACAATAGCAAAAACTGCTTAATTTGGCTGGTATGTAAAAATATTAAGTAATTTTATTATTGAAGTGCCAACCTATTGTTTCCACTGTTTTCAAGCAAAAATCTCACTGTGTGTGGGTGTTAATATTCAATGGAAAAATATTCAAGATATGAATCTCTGCTCTGGTACAGAGTAAAATGTCTACCACCCATGAGAAAATGACGTTTTGGTGGTTTGTATTTATGCTTCCCGTGGGTAAGAAATGACTCACACTGGCTGATCTTTTAAAGACTTCAGTTCAGCGAGATCACTTGGCGTGCATGTGTACATGCGTGTGCATGTTAATCACACGCATCGCTTCAGTGCAGCCTTGCCTATCCTTCTCCAGCAGCGCAAATGTTATGCTTGTCACTCAGACGGATGGTTAACACACCAACCAGTTTTCTGCAACGGTCGGAGGAGGCTATGGCAATAGAGCCAGCAGGTGATGAAAGGTCTTCACACTTGGCTTTTCTATCTGACTCAACACTGGAGGAACAAAACCCACACACATCTTCGGCACTCGCTTCTCTGGGGTGCGCGCTGCCATCAGCCCCTGTCCCCACTTGCAAGGTAGTTTTGTTCTGAGTGCAGTCGTTTGACTGAAGTAGAGATCAGTGAGGAATTAATCATTGTTCCAGTGTCATGTTCCTCCATCATACAGTACCTGAGCAGCAGAATGACATGAAATCTTACAAGTCGTGTTGCTAGCTAGGCTTGCTAAGCTGCAGTCACTATATTGTAGAGAACATATTAAGTGCTTCATGACCATGTCTTATGGAAAATAAGGAGAACAATTTGAGACCATCGCTATGTAGTCACTGTTTTTTTTTTTTTTTTTTTTTTCCCAACTTAGAAATTACATTTCCCAGATCCCAGTGAGATTGCGTTAGTACTGAGTATTTAACAAACCTTGTCCAACATTAGTTTTTCTGATATTTTTGCATTCATAATACAGCTGCATGGAGTATGTTTAGCCTAAAGTAGCTTTTATTTATAATGTATAAACTTTTTAAATCTTGCAGATACCATTAGGAGCACCGGACACAGAGGCACATGATATTTTTCAGATTACCTGTCTCACTACTGTCAGGATATAGTGACCGTTTATCATTTTTTTCTCCAATTCTACCCACTGCAGCTTTAAATATACTCCTATTTGTTGTGGGCATGGACAGGTTCCGTGCTTGTTTCCCATCCCATGACTTAAGTGCCAAGTCTGTAGACCTTTTCATTGCCACTGTTGCTAGGGCAACAGTTTTGGTCCAAAGATTACTTCCTGTCAGCTACTCCATTAACACACATTGCATCAAGAAATATAAAGGAGCCCATTTAGAATGTTTAAGTTGTCAAGTTTGAAAAGGTCTGTACAGCAGAAGCATTGTGTTCACCGTGTTGAGCTGAAAGGCGTTCAATGGCTGTTTTCGAAACTGCAGACTCAGTATGCAGTATGAACTATATACTGCATTCTGCGTTCCTCAGTAGTATGTAATATGTGACCGTTAATGCAAGATATTTTGCAGTATGCTAGACCAGGCTTTAGCCTTTAAACTTTTTAACCTAATAGCTCATATTGAAATAAGACAAACAGGATCATCAATGAGGGGAGACGGGAAAACATTGCTTGACAAAATTTATTCAAACTGCTTTTTCGGTTACAGAAACACAACAGTGGACTGATCTCCCTACAGATATGAGAGTAATGTTAAAAAGGGTGGTGTTGTCTCAGCAGGTATCTCTCTGCCCCGTCAGAGGCAGCTCTCTCCCTCCTCTTCCCTCTCCTCTCTCCTCGCCACTCTGCAGCTGGTTTGTGAGCATCAGTGCCCGGTTGGCGAGCGAGCTACGCCCGTGGGCAATTGTGGAGATTTTCAATTCAAATGGCAGATAAACACAGGTTCCTGTTCATTTGTAATGGACATTAATGTTGGGATATTTAAACTTTCCAAGGAGAAAAAGTTTGATTCACCATCTAATATAGGGTGGCCAAATAATATATACATAAACATTTTTCACACACACACACACACACACACACACACACACCAATTTACTGTAAACGCACATCATGATAATGACAAAAATTGACTTCTGCAGACTAAGACCACAGGCCAGCATTTCAACAATGTTAAATGAAAAAACATTTTACTTTTTTCATGTCTTACATTTTCACATCAAAAGAGATTTGCTGATATGATGTTAATATACAGTCAAACGATCACTTTCACTCTCTGTTGCTGCCGTGAAATTGCGCAGTCAAAAATAGGCGAGCCCGAATCTCTAGAACACGCAGCTCAGATGTGTTTCTCCCCTTTCTTTTTAGTCTTAAGAGCCCCATAACCCACGCAAAACCCCATCCCCCCCCTGTTCCCCCCTATCTAATATATAAATAATATAACATAAACATTCAAAATCTTCACTGTTGATTTCTCGCCTCAGAAATCTTCAGAAGTGAATTTAGTGATAAAATACATACGAAAATATAAAAAACGAGCCATTTTGGCAGCTGTTGTGGTGTAACCGTAGCGGTCCAGCACGTTGCATTGTCGGATAGAGTATGGTAGGTGAGGTAGACTGATCTGATGCAACCTGGAGATTTTCTCCAAATCAGTGCGACATCTTGGTATTTATGGCGTACTGTAGATTTTGCTTTTGTTTGCATGTTGCATACTACATTTTTCCCAAATCAGTATGTACTACTAGTATAGTATTCGGGTTGTCATATGATGTGATATAATGTCATATCACTAAGAGGGCCTCCTTTTTCACCTCAGAGTTGCAGAGTGTGCATCCAATGTGGAACACGAACCAGCGGGCAGTGGCACCACACCAGCCTGCTGTGTGAGAACTGCGTCCAAAACCAGGACCCAGCTCTGTGCTGTTCTATGTGTGCCTGCATCCTGGACCCTGAGCATCACAAAGACTTACTCTTCTGCCAGACTTGTAAGAGGTAAGGAACATTTGTTTATAACTAGCTCAAGTTTTTTTCCTGTGGCAATTTCCACTGGGAAACCACCGTAATAAATATGTCACATTTTAGGATTTCACAGCGATCCCTGTTGAACAATCCCTTAAAATTCCTTTGCACTCCTTTCAGATGGCTACACCTGGAGTGCGAGCGTCAGAACTCAGGCCAAGCAGAGATCCACCCAAGAGAGGACTATGTTTGTTCCAACTGCAAGCCTCCTGTTGCAGAGCAGGCGCTACAGGCAGAGGATATGGACACCGGCCCAGAGCTCAGCCCTCAGCCAGCCTCCATGCACACAGACTCTGAGACTGGTCTACAGCTGGCTCAAAAGCACACGGACCTAGAACCTGGCACTCAGCAGCCTCCTGAAATGCACAATGACCCCAAACCGGAATTACTTGCTGTTCCATTGCACTCAGATCCAGAGCCTGTTCAGGCTACCGTCCAGGAGGAGAAGCTGGCCACGTCGGCCCAGAAGCCTGGTGGGTCTTTGTTCCAGAAAGGTTAGATTAAACACAGGAAGATAAGCAGTCTGATCTCTTTCCATGTGTTATCTTTAAATCTTGAAGTCTTTATTTTCCTCAATGCCCAAGTGTCCCTACTGAGAATCTTATCTGTGTTATCAGCATGTTAATCATGTCTTGTTATCGCAAGGACAAGCCAAGGAATGTAACTCTTTTGATTATACAAAATCATACACACAAGCAACCAGGTTATACGACTGAAAATGAAACAGGATCTTTGTAGTTGAGGGTTCATTCACTCAGCCTCTAGCCATGCAGAAGCAGTTCAAAGTTTCTGGCCATGCAACACGAAAGTGGGCTTTAGTGTCAGCGCTGATGAAGTTTTGAAAGGGGCAGTTGTTGCAGATGAAAGGATTGGGAGTTGTTTGGACTAAGACCAGAGAGAAGCACTCCATCTTTTTATGCAGAGGATTTTCTGAGGACTCCCCCCAATAACCAGATGGTGTCCTACTAGCCACAGATTAAAGCCACTCCTTTGTCTTTGTAACTTTGTGTTTTGAAAGTTAGTTCTTTGTTTCTCCCTGCTGTCTCCTGGGGCTGTGACTTGTGCTGCCAGTCAATGTTAAGGAGAAATTGATACTTGAGAGTGCTTATTTTTTTTTAATTTCTCTTTAATGCATAGCTTAGTGAAATGACACATTTCAACTTGAGGCAGAGATGGGCACTTGAGCACTACACATCATCTTTACATTGGACTTGCTGTTTGTCGTTGTTACCCTAAGACTAGAGAGACGTGTTAATACTACTTAACAGAGGGAGAGGTTGTGGAGGCACTGTGAACATGTCTGATATCTGTCATATTGCTGTGTGTTGGCTTGCTTGCAACAGGTTGTGTGATACAAAAACAAAGCACAACAGCTTGTTGTTCAGGGTTGTCAAAGACCTTGGGCTGAACAGAAGAACTCTGTTGTTTAATTGTTCCTTTCATACCCTAAGGGGCCGTGTCCACCAAGGCTTTTTTTTCCCCCAAGGCCAGCATATTTTTTTAATGCACAGCAATGGGTGCGCTGCATATTTACGCTGTGGAAAAAATGGCAACGGTGTGACAAAGCACCAAGCGTGTATTCTGCACACACATGTTTTTTTTGTTTTTTTTTGAAGACACTTTGGATAAAACGCTACGCTCGTCAATGTCTCTTTTTACCCAGCTGTCCAATCACAGTGGAGAAGGGGTGAGACAAATACCCACCAGAAAGATATTATCAAATGTGTTTTGTTATGAGCTCGTGAGCTTGGTACAACCTCTGGAAGATTGATTTTGTTAATGCGTTAAAGAAATTAGTGGCATTAAAACAAATTTGCGCTAGCGCATTATTATGACATATAACTTTGACAGCCTTAGTATTATGCTATTGCTTTTATTATTTTTACTATTTTTCTGCATGTCTGTAACACTGGACCAAACAAATTTCCATGTAGGATAATAAGGTTGATCTGAATCTGAATACTTGCCGAGGTGTTCCCTCGGCCCCTCTTTCCCTATGTGCTTCACCCTTCCATTCATCTGGAGCAAGCCAGATCCATGGATCAGGCATCCTTCCTTGTGCTGACGTGTTTACTTCCACGGATATTCCATATCATAGCAACTAGAAGCAACCAAAGCGTCTCATCTGAAAAAACGCTGTGCCTCCAAAACACTAAAGCGCTCCCCGCTGGGCTTTTTCAGCTGGGAAGTAACTGTAGTTAGTAAGTTTAGTAATTAATTCATTAATAACTAAATAGGATATAACCCACAGTGAAATGTCTTGAAGTAGCCATATTATTTTCAAGTCAGAACCAATGTGGCTCAAACTCTAACCCAGAGTGTTTTTTGGGGGTATATGAGCATATCCAGCTAGATGCCATTTAGTAGAAGAAGCACTATTAAAACCTTTCCAACAGCTGTGATTCACTGTGGTGCAAACTGTTGAGTTATGAGATGCTGGTGGCTGTCTGCATGAAGCTCAGAGCTGCATCTCCACTCCACGTGAGTTTTGCCAGCAGTGGAGTGGAGTATCAGGCAAATTAATGTTGAGCTGGGGATGCCAGTGTTAGCTAGCTACGCTGCCCACTCTGTCTAGACTGGAGACTCCACTGGCAGGAGAGAATGGATGGGAGTAGCATGATGGTGATGATATTAGATCCCCCTGTCTGCAAACCTGCCTTGGAGCTACGCTGGCTCATTCATGACTGCTTGCACAGCTTGCTTACTCTGCTTTGCATACAGTACATGTGCTCTCCTTTTACTAGCCTCTTCCTGTGGTCATGAGCTGCTTCATCATTGGATTTAGTTTGCAAGGCTGTGCTTTCCCCCACTGTGGTTTTAAAGATGTGTTGAGTGAATTGTGTGTTGCTTTAAGAGATGCTTTAGGAGGTTTATTTTAAGCACCACAGAATAAGACTGAAGTTTTACCTGTTTTTTCAATACACGTCATGATGCTCTCTACCCCCAAGAGACAGATCATATGCGATTAAGGGTTAATGTCTATTAAACAATAGGGTGAGGGAAAAATTGATTCACCTATGCATTTTGGCAAACCGCAGCCGGCCACAGTGAGCCAAAACGATAGAGGGTCTGCATGGAAACGACCTGCACCCTCACATTTTAAATCCAACGTGGTAAACACTAAATACTCTGCATAAAGTAGAGTATGGAAACACTGGGTTTCACACGTTAGTCACGATGTCTAACTATGCTTTTCCTGGCAAAGCTGCATGCTAACTCTGTCATGGACAGGAAATGTATTGTGTTGCAGTAGACCGGTAGTCAAGCCAGCCGTCACTCGCATCTCTGTGGACAAATCGGCCGACGCTACAACTGAAGAGCACCCACATACTGCCATTTATGTTAAATGCTTTCAAATGGCCCCAGTGGAGCTTACCATGGATGGATAAAGAGTATCAGAATCATAATCATACTTTACTAGAGTGAAGCTAATGGGAGAGCTGAAGTATACATGTACGACTGTCTGTTTCAAAATATGGGGTTAACTAAAGGAACTGTTTATACAAAATACATATATAGAAATATGATTTATTGGATTACATTCACCAAAACTATAAAACATTACATGTCTCCTTTAAATTAAAAGAAAACACCACTAATTTGTGAGAGAAATATGTTAATAGATAACAACTTCAGGACATCTCTGACTACATACGTGCTGAAAATCAAACTTTCACTGTATTAATTTAGATATTTTCCCAAAAAAAAAAAAGTCCCATGAAATTCAACTTTTTCACATGATCTAGTATTAAAAAAGATAACAGAAATTGGCACCCAAGTATTTTCATAGATATGGGTGTATCACAGCCCTTAAAATTTGACTTTATTCTTTGCAGTGTGTTTGATATTCCTGCCCCGAATAAGAGGGAATTTATTTAAATAATGTTCTGAAATTTACGTAGATATTTGCAGATTTTTTTAACCTATGGCTTTGTCAGGTGACATCATGACTGTGCTGCCAACCGCGCGCACATTTAATGTAATTAAATCATTAACCAGAGCTGTTTATCACCTGCCAGGATTCTCCACAACTCAAGGTTTAACAGCAGGCTTACTGTGACTCAACTGACAGATGCTGTCAGATCCATTCTGGGACTGCAAGTTAGACCCGACTTAAGGCCTCTGCTGCATTAATCAAAGCCACGTATTTATCTTAGCCATTACCTTATTCACTGTAGACGATGTAGGAAGCAGGACGTTAATATGAATGAGAATGTGTGTTCGGCTTGGTCAATAGCTGGAGATGGTTGGAGGCCCATCTCCTAATTGACTTTCTGGCATCGGCACCGGATGAGCACCTGCAAGCTGCACAGTCATGAGCCCAGAGCACACAGACCCTGGGATGTTGGTTGTCATGGTTACTCCCTTCCCTGGCAGAGATGCTTAGCAGGTGCATGCGTGTGTCAGGATCAGTGTGACATGGGAACTTGTGGATTGAAATGGTGGGTGCCTCGTTAAGACTGGGCTGTCTGTACGGTCAGAGGCTGTCTGGCAGTATATTGGCTCGGTGTGTGGATGCCTGATAGCCAGGAATGACTAGTTCTATTCATGCCAGACTAGTCAAATGCATTGATGTCTTTAATGCAAAACCAAGTGGAGAGCGAGGATAGGAGATGCTACTAAACCAAATGAAGAGAGACGATAGGAGACACTAGATTAATACTCAAACACTAAGAAGTGTATAAAGGCTTGCCTCATTGTGACTGCTTGTTACTCGAAAGCCACTCCTTTTCAGTAACACTATTGTCACACCCTTTTCAAGGCTAATGCAACTTTAAATCAGAGCAGTGAAATTAATGTTAAATTCATATATAATGTATAACCTTATGCTGATATTGAACCATATAGAATTCCATTTCCATTTATTGGCTCAAGAGATAGTTGATGATCTGCAGCTAAAGTACTTCAGTGGTTTTACTAAAGGTAGAGGAGTCACATCTGTTTTAACGGAACTGCATTGTAAGGAGACAGCTGGATCCATGTTTACTTCCTGTCAGCTTATGTCATTCACAGCGTCCAAAACTCCATACTAACATGCTATTTCGTACGCTAAAACAGTATGTGAGAATTGTTTAGGATGTCCGAAGCCTTAGTACAAAACCAACTGTACATGAATTACATACTATTTCCAGTGAAATATTACAGTATGCATGTGTAAGTAAGATTTAAAAATTGTAATTAAGATTTTTTAGCTAGACATAATATATATTCTGAATGAATTTAGACTTTGATCTTCACACACCGTCGTTTTAGTCATATGAATTTGGCACAGGTTACCATGGTTACACATCTCCAACTGACAAGGAGGC
Source organism: Pterois miles (assembly GCA_947000775.1). Taxonomy (NCBI): domain Eukaryota; kingdom Metazoa; phylum Chordata; class Actinopteri; order Perciformes; family Scorpaenidae; genus Pterois; species Pterois miles. Next base: position 8,579,410 of record CAMQGK010000342.1, on the reverse strand, counting down.
TCAGGAAGTGATGTAAATGAACGAATTAAATGTAAATTACTACTCATTGCATCCAAAAAGATTCATACTACTGTTTATTCACACAAAAGTATGTTGAACGACAGCACACATGTTGGGTAGGTAGTGCATAGTATGCAAGAAGAAATATCTCTTTTGTCTCAGTCAGTTTGGCTGCCAAGCACTGTATTTCCCCATGGTCCACCATTATTATTCCCTTACCACTTTGTCTCCAGTGTCTTCAGTCTCCATCCTTTTACTTGTCTCTATTGATGACTAAACATCCACTTTATTGTATGTAATCTTTTTCATAATGAACCCTCTGTCTTTTAGAAGTCTCAGTGGAAGGAGACGTTGAGAAGCAGGCTACTGAACCTTCTGTCAACAAAATCCCAACAGAACTCAAACTAGGTTTGTACACACACACACACACACACACACACACACACACACTGATTTGCAGTAATGTAAAAATGTTGTAAAATTTGTGTTTTTCATCAGTCAAAGACCAGGGTGCAGGATTTCAAGGGATCTATTAGCAGGAGTTTAATGTATTATTCATAACTATATTTTCATTTGTGTATAACTTAGAATTGTTGTTACATTAGCTTAGAATGACCTCTTCATATCTTCATAGAGTGGGTCCTGTTCACGGAGTCTGCCATGTTGCTCTGCCATGTTTCTACAGTAGCTCAGAATGGACAAACCAAACACTAGCTCTAGAGAGAGACTTTCATGTTTTTACGGTACCTGAAGGTCACTGTAGTTTACCGACATGCTTGTGAAACTGCGGTAACGTGAGCCACGGTGTGCAAAATCGTGGTACCGCCAGCCACCCTGTGACTTCTGTTGCTGCTAAAGTAGTATTATTACGGTAAGGGTGGCCTCTGAGTGAGTTGAACCGTGTTAACGGTTTTGCACTCAGCGGCTCATGTTACCATGGTCTAGGAAAGGTAGGAGTGAGCAGAGGGGTACTCAGTTAATTGTAACCTGCAACTACACCACTAGATGTCACCAAATCCTGCACACTGTATTTTTTTATCCCTAAGAGACCTACTGACTCGCAGGTGACTCTGACTGACTTTACTGTTTTTCAGGAGCAGGTTCAGTTTTAGGGCTAGAGTAAAGAGGTGCTACAGATATCATATGAAACTATAAAACCTAGAAAATCCATTGGCACCAACCATGTCATGCTAGCATGTTGAGAAGGAGGCTAAATAACACTCAAAAGTTGAGCTAAAATGTAGCGAAGAAAAACTGGCATGGCCATTTTCAAAGGGGTCCCTTTACCTCTGACAGCAAGATATGTGAACCCTTTTTCTGTGGTGTTCCCCAAGGTCTTGGTGTCTTAATGTTGTATTTTGGAGGGATTACTGATCATTTTTATCAATTCTTGAGTGGTAAACAATAAGCAGTTAATATATTTAGCTCCAAATCTGTATAACAAATGGTATCAACTCAAAAATATAATCTCCAATGAATCTCCAGGTGTCCAGCTTTGAGATGATCTACACCACTTCTATGTGACATCTACTACTGACCTGCTGTCTTCCCCTAAAGACCCCCTGTACCCCCTAAAAAAGACAAAAACTGGCCTATTGTGGCTCAGAGGGTTAAAATGCTTGGATAATGTTAGCATAACACTGTATCGGTTTACACTTCTGTTTTCTCCCCCAGTATGTTCTTCTGATCGCTGTGTATTTCCTCCTACAGAAACAAAACCAGCAGCAAGAGCCCAGCTTACAGCTACAGAGAGTCCTGCGTCTTCAGCGACTCCCAGCCAGGAGTCTGAGTCTTTTCCAGCCCAGCTCTCTATGGAGGCACTACAGACACAGGATACCACGTTACAAATCAAACCAGCAAAGACAGAGGCCTGCCCTGAGCAGGGCATGGCCAACCCCAGCACAAAGGATTTTAAGGCCATCATCTCAACCACCAAAGAACCAAGTACTGCATCAGTACCTTTCACGGACCAACCAATGGAAGTCTCACTACCCCAGCCTTCAAGCATGGATGTAGTCAGGGCTTCATTCCTGGAAACCGCTCCAGAAGAACTTAACAAGGAGAGGAAGGAGGGCATTTTTCACAGGAACCTGGTGGAGACTGTTAAGCCCTCAGCCTCTAGTACATTAGAGGAGATTTACTCTACACCAGAGAGCAAGTCCAGTCTGTCATTTCCCAGCCTGCCTTCAGAGGAGAAACCACTCAAGACCTCCGTGGAAAGGTTGGCGGAAATGGTTGCCTCTCCATGCCACTCCTCCCATCTGGGCCGAGGGGCATCTCCCAGGGAGCTGCCCCAGAACCAGATCCAGATGCTACCTTCACTGGGGGACCACAGTAGTGTAATACCCACCACCACCCTTATACCACTCACCCCAAAGATTGGAATGGGAAAACCAGCCATCACCAAGAGGAAGTTTTCTCCTGGGAGGCCTCGAGTGAAACAGGTAGGAACTTGTTATCATGTCACAGACGACTACTTTGTGTCATGGACGGGCTTGTTCTGCCTCATTCACCGTCCCAGCCCAAGTAATACACCCCTGGCTAATAATTGATGCTCTTACCTTGTGTACTCCTAAATGATGTGAGTGCAGTTGTCCTCAGTGTTCTACTCTATGAAGGTGGATGAGTTTTTAGGTGGTACTGGGTTGGTTGACCTGATATGGTTATTTTTTTTTTTTTTATAAATTCTTTTCTCTACGGCTTAAACACTTTTTCCCAGAGTCTTCACCATATTCCTCCTCATTTCACTCTGTTCTTCTTGTGTCCATGTCACAAACATGTGCCACAGTATTGTCCCAGGACAAGCATCCATCAAGTCACACGTTTCACTGATCATTACCATTTCCATGTCTCAGTTATCTCCTATTATACCATCAACTTCAGTGGGTGACTAGTGACTGTGGAAAAAAAAAGTTTAATCTGCTAATATTACTGTCCCAGTGTCGTTAAAACGAATGGATTGTAATAGAGACACTGAATGTAGACTCTCTCAGACAAATAATAATGGGAATAAAATCACACCCATGGCTATAATATATTATGAATGATGCTGGTAAGGATGGATTAATTTAGTTTGCAAAATGTTTTTTTTTTTCCTCCCAGATATATCCCATCTCTTAAATAAACATTAACGGCTCAAACTAATTTGTTACACGTGGCCTGGAGGAAATCTATTGCAGAAATTTGAATCTTGCTCCTCTTTAGTCCAGCGTGCTTTTTTCTAATGCGCTCATGTGCTGTGTAATGTTCCTTGTTTTGTCAACATGCCAAACACACGCCGTCTTCATGAAGAGAGGATGCAGGATCTCTTTCTTGCTGTATGGTGCCATGATGCCCTGGCAAATTATGCTGTGTGAAATGCAACTAACACAATTGTGCTCTCCGGTTTTGCCTTTATAAAGAGTCTATTAGTAACTCATATGCATGAAAACTCTAAGGACTGGCTTAAACACAGGCTGTAACCTAGTAACTTACCCTGTTCATGTTTTGGCACATCAGATGCTTTCTAATACTGTAGCCCTGCATAGATGGATGCGTACCGAGTAGTTCCCAATTGGCTCCATTAAAAGCTCACTACATCTCTCTAACATCTTTGTATGTTTTTGTTTCTCGCTGGCTTTGTTTTTAAGTTGCTGCATTTTGTCGCCCTCCTCCCTCCCTCCTTCTCTCTCACTCTCTCACCCGCCCCCCTCCTTACCTTAGGGTGCATGGAGCCCCCATAGCAGTGTGAGCTCCCCCTTGTCCTGGTCGCCAGACCAGCCAGAGGGGTGGGACATCTCAAAGACCAGGCAGTCCTCTGGCAGCCCCGGCTGGAGCATCAGAGTGGTAAATACTGTGGCTCACCAGAGACGGCGGGGCAGCAGCTGCCCTCTGTTAGCCCTCTGTTTACCATGGTGACACACACTCCTTGAGTGTTTCTGAACGTCACTGAGGTGTATATCATAGCCCAACAATTACCACCACCCAACAGTGAGAAGAGGACATTCAAAGATCAATGGCTAAGCTAATGACTTTATGAAGTAGAATTGAAAGACATGGCTGTATTGAAAATGGCTTTTGCTGCCTTTGCTGTAAAATTGAGAGATCAAGGGCATGTGTAATTATTTATATATTTTTTCTTTTTTGAGTTTGACTTTTTGAAAAATCTGTGGTCAGTTGGTCGCCATGGTGACAATCATTACTCTTAGCAAGGCTGGGTGAGGGTTAATTTGCCCGCCGTGGCAGGGGTTCAGTCCAGGTTAAACACCATTGAACAGTGTGTCTGTCAGGAGGCGCAGTGGATAGGAGGCTCTTCAGTTTGAGATTGGTGTCTGAGGAGGTGGGGTAACTGAGGAGGGGTTTTAGGGGCAGGAGCTGGAAGATTCACTTAGACTTAAGTTTGACGGAGGCCTCCTGTCGGAAATATGCCAAAGGCACAGCGGATCTCACATTGCTAGAACAACAGCTGAAAGTTCTTTTGTCAGCTCTCTCCCTGCCTGGCTGAAATTGTAGCATACCTCTCAAATAACAGTAATTTCCATCAAAATGCCAAGGATCAGGTTGATTGAATTTTCTTTTCTTTTTTTTTTCTTTTTTTTTTTTTTTGATGTGAATATTACTAAGAAATTAAAGGGGAACTGCACCCATTTTTTAAATTCGTACATCAGGGGTGAAGAGGAGGGGTCATTTACTCAATGACACCATCGAAAACGCTTGCGTGGAAGACACACTGATTCATATGTACATTATAAGTATATGATAAATAGTATATCGCCTTGCCCAGTAGTGGGTAGCCTATTTATATCCACACCACTACACCTGTGGTGTCTTCAGTAGAGCAGAGTCGCAATTCCTATGGTCTAAGACAGTCCTAAAAATATTAGTAAACATGAAGAACTCTCTCCCAAATCCAAAAACTAGAGTGCTAAAACTCAAATTTCTGATGTCATCAAGCAAAAAGTCTGTAACTACTCAATAGAGGAGTTGGGAAAGTTATAGATGGCACTGAGATCACCCAGGGGCATGTCCTGAGTATATTGGAACATTTTCTGTTTCCTAACTGACAACACTACAATAGAGTAAACCTCATTTGGGTGTAAAAAGAAAACAAACCTTCTGGTTGACAAAACCAGTCTCCCGTTCACTGTCCATGGAGCAGCTCCACTCTTTAAACCCCATGACATCACAAGTTTGAGACTTACCTTGCTGGTTGAGAGAGTAGCTCATGTTCACAAGTATTGATTGACCTTTACTAGAATGGAAATAACATATTGGAATTTTTAATTCAGGTGGTGTTCCCTTTTAGGATATTTGATGTAATCTTTACCCCTTTTTTAGATATACAGATCTTTTCAAAGCTGTAACAATGCCAACATAAATACTTGAATATAAATCACTTATGATCCAGGGTGCACTTCAGCAAACAACACCACAAAAGGACTTTACCTTGCTACAGCTGGATGATCAATGCTCTCCCTGATGTGCAGCCTGTGCATTCAGAGTATACACAGACCTAAAAGTGGTGAAGGGCTCCTTTTTTTGGTCTGTCCACCAAGCAACGGTTCAGCGTGTGTGAGAGACAAACAAGTTTTTGCACAGTTGGAGCTTGCGTCTGCTCATTTCAGTTTGTACGATGGAGAATCATTGTCCCTGTGCTTCCCCTACAATGTGCCTATATCAACTCTTCTTACTGCACATTTTCTGATTTTTTATTTATTTATTTTTTTGTCTTTCCTCCACAGGGTCGAGGCTCAGGCTTCCCCGGGAGGAGGAGGCCCAGAGGGGCTGGTCTGTCAGGTAGAGCTGGACGTGGCAGGGCCAGAGGCAAGAATGGAGTGAGTCCCGGCATGAACCCTGGGGTATGTGCTGTCAGCTGGCTGACATCTTGACATCTTGGGCAAAAATTGCACAATATGCAAAGCAGTGTTTGTTTTCCCCGCAGCTGAAGACGTGGAAGCTGTATTCTAAGCAGCATTCATGTTAATGACAGAGTAAACTGTTTACTTGTTACATTTTATGGTAAAGACTGCACATCATGTGAGGGCCATTATGTCTCAGCATTTGTGAATAAATAGATAGTAATAGCTGATAGTAACTATGTATCCTAAAATTAATCATACTAACTTTTATGACTGTGGATCATGACAGTGAAAAATTATTGACAATGCTTACATCATCATCACGCTATATTTTGTTTGTTTATTTGTGTATTTTCCTCCCTGATCTGCAGGTCATCACAATAGAAACTCCATATCCAGTCAAGGAGGAGGAGGAGAACGCCATGCATAACACAGTGGTCATATTCTCCAGCAATGACAGTTTCACACTAAAACAGGTTTTTGTTTGTTTATTACTTTTATTACTACATTTTGAATCCTTAAATTAAATTTGTGCTTAAAGACTTACTGGAGATCATCAATTCTCGAGAAGAGATACTGCTTGCAGGAAATGCAGTCGATTGTGGAACACAAGATCATATTAGAAAGTTATTGTTTCTTACTTTCTGCCTACAAGTACTGAATTTCTTTCTGTAAACAATAACCGACTAATAGCTAAGATTTAAGAGACAGCAGTAACTGAAATGAGCAACAGCTGTTGTAGAATTAGTAAATCAGAGGTTAAATCCTATATTGTTAGAAAATAACTATTCATATAAACAACTAGGCAATGAAACAATACAGCCGAGGTGCTGCCTATCAAGGCACCAACCTCACAATGCCTCAAGTGAAACCGATCAGTGCTTAAGAGAATGTTCTGTCAAATTCTCAGCTGTGAGTGTGGGCTAAGAAGGGCTTACTCAGTCAGTCAAAAAATAGGTACAGTGGAAACTGTACAGTGGATGATTGTTATAACCAAATTTTTGTTGTGCTTAATTTGTTATGCTGATTATCATCTAACGGCCCGCTTCCCTATGTAATGGCTCTCTGCCAATTCTTCTGCCTTGTCCCTAACCGAGGGAGAGGCATTGCCGTTTTTGGTAGGCTCTGCAGCGCAACCATGCTGAACAACGTCTCTTTGCTGGGGATCTTCGCTCACTCACCTGGCAGCGACATGGAGGGAGACGGGCGCCGGTCTGCATGTGTGCCTCAGAGTTGATTGAAGATCGGCAAAGTTTCACTTTGGGGGGGCATTACGTGTCCAGGCATTGTTAATCCACTCGGTGGAGGTGCTTTCCCTGTGCGCATTAGTTTATTATTCAGAGAAAATGACTTTTGTTTTCTCATTGTATCAGTGTACATGCAAGTTTTCCAACACAAAAACTAACTGAGAAAATAGGAATAACAGACATGGTATTGTTCTAGCCTTTGAATTTGAGTGTCTGAACTGAAATGCTTTAGCAAAATGCTGTAACTTCTGATGTCTCATTTCCTTTCAGGACATGTGTGTGGTGTGTGGGAGTTTTGGCCTTGGTGCAGAGGGCCGTCTTTTGGCCTGTGCTCAATGTGGACAGTGCTACCATCCATTCTGTGTTGGCATAAAGGTACATTTACTAATGACCTTGTACACCTTGCACACCACGCACACAGCGTACTAGAGGTACACAGCAGAAATACCATTCCATTATACACAGGATAACACGTTAATGTCTCGTTGGTATTTTGACAGATTACTAAGGTGGTACTGAGTAAAGGCTGGCGTTGTTTGGAGTGCACGGTGTGCGAAGCCTGCGGCCAGGCCACCGATCCTGGCCGCTTGCTTCTGTGTGATGACTGTGACATCAGCTATCACACCTACTGCCTGGACCCTCCGTTGCAGAACGTGCCCAAAGACAGCTGGAAGTGTAAATGGTGAGTGATGTATGATCATCTCAGCCAAATTAGCCTAAAACAGGCATTCATTTAAATTAGAATTGAATTTGTGTTGAGCTTACTAAAAGCATCCAGCAATAGTCCATATTTATTACTGTTGTTTGTTGTTATAGCAAGCAGTTAATGCAATTCACCCGACTTCATTCAAATCAATAAATAACACTCTTTGTAAAGCCTTCTTGCCCATTTTAGTTTGAAAATCAGCCCAAAAAAACACAATTTCCAACTGTGCACAGGCATGAAAAGTGAATATGTTTATGGAGAGGGTTCAACTGACTTCAAGATTCCTTTTAAAAATGACTAATAAAGGAATATCTTATCTTATATGAACAAGAAATATTTGTAAGTCATATTTGCAGCATGTGGGCAATAACGTGAGTTGGCAGGGTTTTTGCAGCACAGTTGATTTATGTTATCCTCTTTGAAGAAACCTGGGTAGCGTGACCTCTGTCCTCCCTGTCTCCTTTAGGTGTGTGTCCTGTACCCAGTGTGGCACCACTACCCCAGGCCTAAGGTGTGAGTGGCAGAATAATTACACCCAGTGTGCCCCTTGTGCCAGCCTTGCAACATGCCCCATCTGCCTGGTGGACTACAGCGAAGGCACTGTGATTGTGCAGTGCCGCCAATGTGACAGGTATGTTTCTACAAAACGTGTCGGCTCAGGATAACTGATCTCTACTAATTCATACATAATTGGTTCATATCTAAACCTTCTCTTCTACCCACAGATGGTTCCATGCATCTTGTCAAGGTCTCCATTCAGACGAAGATGTAGAAAAAACTGCAGACAGTTGCTTTGACTGCACAATGTGCCGAGCTTTTAAGACCACGAAAGGTGAGGGTGCAGTGATTCATCTACATGGTTTTGTGTGCGTGTGTTTGATTTACAGTGAATAGTCTCAACTATCGACATTTGCTCCTCCCATCTTTGCTGTTTTGTTTTTAATTGCTTTTGTATGTCCTGTGCTGCTGCAGTTGTGACCAAGGCCAGAGACGCCATTGAGCCTGTAGTTATGACGCAGATTGTCACAAAGGCTAAAGAAATAGGTAAATTCAGAGTTTCAAAATCAATGGATTATATATAGCCTAAAAGAAAATGTTTCTCTCTGTAAGATGGTGATTTGACTGTTAAACTGCTGTTTAAACAGCATATGCTGATTCTAGTCATGATTGTTCTTTGGTCTTTTTAGATCTGTCGAGGACCTACACCCAGGATGGTGTTTGTTTGACAGAGTCGGGGCTTTGTCAGCTCCAGAGCTTGTCTGCGACGGCGTCACGGCGCAGGAAACCCAAGCCGAAACTGAAGCTGAAGATCATTAACCAGAACAGTGTGGCAGTGCTTCAGGCTCCTGTAGACCCCCACTCAGAGCACTCTCGTGATGAAGACATAGAGGACAACAGAGGTACTTTTCCTCTCACACAAGCTGCTTCTTTCATTTCAAATCGCTTATCAGTGGCCTTCAATACAGTAGTGACTTGGACTGTCAGCACTGGCTTTTTGTGTGTATTTTTTTCACCCAGTTTGACTTTTAATGTTTTTCACCATTAATAAAACTGTACAGTTCACACTTAAAATGACTAAAGCTGATCCAATTCTGATATGTTTGACAGTTAAGGGCTCAAAGAGACAGGTGCTAAAACGGTGCATTTCAGACAGTGGGTGAATACAGGTATATTCAGACAGACATTCATCCACTATCTGTAACTGCATATGCTAATCAGGGTCACGGGCAGGTTTGATCAGATCCCGTTTCGGTGAAGGTGGGGTACACCATGGACAGATCGCCAGCTTATCACAGGGCTGACAGGCAGTCAGTCCCACCTACGGGCAATTTAGAGTCAACAGTAACCTGCATGTCTTTGGACAGCTGGAGAAAACCCATGCTAACAGGGAGAACATGCAAACTCCACCCAGAAGGGCCCCAAGTTTGATGTTCAGACAGACAGTATGAGAAAAATAATGTGTTTGAACAGTAAAAGTGTATAAACGTATTGTAGTAGAAACCTATTATAGAAGTATGAACCTGGAAATGAGCATGATATGTCTCCTTTAATCGCATGTAATCTGCATTGCAGCTTCCCTTTAATGGTCTCCTGTGATGTTTTGTGTATTGTTTGGTGTGGAGAAGTCTGGAAGTGTTTTGGAAGATTTGTGCTTGCTAGATAGACAAGACGAAATACAGACAAGTGAAATTTACTCACTATAGTAGGCTTGCTGACATTTTCTCATTAGTTAGTTAGTTTCATCATTAGTTGAAACTACATTACTGGCCATTAAAAAAAGTGTATGGGAAAACAAAGTCTTACTGGAAAATGAGGTCCTTAGTAATGGGACTGGTGAACTTCATTTCAATCAGGCTAATGTCCTGCCCTGAGTGCAGTTCAGATAGAATTGACCCTGGTGGCTGCGTTCAGGGGCCTGGTCAGGGTTTTTTCTGCCACAGGGCTGTCACTCATCATCAACGCTCTCACCCTTTTGCAGAGGCGGAGCTCCTAGACTGTGAGGCAAAGTCTGACTCGAGCCTAGAGCGAGAGCCAGCAGAAGACGACTCCAAGGGGGCCGACGGCGGCAAGAAGAGGAAGAGGAAACCGTACCGGCCGGGTAGGGCACCTGATTGAAGGAGACAGCTCCTCTGAAGCATGAAATGGTGCAGTACATGCCCGACATTGTAGCTGTAGCAAAGCGCTGCCATCTCAGGGCCTCTGATGTACACAGGGCTCAATCTAGTATTTCTTAGCCTTCATGCTGAACGCACTGGACAATTAATAGAACCAAACAATCAAACTCTAATCATATCATGACTAATAAAAAGATTTTTTGAGGTGGAGGGGTTATATGTATTGATTAATTGCTAATAAATGAATCTCCTTCTCAAGGCATTGGTGGGTTCATGGTCCGCCAGAGGAGCCGTCCAGGTCAAGGTCCAGGCAAAGCCAAACGAGCCCTCTGCAGAAAAGATTCCACTGGCTCGGTGTCAGAGAATCCCTTTGGGAAAGACGAAGGTCTGTACACCAAGAATACACAGAGCTGTATTACAGTAGATTGTCCCCTCGGGGTCAGTTTATGTTTTTATATGTGATGTAATTGTTCTGTTTGTTGTAGGATGGTCAGAGGCTCTGCCTGACACCCCGGTGGATGAGATGCCACCTGGACCAGAAGTCCCAGAAAAGATAAAGAAACGCTACCGTAAGAAGAAAACAAAACTGGAGGAAGCTTTTCCCACCTATCTGCAGGTCTGTCACCTTCGATAGCACACTACTGTTTGGCATGAACAATAAGCTAATGTATTTATATGAACAGAATGGACATGTAATATGGCATTTTTATCATCAGTATCAGTTTATAACCACATAGAGTAAACCCCTATTTAACCATTCTGGGGTTATTTGGGGTGAAGGGAAATTGATACAGATTGCATTATTTTGCGTGGCAATATTGTTTCAATACACAGATGTCAAGTATTGATCTTATATTATATAAACTATTAACCTCTTAACAATCCCCCGACAGGCCTGGCTGCTATTTTGTGTTTCAGAGGTTGTAGAGGGCTCAGTCGTAAAGCTCGAGTGAAGCTACATGTTTCATAACCTAAGGAGTTCATTGATACCAACCATGTCATGTTAGCAGGGAAGAATGCTAAATATTGCTTCAAAGTTGTGCAAAACTGGGGTGCTCTTATAGCTCACTTGGAAGAGCAGGCGTTCAATGTGCAAAGGCTGGGTCTTGCTGCAGCGACCCTTGGTTTGAATCCAGTCTGGAGCCCTTTGCTGCATGTCATCCCCTCTGTCTTCCCCTTTCAACACTGTTGTCAATAAAATATGGAAAAATCCCACTCCAAAAAAATAATAAAAAAAAAAAAAAAAAAAAAAAACAGAAGTTCTGCAAAATTTAGGTGAGGAAAAACTGGCATGGCCATTTTTAGAGATAAAAATAAAGATGGTAATCTTGACCTCCATCCTCAAGACATGATTGAAATCTCTGAGATGAGCAGAGTGAAAACCGTATCTTATTAGGTGAAACAGATGTTGACAATCTGCATAATTTGCATTTGAAAAAATGTAATAAATCGCAATACTCAGCTTATCGGAAAATGTTCCCACTCCTAATTGTAACGCTGTGTTCAGTGTGTTATTTAATTAGGAACTCTTTCACAATTTTGTACAAAAAAATATCTAGAAATAATGATTTTAAAAAATTAAAAAAACTTAATTATTTTATTCACCTTTTTTTGTCAACATGGTACCACATTTTAAAACATTACATATTCTAAAAGGCATCTTAGTGACGAGAACAAATGCAGCATTAGTTAAAACGCCTTATTTCATCAGTTGATTGCAAATCTATTTTTGTTTTATTGTTATGCAAGCCTCCTGTTCATATGCACAGATTGTCTGGTCTTGTCGTGCCATATCTTCATAAAATGCCTTTTATCTCACCCTTGGGAAGGTTGGGAATCCAGAGTACATTGCCTGGAAACCACTTACAGAACCTCGGTGCACGGCGCCCCTTCTGTGAGCTTTTTATTTTTATTTTTTTGAAAGAGGAACAGCCTAAAGGAACTCACTGTAGAGGATACTCCTCTCTGATCATGCTCTTTAAATGGCTCCTGTCTGGGTTGTGAATTGACATACAAAAGCTTAACCGGAGATGACTTCAAGGCTCCTTGTCTCTAGCCAGTATCTCAGTGTCACCTTTAGTTGGCCAAAACATAGATATATGTGATGTGCATTAAGACACCAGCAGCTGTCAGTGCTGCTCTTTATCTCACCACAGTCAGGGGATGCTCAGTCCAACCTAAAGGTCCAACACAGTAGAGAACATTTCATTAATTATTGAAATAGCAACACGTTTGGCTTTTAATGTCTTGGTGCAGCGGGGAGCTGCAGCTACATGTCTTTGAGGATGGTAGATGACTTGTGGGTCTAAGTGGTTTGGGGGGTGGTAGGTGCTGACAAAAGTGAGGTCAGCAGCATCATGTATTGGTTTCAGAGCGTCTCTGTTTCCCTTCGGTCCGTTCCCATGGGCCTTTAATGTGTGCTTAATAATATCTATGTGACATGGTGATGTGTTTCCCAAGAGTGATGTCAAGAAAGGTAAGCTGACGGTCCTGGAAGAAAAAGTGTCGCCACAGAGGACTGATCAGTGCTTTGTGTTGTCATGTTCAGGAGGCGTTCTTTGGAAAGGACCTACTGGACAAAAGCAAACAGAGCAGGCAGCAGGGGGGTGAATCAGGCTTACTGGAAGAAGGGCAGAGCCATGCGGACAGGAAGCACCCTACCACTAGCTTCCTGGACCCGTCATCAGACCCTCTGCTCAGCACCTCAGCAACATCCCTTCCCACCAGACCAGCAGCACCACGTACGTATACACATCTCTTCAGTTCTCCAGGACAAGGGATGTTATGATTCATTGATTCAGAGCATTGGACTGAATATTCGATTTGACCAAATAACTGAGCACAGTCAGTCAATGCAGGAATTGGAAATGCCTGACACATCTTTTATTTTTGGCATTTCGCGTAACTGTCTTTTTATTCCATGCATTTCTCCCCCTGTCACCGAATGACAGTATTCACCCGTTTCACACAGGAGTAAATGGGTATGACAAAGGTCCAATGAACAGACCACATTTCACCCATTCATACAAAACAAAAGTCAAAGTGTCAAAGGTTAATCTCTGGTCATGAGTGTTCAGAGACTTATTTGTGTAACTGCAGCTCCATTCACTTCACTGCTACACTAAAGAATTCCTCTCCACAAAAATCAAATGAAGTGAAGTTTCAGTTTCTGTTCTCTCTGCCAGCTCGCTCTGTCTCGCCTGTCCACTCACTGTACGTCTCTTGCTCTCTCGACCTTCCTCTTTTATATGAAATGGCACGTGCCCCCTTGCGCTGACCTGAATGACAGGCATTGTGCAATGTTGTACAGCCAGGAAAAAAAAGGCCATGTGCCTGAAACAGAAAAATACCAGTGGCTTGTCAAGGCTGATTCCAGATAGAAAATATTTCATACTGTCTTTGCTAACACTCTCAAGCTGTCCAAAGATTAGAACATTAAATTAAATTTTCAGTGACTGTGGAGGACAGCCACCGCCATCAAAGTATTGATCAACACTAACATCTAAGCACAGTCACAATCTATTACTGAAACCAATGTGTATATAAACAGCAGAAAAACATTTTAACTAGACTAATTATTGCTTCCTTTTGCGCAACCAGTCGCTAAAGTGCAGTAGAAGTAAACTGGGATTGTCTTAATGTTTGAAATATATCTTATTATAAGGTATTGTGTCACATAGTGTTGTACATCAAATAAGTGTCAAGTGAATAAGGATAGGGTCCAAAATCTGGCTCCAAGTTTCTAAGGGCGCTTTCACAAGCCAACATTTAGTTTGTTTTAATTTAACTCTGGTGTGGTTTGTATGGGTGGCTGTGAACACAGAAGTCGTACTGTGGTGTGGAGCAAAACAACCAGTCCGAGACCACCTCTCGCAAGCAATATGACAGCAAGATTTCATTCTGCAATTTGCGTAGAAGTGTCAGCTTGTGAAAGTGACCTAAGTTCATTTTAAGTAGATCTGATGAGTTTGAGAGATAATGACTTTTATCTAGTATTGTGGCTTAAGTGTGAATAAAAGTATCATAAGAGTAGTATCATACTACTAGGCACCAGCACTGATTTGCACTGCAATTTGAAAATGTGAGAAATGGCAAAAAATGTCAGTTTGAAGAAATAAACCACTGTAACCTTGACGACTGTGACATACAGACGATAAGAAGAAAGTCTAATATTAAGAGAAAAGACTGAAGCATATAAGTGACTGCACTGTTTGTGAGGAGCATTTTGCAACAACTTCATAAAATGAATCCATAATGTTTAAGATAGAGAAACAGTGTTTGCCTTCAGTATGTTTGTGGAGGTTGATATCCTGGTATTACAGTTCATATGTTTAGCAGCAATTCTTTGACAGTGGCTTTAATCGGTTAAATATTACTGTTGGAAGATTTGGTGTAGTACATTTCTAGTCTTTCAGAGGCCAGTCAGTTTAGCTTTTGTTTCCATACTGTTTCATCTCTTGTTTACTTGAGACCAAATTCTACATGTGGCATCCAAACAAATGGTTCCAGGTGACATTCTCATGTCCGTTCAACATCACCATCAATTATGATTTGTGACGGTTTGGTTTTCTTTCTTTTTTTTGTTTCTTTCTTTCCCCCCCATCTACAGAGACGTCTGAGGAACCATTAGTTGATCTATCTGATGTTCTGAACACTGATGCAGACATCTTGGGAATGCTCGGAAAGCCAAGCAGTGACTCTGGTGCGTCTTATGTATCTCACAGGCAGTCACAGTGGCAAGAATTTATTAATAGTCACGTGGCCGTGGGTTAACAAAAGCTTTTCCTCCCAGTTTAGAAATTTCCTCAGACAGCAAGTTTTATTTTGCTTTCACCACTTAATGATTTTTTTTTAACGTCACATTCTTTAACAATACTTTTTGTTCATCTTCGGTTTTATCTTTTGTTTGCATTGTCTGAAGTGTGTTGTGCTTGTCTTCACTATTTTTTCACTCATTTTATCTGGTTTTGGGTCCTTGTAGGTCTTGATTTTTGCCCCTTCCAGGTTGACAGCTCACCTCCTCCTTTTGGTAAGGGTGCTATGGCCTACTAATCCCTTGCTTTAGTGCATTCTTCCTCTCTTACGGTGTTTGTCTCTATTTGAGTGTGCATGTATATAAGCTGCTTCATATACCTAGCTTTTTCTTCTCAACCATTTCAGATTGTTTTTAACACTCACAAACTGCTTAGTGCTTATCTAACCCAGTGCACAGCGCTCACTCAGTTGCGTATGATGTGTCAGTCTTTGTTCGTGAGCCTCCTCAGCCCTTTCAGCAGTGACATTTTTAAAATAAATATGAACAAATTCATAGCTGCCTGATCAAATATGTCCTCGAGATAGGAAAGATATAAACTGACAAGGACATTTTGACATTCAAGAACAAGAAATGAGCAGTTTAGAACCAAAAAATTTAGAGGAGGCCTTTGGAGAATATTCAGCTCCTTAAGACTGAAGATTTTATGTTCTCAGTCCTGTGGCTGGATGACAAGAAAGCATTGCAGTATATGTCCTATGGTCTTTGTAACAAAAATACCTACTTTGGCAAAACCATAAATGGCATGGCTGATATGATCTTGTTCTAATTCAGATATAGAGTGCTGCAGGAATGAGTCCTAAAACCCAGAAATGACCAAGGCTTATTGAAAGAGGCTGGGACACAGTCGTAAGCTATGGGATATGACACATGTGCAGTGTAACTGGCTCAGTTTAAGCAAGTGCAGACCAGATTTTACTGTTCATGTGTTGTTTCCCCAAAGATATGATGCAATGATGATGCACGACATCTCCTCTTTCACCCTCCTTGGAAATGAGTTGGCATTTCAGCGCTTCCGGTTCCCTCATCTGGAAGTCAGTGGGTTTTTTGAATAGGTTTTTGTTAGATGCCTGAAATAAGGTCTGTGGTTAACACAAGCTTAAGAGATTTTAACCTTTTGTTCTACAACATAAAATACGTCAGTAACCATCTCACTCGAGAATTTTGAAGCTTTTGTAAAGAAAGGTGTTTGCTAAGAAGTGGCTAAATGAGACTACTGAACGTCATCGCGACAAACACTAGTCCGCCTTTAGCTTAGTGGTGGTGACATGAAGTGATGCAACCGTGGTGTAGTTAGTTTATAGTCTGTTAACTTTGCATTCATCCTTAAATATCATAAAAGTGGCCTCCATTTTTGAAGATTATCTTGCTGAACAAAAGCATGTAAATATAAACATTTGTGTGCCACAGAGGTTATTTCCTGCAATAATCCAACAGAAAAAAATCCCACTGGCTTTCTGTTGAGACGCTAACTTCCTGGTTGGCCTACAAAAATACCTCATCCGTGCAGCACTCTAATGCCAGTTAATGGTTAAATCCATCCATATGTTGGTAGAAAGTTTTGTGTCGAAGAAAGTATGGAAGAAATGTAATGCATAGACAAGAGTAGGAAACAGTTTGTGCAGAGATAAATAGAAGTCCAACATAATTTTGATAGAATCTGATAGCACTGTAGTAACCTAGATTATTTATATGGGTTGTTCTTATGGATTGGATCAATAGGTTTTTAGTACAGAACACCAGTGTACTTGATGAGCCAGAGCGATATTTTCCTATAAAAAAGTTCAAGTGTTTACATACTACCTTTACTGAGGATTAGTGTACAGTATGACCTGTCTGTTTCTTCACAGTTCCCACAACACTGCATTTAAACACAGGAACCCCAAGGAGCTGTAATCATATACTGTTCAGTTCTGATTGCATTCCTCAGGCTGTTAAGACAATAAACATGTTCTTACTTTATGTCTATATTTATGATCATGTTCTTTGTTGGGTATTTTTGTTGTTTGCTTTGTGTGTTATGTGTGTGTGTGCGCGTACATGTTATGATTTGTTTTTTTTATGTCTATGTGTTTCCACAGCTGGTCTGGACATCGGGCCCCTGGCAGACGGTTCCTCAGTGGCGCTCCAGTCTCAGGCTGGCCGGAGGACACCTCGAACCCTCCCAGAGGAACCCCTGGATGGCATTCTCAGTCCAGAGCTGGACAAGATGGTCACTGATGGTCAGTACAGGACACCAGATGTCCAGACACTTCCAGTTGTTTTACAATGCTATTTTTAAAACTTCACACAGGATGAATACTGATCTGTTTTTTCTAACTCTTTTGTTGTTTCAGAATCAATTCTCAGCAAACTTTACAAAATTCCAGGTTTGTATTTTCAGCCTTTTTTTTTTTTAAACAAAACTGCAAAGTTGGAACCATTGTTGTCCTATACTATATAATGTGGCTGTGAACTCCTCTTCATAAATACAGGAAGAAGGAATTCTGACTTTGCAGTTTATTAATTTCACCCTTATTCTATATTATATACACACATAACATAATTCTGTTGCACTCTGTTACAGAGCTGGAAGGTAAAGATGTGGAGGATCTCTTCACAGCAGTCCTTAGCCCCAGCACGAGCCAACCACCTCTACCACAGGTGCCTCACCCCCAGGGTCCAGGGCCCCTCCCGGCCACACCTAGCACTAGTATGCCTCACCCCAATGCAGGTATATCACTAAGCACCTTGTCGTTGTCAGAGGTAACATTTGAACCTGTTGTTTTTGAATATCTAAGCATCTCATTCCGCTATTGAATCCTGTGTGTAGGGAATCCCATGTTTCCAAGGATGCCAATGATCAATGGTATGATGGGACCAAACCAACGCTTCCCTACAAATCCAGGAGCAGGACCCTGCATCCCAGAAAACTTCTCCCCCCTTAACCGTATGCCTTTCACTGACAATCCAAGGTAATGTACTGCTTCCTTCATTTAAACTATCAAAGAGGACCTATTGTGGTATTATTGGAGTATTTTCATATTTCAATTTTTTTTTTTTTTTATGAGAATGTGTTTACATGCTTGTTCATGTTTAATGTTCAAAAAAATACAAAAATCTCAGTCTGCTCTAATTGGACAGCTCGCCCACTCTATTGTGATTGGTCAACTGATCTAAACTTTTCAGACTCTGCTCCAATCTAACTAGCTTTGTTTGAGGACATGCCAAACTATACTGCCAAATACGTTACTTGGTGACATCACCATGATGGGAAAAGTGGGGAAAGCACAAAAGCATGATAGGTCATCTTTAAATTTTCCAAAATGTATGTCTCTTTTTGTCTCTACAAACCCAGAGTGTTATGATTAAGTCTGTATTTCTTTGTTGTTCCAGGGATAGAAAGTTTAATCAGATGCCTAGAGAGGCGGTTGGTCCATGGCCCTCCCCTGCCCATGGCCCCGGCCCTACACCCCCTGGACCTCTGCATGAGGGGGAGACTGAAGCCATGTCAAATGCCCAAAGGAGTACACTTAAGTGGGAGAAGGAGGAGACACTTGGAGAGCTAGCCACTGTAGCGCCCGTCCTATATACCAATGTCAATTTCCCCAACCTCAAAGAAGAATACCCAGGTTTGTATACATATGTTTTTATTATCATCATTGCTGTTGATTCTGCTTATTAGTTTGGGTGTGCCCACTGCATTGTCTCAGTCCCACATTACAAAAAAATACCTTGTATGCTCTGTGAGACTGTTGGCATGACAACTCCTCTCATTCTTTCAACAGACTGGTCTACGAGAGTAAAGCAAATTGCAAAACTGTGGAGGAAAGCTAGTTCACAAGACAGGGCCCCATATGTGGTAAGATCACTCACACTGTTGAATTTTCAGATTTTCTTCAAATATCTCAAAGTCTTAACATTTTGAACCATGCCAGTCATCAAACTATCACTACTAGTTGCACTGACATATTAGTATGCGGAGGGCAGACTCCTCTATTACATCTGGCCTTTTGCCTCTTGCCAATGCAATCTGAAATCCGGCCATTCACAGATGAACGAATTAACACAGGAAGGCCTGCTCAGTGTTAGAGCTCACTATGGTCTGAGTAATTAAGTTCAATAGAAGTCATTTTATCTGGCAGAGGCCAGTTTCAAAGACCTGTTCCTGATTTTTTTTTTTTTTTTTTTAAAGGTACCTTGAATTTATAATTGTAAGGGTATTTTGCCCCTCTTACATGGTGGCAGTTCTCTTTCATGGCTTTTTCTTTTGATCTCCCACTTAAACATCCAAACTACTGATACCTCAATAACAGAAACAGGATGACCTCCACCCTGTGCTGCATTTACAGTTCAAACACATCACATTACTAAACTGTGTAGGTAAAACTGGCAATCCAGCATCACTAGTAGCAAACCAGCCTAGCAGCAGGGATGGAGACGCTTTTCTCTCTGTCACCACCAAGTGTCAACTCTTTGTCAATGAGGATGAAACCTCCATTCATGTTGCTGGATTACAAACAAGATGGATTTGGTCAGAGAAAAAGTAGTTTCCTTCTCTTTGTGCATGTTGTAGCTTTCCAACCTCCACGGCGTGTGTGCTAGTAGGGCTGGTTTTTTATTGTTGATTAATCTGTTGAGTATTTTCTCAATTAATTGATTGGTTGTTTGGTTTATAACATATCAGAAAATGGTGAAAAATGTCCATCAATGTTTCCTAAAGCCCAAGATGATGTCCTCAAATGTATTGTCGCAACTCAAAGATACTCACTTTACTGTCATAGAGAAGTAAAGAAACCAGACAATATTCACATTTAAGAAGCTGGAATCAGAGAATTTTGACTGAAGTTGGCGATTAATTTAACAGTGGCGAACTAATTGATTAATCATTGCAGCTCTATGTACCAGTGCACCATTTTTTTTTTGTTTGTTTTTTTTACAAACAACCAGCACTTTGGAGATTTTTTTTTTGTCTTTTTCTTTATTTGTCATTTGTGAAGTCCAACAATGAAAATCTTTTGCTCTCAGGTTCCTTCAACAAGGCTCATAAAATATGTATATATAAAACAGGAAATGACACAAGTAAAAGCAAAATGATAATTTACAGTAAGACATAAAATAGCGCACTTAAAATATAGGGTTTAAATATAAACATAATATAAAATAGTAATTAATTTTGTTTAAGACAGTATTTCAGGTGGGAAAACTTCAAGTAATATATGTAGAGGTGTTATGTGGTATGTAATTCAGGATATGATGCTGGTCGGTCCTAACCCGTACATGTGGAAGGTTGTAAGATTTAAATGTTATAGCTCTTATCCATCACGCTGCTCTGAACATGAAGTCCACTGTTAGCTAGTTGAAATTATACAGGGAAGCTGGAAGTCATCTTTTGATATGAACTTGCTTTTAAACTATTATTTATACAAAAGCTCCCATATATCATAGTGAGATATTGAAGCAAATGCTATGAAAGAGAATTTAATGCCACAAACGCACCAGTTTTGAAGTAGTCGTATGAATGAATTTTCACCAGTAGGTGTTGTTTCACATAATAAGGGTTGCATAGGTAACCTATTTTTTTTGCTATCTTTTTGAGTTTATGACGTATTTGTGTCTGATGTGTTTTTGCTTTGCGATTGTGATTGATTTGCTGTTTAGCAAAAGGCAAGAGATAACCGAGCAGCCCTGCGCATCAACAAAGTCCAGATGTCGAATGAGACGGTGAAGAGGCACCATCCACAGCAACAGCCCCCTGAGGTGTTTGATCCCAACATACCACTAGACACAGAACTGCTGTTTAAAGACCCTTTGAAACCAAAAGAGTCAGAGCATGAACAAGAGTGGAAGTTTAGACAGGTAAGAGTGTATGCAATGAAGTCAGGGAATGCAGCGGCAGGTCCACTTTATATTAAGACAGCTAAGAAGTGGTGGTTTAATAAAGCTCCCTAAACAACTGCACTATCCTCCACATTAACCCTGATGACATTGGTGGTTAGTAGGTCCAGTTCATTTTTGGCATGAAACTGATAATTTGCTGCATCCTTTTTTTGATGTCTAAGCCCACTTTTCACTGTGCCCTTCCAACAGCAAATGAGGCAGAAGAGCAAACAGCAAGCCAAAATTGAAGCCACTCAGAAATTGGAGCAAGTTAAGAATGAGCAACTTCAGCAACAACAGCAGCAGCAGACCAACAGCCAGTCAGAGGGAGACGGCAACAACAGTGGAAACCAGAGCCCAGCCTCCCAGCCTAGCAATGGCAGCATGTCTCCCATGCAGCAACTTAACTCTAAAGACAGCTTTGCCAGGCCACAGCTACCAGGGACGCCCACTTCAGGTCCCCCAGAGGACGTGTTCTTACGACCCCCTCCTCCCCCTCCATCTGGCTCTTCTTCCCAACCTCAGTCTCCACAGGTATTTTCACCGGGTTCCTCTGGTTCCAGACCTTCTT
Source organism: Pterois miles (assembly GCA_947000775.1). NCBI lineage: Eukaryota > Metazoa > Chordata > Actinopteri > Perciformes > Scorpaenidae > Pterois > Pterois miles. The sequence goes on along the minus strand of CAMQGK010000342.1, from coordinate 8,557,762 downwards.
CCCCATGGGACCCATATGCCAAGATGGTTGGGACCCCAAGACCGCCAACTCTCGGGCCAAATACATGTCGCAGATTGCCTGTGGAATCTGGCAAGTCCCCCACATCCTTGATGGAACAGCAGGACAGAGGGAGGCCCTCTCCTGCTCATGAATCTTTTGGCTCTCCAACATCCATGAGCAGTGACCCTTACGCCAAACCTCCTGACACCCCAAGGCCAGCTGGGGAAATGGACCCTTTCTTGAAGCCCATGGGTCCCCCCAGGGTGAGTCAGGCTGCTCAGGGAAGACCCCCAATGGGTTCTCCAGGCAGAGACCCATACTCAAGGCCCATGATAAGAAATGAGGCCTATCAGCGCATGGCCCAGAACAGGATGATCTTGTCTGACCCTTACTCAAGGCCTTTACTAACGCCAATCCCTGGAAGTAATGAGTCTGGCTCGGTCCCTCTGTTCAAAACCCCTATGCCCCCTCCTCAGGCTCAGGATCCCTTCAACCGCCCAGGTCCACACCCTACTGACAGGTTCTCCCAGAATCAGCAGAATGACCCATATGCTCAGCCTCCGCATACCCCAAGACCATCTGGGAATGACAACTTCACTAGTCCTCCTAGAATGGGCCAGCAGCATCACCCTCAGGCACACTCATTTGCTCAGCCAGGGCCGATGACTCAAATGTCTAGAAATCCTTATGCTCATGCACCCTCCACTCCAAGACCTGACCACTTCACATATGACCCATTTGCCCAGCCCTCTGGTCCCAACAAGCCAGCTGCTGACCCTTTCTCTCAGTCTACAGGCAACCAACGGTCTATCAATGAACCTGGTGCTCAGCCTCGCCCATTTTTTGAGACCTATGCCCGACCGCCCGGCACCCCACGTCCACATGACAACTATGGTCAGCCTTCAAACACCCCTAACCCATCCTCAGACCCTTACTCACAGGCTCCTTCTACTCCTCGCCCTAGTGGGATGAACCAGTTCCCTCATCAGTCACACCCTGGACAGAGGATGTCACCTTCCCACTCAGTGGACCCTTATGCTCAGCCACCAGGTACTCCACGGCCCTCTGTGGGAGAGAGGTTTTCTAAGTCACCGGGTAGCCAGAGGGGGCCAATAGAGCCATTTACTAGTACACCTGGGCCATCAAGGCCAGGGGGTAGTGACATGTTTTCCCAGCCTGGGGCCCCCAGACCAATGCTTAATGACCCTTACGCCCAGCCTCCAGGGACCCCACGGCCTGGTCCTGATGTGCTCAGCAGACAAGGGCCAAGGCCAGGACTAATGGGGAGCCAGGATCCTTTCTCCCCACCTCAAGGCAGACTTCATGAGCCCTTCCCTCATCCAGGCTCACAGACACAAAAACACCCTAGTGTTTCAGAAGATGGATTTACGCAGTCACCCTCCAGAAGACCCAGTCAGACACCTGGCCATGACCCATATGAGCAAGCTCCCATGACCCCTCGTCCACAGTCAATAGAGAAAATGGAAATGAAAGATCAGTCATGTGTGGCTAACAATGGAACCATCCCCCAAGACCCAAGCCAATTGGCCAACAACCCACAAATGCCTGGTGGATCCTCTGAGGTTCAGGGTGTTGCTCTCGCTGACAGTGAGGAAAGACTCAGACAGGTACATGAACAGCTCATCACATCACTCATACTTTACCATTGAAATTTTATTTTTGCACTGGTGTTTGATCAATTTAATTTGTTTATATTTCTTAAATGTACAGTTGATAACATTGATAACATTCAGCCAATAGATGTTTCATTCTCCCTCTCCCGTTCCATTACATTTACTTCACAAGTCGTTGCCAGGCAATTACTGTCAATTTCATTTATCTGTTTTTTTTTCCACACTTTGTGATGACACATAGATACCATTGTCATACTGAAATATGTCATAGGACTAACCCAAATGTCAGAAATGTAATATAGAGATAAAGAAAACATACATTTTTTTAAATGATTAATTCACAATCATAATAATTTTATTTCAGGAAAAGCCATACTGTTATTTGACACCTTTCTTAAAGCTCTGTGGATATACAGTAGTCTGTTTTTTGAAAAATCTTTTACTACTGCTACTTTTTACCACTTACATATTTTATCAGTTTTTATAATGTTTTACTGACAAAGTCAGTTATTTAAGTGTGAACACCTGAAACCTGAAGTGTTATAATCCCTCATACCTTAAAAGAACTGTGTGAGTGTACAGCTATCAGTGGTGGGTCAAAATTGGACCAGGACAATTACAACAGATAGATTTGGTTATAATTTTTACATTTAACACACTTGTCCAACCATTCACCACAAAACAAATAAACAAACAGTAGTGAGTAAAATGTTTCATATCAAATAACTTAAATCTTGGCCAACTTACAAAATGAGGCTTGTTCTGTCTACATAGATAGAGAGCTTGTTTCCATACAGCCAAATCTATGCTTAAAGCAGTAACATCACAATTCTTTAATAGGCAGCAGGCTGCTAACAACACAATAGCCACAGACTTTGAACAACAACGAAGTTAGCGTTCTGCTAAAGTCTCCTTTTTAACTAACTTCCAGATATGAACACACGTCTTACTCTGTGCAGTAGCTCATGGAACGAACCACCAAAAGCAATCATTCCGCAGGCAAAAGTGCTCTGCCGACATCAGTTAGCGACAGCTAGCTAGCTAATTAGCTGGTCAGCAGCATCATATGCTTATCTTGACTACATATTATTGTATGTTTTTGTAACTACAACAGAACTATAGGAAGTGAAAACTTGTACATTTGCAATGCCAATGGAAGAAAGGTACTTGCATTGTTTAACGTAAGCTGTGGAGTTTAAGTAGACCAAAATGACAATCTTTCTTAACAGCTAGAAGTACACTATTATTGCAAGCTATGCATGGCCCACTTACCTTGTGTTTAAAAAGGCTTAAATGTCTGTATGCTTGTTGTGTTTTGCAGCGACAACGAATTAGAGAGCTAATCCTCAAGCAGCAGCAACAGAGGAGTGCTATTCGACAGGAGAGGGGCCCTCAGGAGCCTGCTGGCAACATAACCCCAGGAACGCCACGACCCTGGCCCCAGGAGGGCCCTGGGCATCAGGGGGAAATGTTCAACCGGCCCCCACCACCTTATCCTGGACAAGGACCCATGAGAGGGCCAATGCGGTTTCCTGGACCTTTTCCAGGTGATCAGCGTGTCCCTTTCCCTAATGAGGGACAACTCCCCAGGGGCCCACATCCTGGAGATCCTAATTTAAGACACCAGGGACCGAGGTTTGTATGATATTATTATTTTTATTACACATTTGTGTTTCAAATATTCTGTAATTCCTCCTCTTCCTTTCTATTTATATGTGTTTTTATCCTATTTTAGGTTTGCATTTCCACCTGGGGTTCTAGGACCTCATGGAGCTCAAGAGTTCTTTTCCCGGGGCCAACACCCGATGCAGGATGTCCCTCCTCAAATGCGAAGGTCCATGTCTGCGGAAATGGCAAAGAATATGGGAGGCAATCCTATGGGACTGCCCCAGCACTTCCCACCACGTGGTATGCCAGTACAGCAGCACAACATAATGGGTCAGCCTTTCATCGAGCTACGACACAGAGCTGTAGAAAACAGGCCACGTATGCCATTTCCTCCTGGTGCCATGCAAGGAAGTCACATGGATCCTAACTTGCAGGGTCAAAGGCTACCAGGCTTTCCAGGAACACCCAATTCCAGGTTCCCTTTAAATCAGGGGCCCAGGATGGTAGACCCCATGGTCAGCCACACTGGTCACGTACAGATATCTGCCAGCATGGACAATCTTCATCAGCATGCCCAAATGTCAGGAGGCAACGCACTCAAACAATCTCAATTGATGAGATCCATGAGCCAGCCTGCTTCAAATGAGACCCAGAACATGGCAGCATCTATGATCCTTACTGCACCCCCTGCTGGGCAAACAGAGACGGCCTCGGTGTCTGGCAGTGAAGCTGTGGAGGAGAAACTGGATGCTGAAGAATCAGCCGTGAAAGATCTTGAGGATGTGGAGGTGAAAGACTTGGTGGATGCTGACTTGGAAAATCTAAATTTGGATCCTGAAGATGGCAAAGATCTAGATCTTGAGACAAATGACCTACATCTTGATGACTTCCTAACATCTGGGAAATTTGACATCATTGCCTATACAGACCCTGACCTAGATGACATCAAGAAAGACATGTTTAATGAGGAACTGGATCTGAGTGATCCTATGGATGATAATGCTGACACCGCAGACATCAACAAAAACTCAAGCACAGTAACTGAGGTACCGTCCAGTTCAGCATCTGCACCGGCAAAATCAGAGGCCTCAGGTGAGCAGTCTTCAGCTGAAGTCAAGCTGGAGGCCTCTGGGACTGGGAGTCAGGACTCTGCTTCTTTGGCACCCGAGCAAGAAATTAAAACAGAGGTCAAGGACTGTCAGAAAGCCCCTGATGTGGTAGACCAGCAAGCCACTGGAAACACCTTAACCTCAAACCAGCAGGGAGTGCTCTCTGACTCCACCCCAGTTCTGTCTAGTTTACTTGTTAAGCAGCAGCCTGAGGAGCAGTCATTAAATCCAATCGTTGAATCTGTCAGTCAAGGAGGTAACCTCATGTCCCAGCAGGACCAAGTCACTGACCCTCAGCATACCTCCGGACTTACAATACCCGACGCCACCACTGCAGGAGAAGCTGCTATGACTGGCTTTGGGGCAGACCAGCAGGTGGGGCTAGGCCCTGGAGTGGACCAGAGTGTTCTAGATCAGAGCGGTCTGGACCAGAGTGGTTTGGATCAGAGCGGTCTGACCCAGGCCCAGCAGGCAGCGTTGAGCCAGGCGATGAGTCAGCATGGCCAGCTCCACCGTCCTCTTCTTCTAGAGGAGCAGCCACTCCTACTGCAAGACCTCCTGGACCAGGAGAGGCAGGAGCAACAGCAGCAGAGACAGATGCAGGCCATGATACGGCAGCGCTCCAGTGATTCCTTCTTCCCTAACATCGGTAAATCATTTAGGCCACAATATCTAGTCATAGGTGTAGGTTAATGTTTGAGGGTCTTTTCTGAGAATGCATTATTTGTCATTTGCAGATTTTGACGCCATCACTGACCCCATTATGAAAGCTAAAATGGTCGCCCTGAAAGGCATCAACAAAGTCATGGTTCAGAACAACATGGGAATGACCCCAATGGTCATGAACAGGTAAAAAGTCAACTTTTGCACTGCATGAATACATTTTCTTTCTTGATTAGAAAATGTAATAGTGGGAATGTATGAATTGGTTTTGGTTTTAACCTTTTCCACTCCACCCATTTTTTTCATAGACCTGTTTTTGTCTCTTTTTTGGGGGGGCGGGGGCAATCGTATTTAGGGGTGATAGCAGGTTAACAATATATGTCACATAGAATAGTGGTGTACATCATCTGAGAGCAGGGAACCCAATGATACAGTTGAGATGCAGCTTAGCACTGTGGGTCAAGTTGTTCTACTCATAAATCAGAAATGAAAAATAATTTTGAAAGTGTATAAGGGTTTAGAACATTATGATTGAAGTCTATGATGGCCATCCCCATGCTCACTTATGTCTCATAAGTTGCAGCAATTTTTGGGTTGATACCATTTGTTACACTGATTTTTTGCTATTCAAGAATTAATAAAAATGATCAATAATCTCACCAAACTAGAGCATTAAGACACCAAGACCTTGAGGAACACCACAGAAAAAGCCACGCTGTGATTTGGTGTCAAAAACTTTAGACATTTGGAGATTTCAGCAGGAATTGCATTTTTCAGTGATTGGATGCTAAGAACTTCTGTTCTGGAAACTGCTCAGAAATCCCCTTATTGTCAGTCTAGCTAGGAAAGTCATCCATCCTCTGAATGCTCCAGGTCTCTAGTTTCTAGTTTGAAGCTGCAATTATCCTAGAAGTCACCACAGCACAACACAATTTATACAGTGAGGTCAAGTTTCAAAAAATGGTCTCAGTACAATAAAATGGCTGCTATGGGGACTATTATCATCAGACATGAATACAATTGGGTTCATTGGATCCACAAGAGGCTTTTACTGGGAAACCTAATTTATGCAATGTGTTCTGTTTGTAGAAATATTCAAATACGCCATTTTAAAATAACACATTTGTACTGCATTCAAAAAACTACATGTGAAAATCACAAAGTGGGTATCTCTGTAAAGGGGAGACTTGTGGGTACCCGTAGAACCCATTTTCATTCACATATCTTGAGGTCAGAGGTCAAGGGACCCCTTTGAAAATCGGTCTGCCAGATTTTCCTCACCAAAATATCCTAAATTTGTAGTGTTCCTGACATGCAGGAAAAATTGAGCCCGCCACAGCCTCTGAAAAAAGTTGTCCAAGGACGCCGGCAGCCTCCCTGAGTGGAAGAAGTTAAAGCGGTGCTAATACCAACCTAATTGCCCAGCCACTAGAATATTTTGTAACTGCTTGAAGAATTGCTACTGTGATTTATTGATTGACTGAATAAATATGCATGGTTGTGGTGTTACTCTTTTACAGATTTCCTCCTGGTCCTGCACCACCTTGTCCTGAAAGCACACCACTTCCTCCACAAGTTGTTGGACAGGTAGATGAATAGTTTAACTGCTTAGATGTTATTTCAAAGTATATAATAGTAAATATCTAAGTTGCAAATGATAACATATTTGTCAACCTTGCTTTCAGGATGGCAAATTAACACAAGTAGCAAGACCAAATCCTCCAAACTTTGGACCAGGATTTGTCAGTAAGTTCTCATAAAAGTCATTTTCATTTTAAAACTTTTTGTTTTCAAGGTTTGTCAGGCCTTGAAATGTTAAGATGTTTGTTTTTTTTTTTTATACTGTCAAGATTGCTAACAAAAGACTTTTTTTCTTCTTCTTTCAGACAATGCTCAGAGGGCTCAGTACGAGGAGTGGCTCCAGGAGACTCAGCAACTACTTCAAATGCAGCAGAAGTTTCTGGAAGAGAAGATTGGGGCTCACAGGAAGTCGAAGAAAGCCCTGTCTGCCAAGCAGAGAACAGCTAAGAAGGCAGGGAGAGAGTTCCCCGAGGAGGACGCTGAGCAGCTCAAACATGTCACGGAGCAGCAGGGTGTAGTGCAGAAACAACTGGAGCAGGTAAATGTTCGGCCTGTCAGGCTCCAACACTGAATTCTATCTCTCAGCACTCCTCTGCACAATGGCTGCCCTAAGCATTGTCCTTTCAGTGGTCCTATGGAGCAGAATTTAATGGTTAAAGCAGGATTGGCACATAACAGCACATTGGCCAAGTCTGGTGGTCCACCAGAGGCTGTTGCCCACATGCATGCTGTGCTTACGACCATGTTATGGACCGTGTGTGGTGCCAAAATAAGGTCTAACTGAATGAATAACCGATCGGAAAAACATATTTTCATTTTTTTATTTAACTAGGGAGACTTTTATTTTTTTATATTGCAAGTTTTCTTTGCAGTGACAGTGCAGTGATATTTGATTTTTCATTTTTTTTTTTTTTTTACACTTTTGAGAGACAGTTTCTTTTTATTGGGAGCAGAAATGCTGTCTTTGACTGTATATTACCTTGATAGCAGACCCAATCAGTATTAAATATTAACAAATTAATCTAATTGATCAAACTGATAATGTAGATGTAGGGTGTGCATTTGAAGGTATACATCTAGTTATTATCTGCGAGCGGACATGAAAAAAATAATATCCTAACTAACTGAAGTATTCCAAACACACAGGCTTTTGTCTGCGCTGCACCTGTCAACCTGCTTTGACTCCCTAAAAGAGTGATGTTGAAAAAAATGCTCTTGGCTGATTGTACTCTCCAACTCCTGCTTTGAAATTAAATTCTTCTGTTACTGTTTGAAATTAAAATCTCTTCCCTTGGGTGAAACCCGTGTCCTCATAAATTTGTCTTTGTAAATGTGATAAAATGCCTCGAAAGGAAGATGCGTACTTTCTTTGTAAATTTCATAGATAACCTCAATAATTTGTGAATATGTTTTATTTCAGATCCGCAAGCAGCAGAAGGAGCACGCTGAACTTATAGAGGAATACCGAGTGAAACAGCAGCAGAACAATATGACACCCATAATGCCTGGGATGCACCCGATGCCAGGCCCTGCTGGCATGGTCCCCGGGGGAACACCAATTGTCCAACCTCCCATGAATCCTATAATGCAGATGCCACTTCATCCTGGCCAGCCAAATCCGCCACCGTGTATGCCCAACCCACCACCTGGCTGGCATCCCGGCGCCCCCATGCCCATGGCCGGACCGGGAATGCCACCTATAATGCCTCCCCAGGTTCCTGTGGGAAATCCAGGCCAACCCCATCAGATGCCAATGGGTAACATACCTCAACACTCACAAATGCCTGTGGATCCCCAGGCACCGCCAGCTCCACCAGGTGGTGTAAAGCCCATGCAGGCAGGTGGTATGAAGTTCGACGATAACAACCCGTTCAGTGAAGGCTTTCAGGAGCGGGAGAGGAGGGAGAGGCTTAGGGAGCAGCAGGAAAGACAGCGGGTGCAGCTAATGCAGGAAGTTGAACGACAGAGAGCCCTAAAACACCGTATGGAAATGGAGCAGCAAGGGATGATGGGGCCAGATGGAAACATGGCACCACTTGCTCAGATGCCATTCTTTAATGCAGAGCTGCCACAGGACTTCATGCAGCCTCAGAGGCCTCCTCAGCCACAACTTGCACCAATGTTCCCCCAGCAGCAGGGCATGCAACCCGGTATGGGCTCACCACCTGGAACGTTTATGCAAGGTGAAAGGAGGGCCATGATGGGCAACGGAATGATGCCCCGTGACATGGGGCCTGGTTTTGGGCCTGATAATCTCAACCTACAAGCACCTAATTTCCCTCAGGGTCAACCCAGACCTCGTCAATTCAGTGGACCAGGAATGATGCTTCAGATGCCAGGCGAGGGTCCACCATTTGGAAGTGACTCTGCTACACCTCTACCGTCTAACTTTCCAGGCTCAGGTCAGTCTCTAATCCAACTCTACTCCAACATCATCCCAGACGAGAAGGGGAAAAAGAAGAGGAACCGCAAAAAGAAGAAGGACGACGATGCAGATTCAGTCAAGACACCTTCAACCCCACATTCAGACCTTACAGCCCCTCTCACACCGTGTGTCTCAGACACCTCCTCAACTCCAACCAGAAACACCCATCACTTTGGTGACCAGGACTTGTCAAGGTCCCCCTTACTGGGATCCTCCACTCCCAGTCACTCAGAGCTGGAGAGGCAGCTTTCTGGAGGCCAATCTGGACACCCTGGTCTCTTATCAGACACAGTGAGGGCCCAGGCTCAGGAACACGACCGGATCCTTAATAACATAAAGTTGGAGCAGACTGATGCCAGTGAGTGTCACGGGTCCATCGGCTCAGACATGAGCTCTGTGAAGGAAGAGGGTAATAAAGGGAGTGTGTCTCCCTTCCCTGTAGGGCAAAGTCCAAACAAGGGGGAGGCCGGCAATGAACTGCTGAAACACCTTCTGAAGAACAAGAGCACACCTCCACCTGGATTGTCCCAGCAGAGGTCAGAGGAGAGCATGCGTTCAGAGGAGGAGGAGGCCGCAGACTGCAAAGCCCTGCTGAGGCAAAGCTCCATGGACAGCAATGGGGTCAGTGTTTGTGTTAGTCACACAGATAGACCATTGAGGGGGTGATCAGCATAGTGAGTCATAGAAGGGCTAAGTGATTCAGATGGGAGGCGTGTCATAGTCAAATTGGTATGAGTCACAGCTGTCAGTTTTTGAATGAGTCATAGTTCTGTTTGAAAACTAACTTGAAGCCATAATGCTGCTCCATAAATTTTAAGTTTATTTGTGCCTTTTGATATAGCATCATGTGTTTCCCATATCCAGGCGTACTCAGATGGCACCCCAGACTTCCCTGGCCCCGTGCTCCCCGAACAGGAGAAGAAGAAAGGGAGGAACAAGAGGGCTCCAAAAGGAGGAGAGAAACCTGCATCTCGTTACAAGAAGAGGAAGAAGGAAGGGGATGAGAGGCAGCTAATGCACTCTGGACCTGACACTGTAATGACCCAAATCAAACAGGTAAGATAGATTTTTCCACCTTTATTATCTGCTCTTCATAAAATAGGTTGGAGCCATACCACTGCACAGCTCTTGGAACAAAGGATGGTAGAAAGATTATAGCTTGAAACCTGAATGGTTTATTCAGAATTTTACAGTATTAATTACTGCCAGATGAGAAAAAAAAAAAGTCTCCACTGAGTGCACAGACACTAATTTCACATATCATAAGCATATTACTGTAATTAGGTACTTGTTAGACGACAGTTGCACACACAGGTATTAGAAGCTGTTATTATTCAGGAGAGTGGAAGGGGAGTTGTGATTATAAAGCAAGTCCCTCATTGATTGAGGCGTATTGATTTAAACGTGATGAAGCAGACTCACTCATTAGAAATGTAGTTTCTCACAAGTACAACACAAATTTGTCTAGAAGGGACATTATTACTGACTGTGAATTTTGAGCTAGAAAAGCCTCTATATATGACAGTTAGCAGTGTGATTCTGCCCCCATTTACCTGCCTTGTTCCGAGGTCTGCAATGAGTTTGATAAGTGGACCAGAAATTAGTCTTTAAGGATACTTTTCATTCTTCAAATATTCAATTCAAACTCAAGGCCACATTGTCTGAGATGCCAGTTCATATCTTAGGTAACTTTTTCTGGGCATTTTACAGGACATGAAAGAACTAGTATGTAATGGTGACATAACCCTACATACCAAACACATGACTAATGCTAATGCTTGAATTGGCATAAGAATTACCTTGGTGGTCATGGAAAGATTTTTTGATATAAAAAAAAAAAATCCATCCATTCAGCTATCCACGATTAATGGTGGTTTGCTAGTTTTGCTAGGTTGAGCATAAATCTAATGTATGCTATGTGTATTAAAAACATTTACTTACATTTATTCATTTAGCATTTTTTTTTACATGTATACATTGTCTCACTTTGTTTGGTGTTTTGTGCTGGAGTGTCCATTGTACTGGTTTTGATTTCACTCCTATCCCTTCCTGTGGTCCTGGTGCTGTTTCTCTCTCCTGATACAGCAGCTCTCCCTGCTGCCTCTCATGGAGCCACTGATTGGAGTCAACTTTGCCCATTTCGCTCCCTATGGCAGCGGCCAGCTAAACGGGGAAAACCTCCTGTCTGGCACCTTTGGCAGCGCCTCACTCGATGGAGTCTCCGACTATTATTCCCAACTGGCCTACAAGGTGAGATCTCTTTACCTTACCAACGAAGCAGTGGGTAAACGGTGATGTGTGCGTGAAGTGTGTCTGCAGCGTTATGTGCTGACACTGCGCTGGTTCTGATTACTACAGCAGAGTAACCTGAGCAATCCACCAACACCACCGGCGTCTCTTCCTCCCACACCACCACCTGTGAACCGACAGAAAATGATCAATGGATTTGCCACGACAGAAGAGCTGGCCAGCAAAGCTGCTGCCATGGGTAAGCATTCAGGAGGATATGTCTTCAAGGTATACAGTGCAGCTCTCAATCTTCAATGAGTAATCCTAACCTTATGACCCTCTAGAAGTGTGTGGCGATCTCTGTATCTGCAGAGACCCTGCCCTATCCTGTTTTGTCTCCACACTGGCAACAGCTGTGGCCAGAGCCATTATGTTTTCGGGTTGTCCATACAATTCTCATGAACATATCTCAGGAACACCTTAAAGGATATTTCTTCAAATTTGGCACAAACATCCACTTGATCTCAAGGAGGAACTGATTAGATTTTCATGGTCAAGGTTACTGTGACCTCACAAAACACGTTCTTGGCCATAACTCAAGAATTCATGAATAAAAACTGCAACTTAACTAGTTGGCAATGGCAAAATCCTGGTTTCTTCTTATTTTACTGTGTTTGGGACATTTTTGGGTTGGTTTTCACTTCTGTTGTTGTACAGTATGTGATGCTACAGGTGGTACACTCGGCTATGTTCTGGCATCTGTGGTTAGGGGCCTGTGCTTCTGGTGTTGTTCAGCTGGGGGGTGAGGGTAACTTTGAATGCTGTTTACAAACAGTAAGCAACAATTCCTGCATAGAATGCCTTCAATGGCACATTTCATCATATCATAGTCTTGCAACAAGGACTGTTTCCATCATTACAGGCAAGCATAGTGTGTACATTCATTTTAACATTGTGCCCCTGTTTCACACAGTGTCCAAAGGCCTGGTCCCAAAGCCGCTACATGTTCCATTTAGGACTGAGGAAGACCTACTAGCTCGGGCCATTGCACAGGGACCCAAAACAGTGGATGTTCCAGCCTCCCTTCCCACCCCTCCTCACAACAACCAGGAGGAACTCAGGTAAATGGATAATCAACAGTAATTCTTTCTGTCTTTTGGAGTACTACCGCATCATTAAAGGCTGTCATAATAGTTTGTGTTGATCACTTGTGTAATTGATGATTTGTATATCCCTGTAAAATGATAACAGCAACAGAGGACAGGAGCCTTGCAAGGACAGGGACACACCTGACAGTTTTGTTCCCTCCTCGTCTCCTGAGAGCGTGGTTGGCATGGAGATCAGCCGCTACCCAGACCTGTCTCTGGTAAAGGAAGAGCCACCGTCCCCCTGCCTGTCACCTGTCCTCCCCATGCTTCCTGCACCTGATGGGAAAGGTAAACACACACAAAAACATTTATTCCTGCGACTCCAATCATAATTGACTGGATGCAATTTAAACACCCAACTCTAGCATACCATAACAGAGTATTGTTAAACTTTTATGAATGTCCTCTTTTTGTCATTCTCCAGGGTCAGAAATCAAACTGCAGGATATCAAAACAGAGCCTTCTGCGATGTTCTTCGGCTCCCCATTTGGCTCCATGTCTAATGACTCTAAACAAGGGCTGGTGTCTGTAGCTATCACATTGAGACCAGCTGCAGCAGAGGTAAGAATAAGTAATACTGTAGTTTCACAGAAATTCAGCAAAGATGCAAGTTATTTCCTTTTCTTTTGTCTGAGTTAGAAATTCTGCCAAACTTGATCATAGTTTTAAACCCTTTTAATTTTTATAAGTTTACAGAATAACCCATTTGTATTGTAAGAATGGAGTTTAAACTATCATTAGACTCTATTGATTGGCCACAATAATGGTCCTCACATGTCCACAATAACAGAACATTATTCAGTTATTTTCAATTCAGGGATTCTGCTTGTATATTGCAAGCCCTGTTGGTCTGAGATGACTCCCTGTAAGGGCAAAGCATTAGGAAATCACATGTTTTTAAAAGTTTTTTTAAGTCTAAAATGAGTTATAAGTGTCAAACTGCTTTAAGGAATAATTCAGTGCGTAGGTTGTGTACGTGAGTGGTGGTGTTTGCAGTCAGAGAGACAGACAGACAGAGGGCGAGGGAGTGTGTGTGATGGCGTGCGGAAGTCAGCTATAACTAGCTGCAGTGTAGCAGTGTGGACAGTTCAGGCTGTCAGTGAATAAATGCTACACCCATTTTTCCATACATGACTCAGCAGGGATTTACGTCTTCGTTACAACAGTTACGTGCTACTCAAAATAAAAGTCCCCTGTTATTTTGTTATTTAAAAGCTTTTGTTATGAAGCATCAAAGTCATGAAATGAGATCCAGTCAGAAGCTACAAAAGTAGTGAAAACTGAACTCATAACGTCTTTCTCTAAGGTCTCCTACATGCTTGTTTGTGGGTGGAGAGGGGGGGTCCTTGGCAATTTTTTGGTTTTAAACCAAGTGAAAAAGGAGAGCCAGATGACATGAACGAACAAAGTGATTTGTAAACTGTGTGATAAACAAGTCGGGACTAAAGATGGAAATGCCACAAATCTCCGCTCCCCTTTTTCAAACTTACCACCCAGAATACACATTCTGCCACCGACTCCCTCCACACATAGCAGCCGGACCAAAACTCAAAGGAAACAGCAAATAACCGGTGGCAAGACTGCACAAGGGCAGTTACTAGTCACCAGCTGATTTATCTGAGTTATTGATCTTCACATGTCATTGTGTAAAATGGTGCTAACTGTCCATACATTGTGGCCACTTATGTATTGCAATGTATGTGTATCCAGTCCATAAATATTTATATCTATGTGCATCAGCTTTTTTTGGACGATAATATCGTGTATCGTCTTTTTTTTTTTTTTTTTTTTAATAAATATCATCAGTAGGCAAATTTTAATATTGCCCAACCATAATAGCTATTCATTGTGATTGTTGATGCCTTTATTAGTGGTGCAAAAGTTCAGAAAATCAACCTTGTTCCCAAAAGAAGTATGTAATATTTGTGTGCTGTGTGAAAGTGCGTATGAGAAAAACATTTTGAAAGAAAAAAATGTGCCACATGCATATTAATTGCACAAAAATAACATCCCTATGTTTAAAGGCTTTTACATACATGCACCACATTTGAAGCTGCATATTCACTTAGGGCTGTCCTACTTGTCTGGACTATTCATTGTCTGGCCAATTCACTTTCACATGGCAAAGAGAACTATAGTGGAATCTGTTTACAGTGATCATGTCTGTCCGGGTCAAATTGATCACTATAAAAAGATGATTTTTGTAGCCAAATTGTTGTTGTCGTGCATTGTTTCTCAGGCAGATTACCATCTATTTGACATTTGTATATCTATTACATGAATAAAAGTAATGAAAGGAACAGCTCCGCTATCTACTGGCTCGCTGCCAATTCTGCGTTTTCCCTCACGGAGGGTCACCGAGGGTGAGGCATTGCCATTTTTGGCCAACTCTGCAGCAAAAGCGTGCATGCAGAATAGTGCCCCTTTGCCGGGGCTCCTCGTTTTCTCACTCAGTAGGAGACGGGCGGCGGTCTACATGTGTGCCGCAGAGCTGGTTGAGGATCGTGACGAGGGTGCCTTCGCCGTGCGTGTTCATTTTTTTATTCAGAGAAAATTACTTTCCTTTTCCTGTTATATCAATGTGCACGCAGCACAGGTATCCAGCTGGAAAGCAGACGGTCCGTGAGGCAAAGGAGTAAAATAAAAAACAAAATTAGTCTAACGTAGTTTAAAATTATTTTCCCATATGTTCTATGTATGAAAAGGCCCAAATAAACACTGTAAGTGGACTACTTGGTTTCTATAAGTGAATTATTTTAACAGCATTTGTATGGAAATGATTCTGTCCCAAGCTTTTTGATCCATATAAACGGTTGATCACTGTAACGTGATCACAATAATATAAATCTTCTAAATCAGTTGTTAAAGGTAATCACTGTTAATGAGAGGCCGACTTTAGTTGTTTATATCTTAAATAAAAATGTGCATCAGAACAATAAATGCAATCTCAGGGATGTAAATGTAGACAGCACGCCATGTATCTAGTCTTGTTGGAACTATAAATTCAGACTTTTTATGAAAAACCTAATCAGCTATACTTTTTCCCCCTCAGAACATCACAGGTGTAGTGGCAGCCATTTCAGACCTGCTGTGTGTGAAGATCCCCAGTAGCTACGAGGTCAGCAGCACCCCAGACAGGGGGCCCCTGTCTATACTCAGTGGTCCACGGGTGGGCCCCCATCAGGGCATGGAGCCTCGGCCCCCCATGCTCTTCCACGGACAAGGAGACAACGGAGGGTTTCAGGGCCGGCCGGGACAGATGATAAGACCCGGTGGAGCACAGGCCATGATGCAGCAGCAGGCACATCATTTCCGTTTCCATCCCAACAGCCCAGGTGAGAGAATAAAACTAAATATAATAACTTCCTGTGAAAAAGCACAAAGCAACATCTATATAGTGATTTTCTTTTAATAGGCAGTTTTATTTTCTAAGAAAATATTTATCTGTTAATTTAAAGTCAGAGAATGCTTTTTGAAATGGATGTCATTTTTGAAAACACATTTTCTGTTCTTCAGGAGCAGCTCTAGCTCGAGGACCTGACCAGAAGACCCCGGCCAGCCCTGGATGTAAACCTCAGTGGTGCTGCCACTGTAAGGTGGTGGTTCTGGGAAATGGAGTGCAGAAATCCATCAAAGATCTCCCCGTCCACATGAAGGTACCAAATGAATTAGGCTTAAATACTCCAAATAGCAGGCAGGCCACCTTTCAGCTGAAGTGTGATTTTGAGACTGATAAAGTACAACATGCTTTAAATACACAGGTCATAAAAGTCATCTTCCAAACAGTTAGTGATCATTTTATTATTGACTTCCCTATGAGAGGGGAGGGGGTCTAGATGAATTTTGACTGGATGCCTGGATTATTTGTGAGAATATATTATCTACTTTCAGCCTGAGGGGCCAACTCAGCACCACCACAGTACTACTGCATATATCCTCTCATTATGTAAATCCTGCCTGCTGGAATCCATTTCAGATTAATTAGTGGGTTAAACAGCATACCCCATGACTTCAGTCTGGAGTATTTTAGTTATTTAAATATTGTATGTTTTTGATGTTTATTTCATAACTTCCTTTAACATCAGTTTAGTTTAAGCAGTTCAAATTGGTCAGGCTTTGATTCAACTCATTCCTTATTCAGTCTGTTAAAACTTCTCTCATTAGGAATCTGGAGGCCGTTTGAAATCTGAAGACCTGGTCTTCTGTAGTCACAGCTGCTTCCTTCTCTACTGTTCCTCACCGCCGCTACAATCCAGATCAACCACAGAGACTAAGGTCTGTATCACTGTAACGCCACAGTGGGTCTAAATGCATGATTTTTTTGTTTTTTTATGGCCTGACATCATGGCTCTTGTGTCATCTTTTCAGGAATCGGTGTCCCTTCTCCCTGCCTCTGAACAAACAGAGAACCTTTCTAAAATCCTGCACCAGTACAATAACAACATGTCATCACTGGATGTTCATTGCCTGGCCCAGCTTCAGCCCAAGCAGTCACCCCCCTCTACTCCTCCCATCCCCTTCCCCATGGCGGGCGAGACCCCCAAGATGGAGATCAAGTCTGACGCCATCAAAGTCACAGTGAAGCTGAAGGCCCGGCCACGGTCCCATGACGGCTGGCACCAGGGAAAGAGACAGAAAGGACTCCGCTGGAGGAAGTGGACTGTCCAGGTGGTAGTGCCAAGAGGGAATTCCCAACTCCCTGATGAGGATAAGATCGATGAGCTTCTGAAGAAACTCGGGGCCTCGCTGCGCCCTCCTGTGTCACTCCGGGACCATCGGCGATGCTGTTTCTGCCACCAGTTTGGAGATGGGATCACTGACGGCCCTGCTAGGCTTCTTAATCTAGATCTTGACGTATGGGTTCACCTAAACTGCGCCCTGTGGTCGACTGAGGTATATGAGACGCAGGCTGGCGCCCTTATCAACGTAGAGCTTGCGCTACGTCGTGGCCAAACAGTGCGCTGCGCATACTGCCAGCAGACCGGAGCCACCAGTGGCTGCCACCGCCTACGCTGCACCAACGTCTACCATTTCACCTGTGCTCTGCAAGCTCAGTGCACCTTCTTCAAAGACAAGACCATGCTATGTCATGCCCATAGGCCCCGGGGAACAGCAGGACAAGCACTGGAGCACGAGCTGCGTTGCTTTGCGGTCTTCCGACGAGTCTATGTCCAAAGAGACGAAGTGCGTCAGATTGCCACTGCTGTGCGGCAGCCCGAGTTAGGCTACACCTTTCGAGTTGGCAGCCTGGTGTTGCATGCAATTGGCCAGCTAACCCCTCTACAAATGGCAGCCTTCCATTCCCCAACAGCCATTTTTCCAGTTGGCTACGAGGCTTGCCGCATTTACTGGAGCATGCGCCATGGCAACCGCCGTTGCCGTTACGTTTGTTCCGTAGAGGACAGAGAGGATCAGCCAGAGTTCACAATCCGAGTCATCGAGCAGGGCTACCAAGACCTGGTCCTAACTGACACCTCTGCTAAAGGTCTGTCCTTATGTGGTCTTTACAGAAACGTTATTGTCTTCTATTTCAGCCATTTCAGAGTATTTAACCATCATGTGTACTTGTCTTGCTGTGATTAGGAGTGTGGGATAAGGTTCTTGGTCCTGTTGCTGAGAAAAGAAATGAGGCAGGCACTCTGAAGCTATTCCCTGTTTACCTGAAAGGAGAGGACTTGTTTGGACTCACAGTCCCTGCAGTCACAAAGATCTCTGAATCGGTTTGTTGCTGCTTTTTTGTGGTTTTACTCAGGTTAAGTACTAGGAGTGTGGAAAAAAATATTTTATGATTTTGAAATAGATATTTTGAACGCCTTAATCAATACAATGACTTCATTTGAGTCGATGCAGAGGTAGAAGTAAGTTCCTGCTTTTATCGTTGTAGTCTGAGTAATGTAACATCTGTTTCAATAATCAAAACAAGACCAAAACGATAAACACAAAATGGCAGAGAGGAATCTGGAATATAACTTGCATCCTCCCATTTAGCCCGGTGGAGCTTACAGGGAAAACTAGCATTGGACTTGGCAAAGTTAGCGCAAGTATACACGTCACTATGTCTGGTTTTCACAATACAGTGTTAACAAAGGTAATTTATAAAATACATATATGGAAATAAGATTTATTGGATTATGTTCTCCAGAAGTATAAAACATGTTTCATGTTAATTTGTGAGGGAAATGTCTATTATTTTAGTTTTTGGTCCCTGGAAAAAAATTACCAAACAATGACTGATATATTTGACTTCAGGACATCTCTGACTACATACATGCTGAAAATCAAACATTTAAAAATTGCAATAAATCGTAATGTCGAAATGGACTACACCCAAGTGTCATGATAGTATTGAATTGAGAGGCGTGTCGTCCCAGCCCAATTAAATAATATGGAATTTAAACAAATACATAGATCATGTTCTGCAGACGCTGCGGGTTATAACCTTTTTTCACTCATTTATTCCAGCTCCCTGGAGTGGAGGCTTGTGTCAGATATTCATTCCGTTACGGACGCAACCCTCTTGTGGAGTTGCCTCTCATATTCAATCCAGCTGGCAGCGCCCGTGCCCAGCCGCGAACCAGCTCTCCCTACACTTCACTGGTGATCAGGTAACTTTGAGTGAAGCTGACATTAATTATCTGTATGTCGTCTCCAAGCTCACGTGTTATTTAATGTTGATTGTTTTTAATGCTTTTATTTTCATTTATTCCTCCTGCCAACATAAAGGCCACATCCACAGGCTGTATCCAGCAGCAGTGCCAGGTCGAACCAGAATGTGGCCCAAGGAGAAGGTGGCGCCCCCCATAGCAAGCCTCCAGTAGTGCACCCCAGGTCTTCTCAGTACCGCTGGATGAAGAGTGAGTGGAGAGCCAATGTCTATCTGGCCCGCTCCCGCATCCAGGTCAGTAATAAAATAGATTTTTTTATTAATTTCTCAGCGCTGACAGAGTAAGGTTGATATTATTGGATTCTGCATCCTGTGGACAATATGAATACCGTCTTGCGTGACATGTTCACAGGGCCTGGGGCTGTTTGCTGCCAGAGACATCGAAAAGCAAACTATGGTGATTGAGTACAATGGAACCATCCTCCGAAACGAGGTCGCCATCAGGAAGGAGAAGATCTATAGATCTCAGGTAATCATCTGTTTTTAGTACTTTTTGAGCTTTTATCTAAAGTTGCTTTTGACAGAACAAGCATTGAGTAAATTCTCCCCTCTCCCCGACAGAACCGAACAGTGTTCATGTTCCGCATCGACAGCGAACATGTTGTAGACGCCACTCGAACTGGAGGGCTAGCGAGGTACTGTGAGATTCCATTGGTTATTGTGACATTTTTGTACATGTTTAAGGAGAACATAGAATAACATCTTTCATAATCCTGCAGCTCCAAATGTAGCACGGTGCTGTTCTTGTGTATTAAAAAAACTGGATGCTGTTTTTGAAGATGGTGCTTCATTCATTTTGCTACACCAGTATCGCCTCACAGCCCAGTACCGTTCCTGGAGCCACAAACTAAAAGCGTTTTTGCAAGTCATTTAAAAAAGTGGCTTTTGCCATGCTTGAATTTATATAAACATGACAATAATTGTAAAAGATCAGGATTTTTTAGGTTTTCAAATCAAAACACTTGATTAGTTAAGAATACATTTTTGCTATTCACAAGAATTTGAAATGTAAGAAGTCATGCATAGTATGTTGTGTGATATGAAATATATCTTTTAATTTCTGTTTGGTTTTTCAGATACATGAACCACTCTTGTGGCCCAAACTGTGTTGCTGAGGTGGTCACATTTGAAAGGGGTTACAAAATCATTATCAGCTGCAATCGCAGAGTTGAAAAAGGAGAGGAGGTGAATATCTTTCTTTCCTTTGATTAAGCTTTGTTTTTACTTGTGCAAGGCAAAGGCTCCCCCAGATGACGTGCAAGCACAAAGGTGTTTATGCTCAATGTGTATATGCTCTATGTATATATTATTGAAAGTCAAACACAAAACAATGACAAGAAATGTTCAGAAACCCTCACAGGTACTGGGTTAGCTGAAATCGTAACATGGCAAACTCAAACCCAACAGCTGTCAGTGTGTCAGTGTGCTGACTTGACTATGATTTACCCCAAACTGCATGTGGTTATCATAAAGTGGGCATGTCTGTAAAGGGGAGACTCGTGGGTACCCAGAGAACCCATTTTCATTCACATAGCTTGAGGTCAGAGGTCAAGGGACCCTTTTGATAATAGCCATGCCAGTTTTTTCTCATAGTAATTTAGCGTAAGTTTGGAGCATTATTCAGCCTCCTTCCTGACAAGCTAGTTTTTTAAAAAACTGCTCCAGCTACAACTAAACAACCACAAGCTGCGTTAATGAGTTAAAGAAATTAGTAGGGTTAAAACACAATATTACCAGGCTAACTTTGACAGTCTTATTTTATACAATCTAAAGAAATGAGACAACTATAAAGTGTATTATAACGAAGCGCAGGTTTAAAGGTTTAATATCCTGTAAACATTTTAATTTGTCTGGCAAAATAGAGATTTCCTACTTTTAAAACATTTAAAAACTGATTGGCCATCTTTCTATTCCATTATTTCACTTCTTAATTTAAGTTAGTTAAGTTAATTTCACTTCCTAAATTTGCTTTTACGTTATTGTGGCAGTCATGTCTTAAAAGCCCCCACTCGTTACCAAGCGCTGCGACAACTTGTGGAGCCTTTGCGCATAATCTCCTCTTTCGACTTATTACTTATACAGTTGCATGAATGTATGTCACAGACACTGATGTGTTGCCCCTCGCTGTTTTTATTTTTTTTTCCCCAGCTGTGTTTTGACTACCAGTTTGACGCTGTGGAGGGTCGGCACAAGATCGCTTGCCACTGTGGAGCTCCTGAATGCAGGAAGTGGATTAACTGAAGAAAACAAAAGAAAACAACAAACCTAAATGCATTCCTTGCTATATAGTGTGTGGATGCTGTGATCTCTGCACAGAGAGAAAAAAAAGGCTTCACATTAAAGTCATTATATGAATGAGCAGAAGGCCTGAACCCTCGGAGAGACGAAGGAATTATACGCATTGGTTCATTGAGATCGTGGAAAGAAATGGGTGGAGGAAGGGAAATGTAACACAGTAGCAGGATGTGACTCGTGCCATATGTGAGGGGCTCTGTTGTATGAGACGCCCCGGTCTGTCTGTCTGTATGTATCTGTGCGTTTGTTCGGTGTACATGGGGTGCGGAATCCACCAGCGAATGAGAAAGCACTGTGCAGGGTGCGGCCTTATTGCTTACTAAGGGCAGGCCCTTTTGTTTCATACTGTTAATGTATACCGTATGACTAAATGTAGACATCACTGAATGAGGAATGTACAGCAATGAATACCGCGAAGGGAATATTAACTTGCACTAAAAAAAGAAAATAAACAAAAAAACACACACACAAAAACTTTTAAAATACTTGATTCCATGAGTCAGTTTTATCATAGGTCTCTGTCATGTGATTTGTGTGGAATTCGAGAGGTTTTGTATTTATTACTGAGTGAATGAATTTTATTCTCAAAATGATGAGACTGAGTTAAAGAAGGCTAGATTGCTATTGTTTTTGAAGATTGAGGAAGACATGCTGTTACTTTTGTATAAATGTACATAAAGAAAACTATAGGAATAACCGACCAAATACTACCTTAACCTTCTTGATGTTTGGGTGTTTTTAAAATTGTTTTTGTTCTGTTTGTCATTGAAATTTATTTAAGATGGACGTTATTTCAGTTTGAGAGTATATATTATGATTATTCTGTACAGAATTTGTAATATAACCACAATAATTCACAAAGTATTTTTGTTGTATTAAAAGTAAGGTATTGTAGCGTAGTGTTTTGTGACTTACACATGCTTTGACCACTCAAAAAAAAGAAATATTTTTGTTGACTAACGTAACAAGTTATCAGTTACAGAATCAAAAAAAAAAAAAAGACTCTTCAAATCGTAAGAGATCTGTTTGCTGTTAATCAGGTTTGATTTTAAAGAACTGTGAATTAGGTTTTGAAACCCAAAAATGACTTTTTAACTTTTTAACATGAATAGGTACACCGACATGTATTTACCTGTTTTTGTTTTTACATTGCTTTTAAAATAAGGTGCAAACGTCTAATGATGTTGTGCGTTAGACGAACCAGTGTGTGACAGAAAGAATCGTAACGGTGAACTCTTGTTTGGAACCGTAGGTCGTTCTACCTTTTCTTGGACAGAAATGGCATTCTCCTTAATCAGAAATATTTCTTATACTGACACTTCACAAGTCACATGCTTAGAAACGGAAGAGTTTTTGCGTGCACAATTTCAAGTCGACTGTAAAATTTTGGAGACAGTCTTAGAACTTGTAATGTATATGGCATGTATTTTTTTAACTTTCCGAAGACTCAATTGTATATATTTTCTCAATGAATGGTTGTAACAAAATTGTTTCTTGGATATTTTTCTTCTCTTGTATGATATTACATCATCCTGCCAGTGTGTTTGTGCTACATTTTCTTGGTCGTGTAGTCGGATTTTTTTTTCCTTTTTTTTTCTTTTAATTTTTTTTCTTTTTTTTTTTTGAAAATGCCTTTTGAAGTGTACAGAGTATGAGGTTTGGAGTTTGTGGAATTGAATTTAGAAACATTTACAAAAATAAACTATTTTACATGTTAGCAAGTTGTGTATGTGATATCAGTAATTTCAGATATTAAATTGTTCAATATGAAGAAATGAAGCCATAAGAAAGAGGACCTATTATGCTTTTGTGCATTTTCCTTTAGTGTGTTACATAGTTTTTGTGCATATAAAAAGTCTGCAAAGTTACAAAGTCCATGTCAAATGGAGTTACTGTCCCACACAGAAACACTGCTCCTAAACTGCCTGAAACACCTCGCTTGAAGCCTCGCCCTTTCTTCTGTAATATGGTGATGTCACCAAGTAATTCATTTGCATAATACCTGCCTAGTGGCTAGTTTGGCGCGGCGGCAAATAAAACTAGTTAGAGCGGAGCTGGAGCAGAGTCTGAAGAGTTTGGTTTGATTGACCAGTCACAACAGAGTGGTCTTTTTAGACAGAGGGTGTGGAGAGGTGCGGCGGCACAGCTGTTATGAAAAAAATAAAGTGTTTTTTTGAACATTAAAGCATGTAAATATGTAATAGTAGGGGGGAAAAAATAAGGGGTGAAATGCAAAGAGAAAATTGTGCATAAATAAATAAATGCATAAATACAAAAGTAAATACATTTAAAAATAAAAAAAAAATAATTGCAAAAATAAAAAGATAAGAAATGAAAATAATACATGAGTAAATACATTTAAAAATACATAGAAAATAAATAAAACTGCATTAATAAATACATTAAAAATTGATTAAAATAAAAATTTTAAAAATAAAAATTAAAACTGAAATAGCAGCTTGTGACATTTTATCAATTAATGGCTACATTTATGTTTTTATATTTATTTTTTGTTCTATACAAGTTATTTTTATAAATATAAATTTTATCAAAACCTTTTTAATGACATTTACTTGTTTATGTATTAATTAATTTACTTTTGATTTTGGCAAGTTCTGTCCTCCATACATTTTAGGAGTCATTTTATAAAAGCTTCTTATCAAGTAGAACTAGAGTGAACATTTTATCAAAGACGACCATTTATTTACTGTGATTTTCATAATAAAAGTACTGTTAATGTCTGTTTTATGTCTCACTGCTTTTACATTTTTGACAAGACAAATACTATAAGATTATTATTATTATTATTATTATTATTATTATTATTATTATTATTACTACTACTACTACTACTACTATGTACTTCATCGCATTTCATTCTTGTCCATCAAACCAGTTAAAATCTGAGTCGTGCTGACATCTGTTGGTGGAGCATCTTTTTACATGCCACACTGCCTGGTGTTGTGTCGAAATTAGCTCCCCTTTCAATAACGTGTTTTCTTGGCTGCGTGTCCTCCGTTCTGCCTTTCCTTGTTTTGCAACCGCAGCCTACAAAGAAATGCGGGTGAGGAAGTTAATGCGCTTAAGAAATGGCGAGTAAACATGGGGGATTTACCAGGCCCACTTCCTTGGACAACACATTAGCTTGTGATTAAAATCACCTCTAGTTTTACGGAATCTGAACGCGGGTTATTGAATTTAGAGATAAAAAAAAAAAGCTATAAAAACCGTTGTTTTACCAGGACTGGCGGAGTGATGACCGAGCCGGCAGGACCAGGAGGGGACACACATTTCTCGGGGGTGCAGACTGCGACACAACACCTGTAAACAGTAGTCATTTGAAGACGCGTGCACTGTGCCTCGCCTACTTCCTGGTGGATGAGGCAGCGCCTCTCAGTGTTGTCGTAGTAAGCAGAGGGGGCAGCTGAAGTGAAGGTGGATGGTCGAAGGTCTGCAGTCGCGACACACAACACTTCATTAGCACACTTTTTTTGTGCTCCTTTGAAGGAAAAAAATGGGAAGCACGGTGATGGAGTCCAACAAGGACAGCTCAAAGAAAACACCGAGGAAGAGGAGAAGTCTGCGGATTAACATGCCAGTGAGTCGGTGAAGTATCAACTAATTTGGCTTCTTGCTGTGACTAAAAAACACACTGTGCTTGTTGTTGGAGTTTTCATGAAAACAGGGACGGCGAGCTGATAAACGGCTAAAAGTTGTAGCCGTTTATGTAGCATCTCCGCCTGTGCTCGCGCGACGCAGGAGAGCGTGCATGATTGACAGCTATCGAGACTTTTCAACTGCCGCAAAATTTGAATTTATTTTATTAATGTTAGTTTCTAAGACCATGTTAAGAAACGCTAGCTAAAACAGTTGGCTGTTTGCGCCGTTGGGAATTAATATGTTTTTCATCAGTATGTCCAACAGTAGTTCAGCTCCCCTGCATCAACAACCAACGTTAAAATAGGGCTGTGACCATACAGAGTATTTACTCTATACATTTAAGTACTGGGAGGAAGTATCAAGCAGTATCAACATATCAGAGGATCCAGCATGCTCCAAACCAGCAACCCATGTACCATTATGTTCACTATACTGAGGGCCTTTGTTTATTTAACTTCATTTCAGTGGGCTGGCCTGATTCACAGTTGCCTCTATTCATCAGTCTGGGCAGTTAAAGCTGCAGTGGGTAGAGTTGGAGGAAATATGGTTTAAATAAAAGTTGTTTTTATAAAACAGTCACTGTATCCTGAGAGTAGTGTATGAAACAAGTAGTCTGAAAAAAACATCATGTGCCTCTGTGTCCTGCGGTGCTCTTAATGGCATATGCAATATTTCACAGACCAGAGGAAAACAACCAATCAGAGCTGATCTGGAGTCTGCCGTCTCTGTCAATCACTCACAAACTCTGATCAAACGGTCAAACTAGGCAGCGCTGATTAAATATCAATCAATATTCTGTTACTGTAATGACTATTTCTCATCTCAAATGTTTTCAGAAATTTCTTGTTCTGTTTAGCTGCTGAATGAAAACGTTTGTGACCCGACAGCCATGTTGAGATCAGTTGAGGAACTACCAAGCACCGCCCACCAGCCGGATCACAGCCAATAGAAACACTCAATAGGAACGCTCTCTCTGAAATGACCTGTGATTGGTCAAAGTCTCCAGTCACAGGCTAGATTTTTTTTAAAGCCTGAAAACAGAGCCATGAGGAGATGCAGAGGCCTAGTTTTTGCCCAGTGATGCCAAAATTATTCTGCCTACTGCAGGTTTAATGTTTAGGCTTGTGTTTTTATTTGCTTTCACTTCCTGTGAAATGAATGATATTACTGCAGACTTTATCAAACCTTTTTTCTAAGGTCAAAACATCTCCTGGACACTGTGAGCACACCTCGGTGACAACTAATTTGTTGTGTCTTGTAGCATGGATAGCAGCCATGTTATTGTAGCTCACAGACGTGTTGTTTGGATGACATCCATCAGATACATCTGCATGCTTTCCCAACTTAAACGGAAATGGATCGGAAACAACCATTGTCTCTTTTTCGAGATTTTATTCAATGATTAACTAGTTCTGTTGAAAAGCGACATAACAAAAATGCAGTTGAGTTTTCATGATGCATTATGTGCGGCTGTATAGATTGGAAAAAAACACTTCTCTAATAGGAAGTAAGCTTATGAATACAACACTGTTTTTGTAGCCAGTGTTTAAGTACTGGATGTTGGCGCTTTACTCCACCACATAAACCTCAACCTGGTGGAAACACTGATACAGTTTCCTAAAATATATCAAAACAGGTTTTCATAGTCACATAATTACTGTATGTAATTAAACTGTCTTTCTGCTGAAGTGCTGTAGAGAGGAATGTCAAACTCAGCCCTCGGTATGGGGAAGGTTAAGGGTTGTATTTGCTTGCAAAGGTATCCGTGTTGATGAAACACATTTTTCTTTTGTTTCAATGGAATGTTAAACATTTTGTTTCACACAACAATGTTCATTTTGTAAAACCGGCTAAAGCAGAATGTAGTGGCTAGGAAGGTACTCATGTTATGACTTGCAATTTTTTGTTTTGTTTTTTTTCCCAGAAGTTATCTTTATCCTTGACACTCTCTTTTATTTACAGGACTTTGGTGCGTTCACTTCCACACAAGTGGAGACGAGTGGCTCGACCAAAACTGGCGCTCAGATGGTACAGAAATTATTTCCCTGATTTTTTTTTTTTTTTGTGTGTGTGTTTTCATTTACTTGTTTGTTTTCTCAAGGTTGCTATTTTTTTTCCAGCACATGATTTATCTTGTTGCTTTGGCTCATGTGTTTGGCTTTGAACACATTTAGATGTGGATTTGGGAAAAGCAAAATATTACTCAAGGCCATCCCTCCTAATCCGCCAACCCTCGCTGGCTTACAGTAACATTACGCCCACTGGGTGTCCAGGCATAGCAGGATCACATACAGGAAATTGATTTTTCTAAAAGAAAGCAGCCTCTTCCTACTGTCTGCTCTGATTGATTTGAATAGGAACGATCCTTGACCATTACCTCATATCCACATATTTCAATTTTACCTTTGTAACATTTCAACAATGCTGATAAAAACCTGCATTTGTTTGTTCTTTAAATGGCTAATTTATACCCAGATAAAACCCAGATATCTGCACACTCGCCTTGACAAGCTCTTGCACAATGACAGAGTGAGAATTGTTGGCAAACAGAAAAGATGGGCGTGTGCTCTCTCTCTCTCATATTTGTCACAGGATTGGTTTACACAGAAATGTGCACATACAGTATTGTATAGTAGAGCCAGCCCCTGAGCAAATACTACTCTGAACCACTCTGATTTTATTGCCATTGCACTGCACTTCATATCATCATCTGTTTTGCTGAGGCTGGTTATTCTGCAGGCTTTTATCTGCCAACAATGTTACCAAAACAGTCCTGTTACATTTCATTGTTTTCTGTAAATACAACCTCTGAGCTGG
Organism: Pterois miles; assembly: GCA_947000775.1. NCBI lineage: Eukaryota > Metazoa > Chordata > Actinopteri > Perciformes > Scorpaenidae > Pterois > Pterois miles. Next base: position 8,529,929 of record CAMQGK010000342.1, on the reverse strand, counting down.
AGATTGCTGCACGTTCTAATGCTTCGCTGTGTCAGAGCCCACAAATGGTTAAAAGATTTGTTGTTGGCACATCCAGAGCAGACAGCAGTCGGTGGTGGTGGTGGGAGGAGGCGCTCTCAGTCTCCAGCTAGATTGGCTGCCGTCTCTCCTGTTTTCTTTTGGTATCTGCACGGCGAATAGAGAAGAATTTCTCAGTCTGTTTGATATTGACCTTGTAAAGACAGACTTGCATACACAGAAAGTCTTAATGAAAAGTATGCTCACTGTTCTTTAACTAAGAGCGCTGATAGTGCTGCTGTTACTGACTTGCATCAAGGGTGAGGCCTTTAAACATGATGCCTTAGGCAGCATGACATAGCAGGAAATGGAGAAATATTGGATTTGTGTTTCACTTCCACTGTTCCATTCACACAACACTGTGAATGCAACATGAATTGTGAATATGATTTCCTCTTCAGCTCGACTTGTCTTTTACAGCTGTGTTTGCAGAGAAAATAAGATATTTGTTCTCAGGATTTGGTTGGTTTGAATAAAAATGACTAAAAAACAAGTGAAAAATGTTGCGTCAAAGAGCTCTCTGGTTAATTAAGTCTAAGATCAATATTGTTGGTTTCTCAGTAACTTTTATAGATCATGAAAGAACATTTGCCTGATTGCACTTTACACACAATACTCACGGTCTCACGCTACTTTTAATGAGATGTCATTATGTGTTGCAGTGCAGCTAACTAAACAGAACAGTGTTATGTGCATATGTGAGAAAGAAGAAGTAACCAAAAATAACAAGCTCCTACAAAAAGTGCAATCAGTGGCTGTAATTTCACAACAGATCTCTTGCTGGAAATTGCTGGAAAATAAAAAGTGCCTCTTTATTGTCTCTCAGGGTGAGCGCCGCATTCGTTCAGCCAGCCCCATCAAAGGTGTGTTGCTGAGGAGCCCGGCCAGTGCCCCTCTGCCCCCACACCCTCAATCTGCCCCGGTGCAAATGAGAACCAGCTCAGGTTCCCCCAAATCTATCTTCCCCTATCCCTCCTATCAGGACTCCCCACCCAAATCCCCTCGGCGCCTGAGCTTCAGTGGGATCTTCCGCTCCTCATCCAGCTCCACACCTGCAAGCATCAAAATCTTCTCCAGGGCCAGAAGAGGTGAGTCAAAAAGCTGACATTGCACTGATTCATGATGAGCCACCTCCAGTTCTGAAATGTGAAGCCAAAGTGGAAGTGCCTTAAACTTGCATTCTTTCTAACAGCCAGCAGGCGGCGACTCCTCTGATTGCAAAATGAAGTCTAATTGTATAGAAGACGGTAAGCGCCGCTTTAATTTTTGTTTTGACAGTGTCAGTGAGATGGGCACGCATGGAGTTGCAGATCAATTGGGACGGAGAGTTGCGGAAAAAACTGTTCGGTCTCTTGATTTCTCCTCCTCGAAAGTCACTGATTTTCATGTCAAGCGCTACTGCTGCTGCCTTGAGTTGAGTAGAAACTGTAGAGATGCTTCTACCTGCTGCTCTCTGTTGAATAACCCACTGTTCTTTGTTCCCTCAGCAACTCTGTTTGGTCTTCTTACGTGGCGCTGGTCTTTCGTACCATTGATTCATTAATATTAAATTCTATCGCCGCTGCGCTATTCCCATGTTCTGCTGCGTGATAGCCTTAAGTTTGAAATCCACGAGCCATTTTGGGCTCCTTATACACACATGATAATGTTACAGTGCCTATCTGTCGAAGCACAGTAACAGTACATATTACTCCGCGTGGCGCCTGACTACTTTCAGTTGTATTACTCCGCCAGGCGCCTGACTAGTGTTACCGTAATGCTCCTACAGTCCACCCAGTGGTGCAGCTTCGAAGCTTTTGACAGATTTTTGAGCACCCTGTACCACATAAAATTAGTTTTAGGAGGTCCGTAAGCACAACCAAAATTCATATATAAGCCGTATTATAAGGCGCACTGTCGACTTTAGAGAAATTTTAAGGATTTTAAGTGTCCCTTATGGTCCAGAAAATAGGGTACATCTGTCATCTCCCACAATATGCGTCACCAACACTACCTAGCTAACTTAGCTATGACCATGTGCAAATGAAACATTGTCTTACCTGATGTGTTTTACCCAGCGACTCCTGGTCTTTTTAACAGCCGGGACAAGAATTAGCGAGACCCGTTGCTAGTGTGATTGCATCCCAGTATGAAACACACAGGCATTATTATAGCTTCACAGAGAGAGATGTCACTTATGCAACTTTTGGGTGTGTAGTCTAATTATGTATTTGCACAGTCTGATACTTAACTTAACTTACAACAATTTTACAGTAAACACTGACTTTCGTGACTCGCAAAATTATCTTTTAAATTGACAAAAGTGATTCATGGTGCAATTCAAAATTACTTTCTCTCGTGGTTGTCTACCATTGATATTTTTCCGCCATAAGGCCCCACGGGGTCCACTGGAAGGGGCAGGACTTTGCCTCTCAATAGAAGTCTCTGAGAAAATGAACCTACTTCTAACTTGATTTATTACCTCAGTTAACATTGTAAATATGAGTTTATGGCCTCAATCTCTAGTTTCAAGTATTATTCAATACAGCATGATGTTCATTTAGTAAATTATGCTTCCATTTAGAGTCAAATAGACCATAAAGCAGCATATGATTTAGGACATGACTACAGGCTTGACTTGCTACCATGGTGTTGTCTGATCTGGGAGTTGTCCCTCTTGGTTGCCTAAAATGATCTTACTCAACGTTTGGTTTTATGGCCAAAAACCAAGATGGCGATAGCCAAAAATGCCGAATTCCAGGCTTCAAAACAGCAGTCCGCAAACCAATTAGTGACGTCATTGATGACTACGTCCACTTCTTATATACAGTCTATGGTTGCAACGTCTATTGGCGGATTGGCTACAACTGTATTTTGATAGTTTTATAAATATAGTATGTCGTCTGGGGTTAAAGACAATAAATACTGATGTTGAGGAGGAAGTCAGTTGTAAAGGAATTAAGACGCAACAGATGAAACTATGTCACCTCAGATTATTTGGGTTTCCTGCTACATGTACGAGGTAAAGCCACATACAGGAACCCTTATCTCTCTGATTGAGTTTATGAGGACCTCAGGTAGTTTGCAGCCTGTGAGAGAACTGTCATGCAGCATTTTCTCAGTTACACACTTTGAACATTGTTGTGCCAGTAAGGAAGTAGAAGCCTAGATTTCGTCATGGTGAAAAAAAAAGAAAAATCCACTGCTTTGTTTTGCAATTTCCTACAGGCCAACATGGTCATGAGCCTTGTCAGACAGATGAGTGATCGCTTGAGGAGCAGATAAATGTTCCTTATCAGTATTCTTATCAATGACGTCAGCAACTTTCTCAGGATTCAGAGGAGTAGCATTGAGGAATGAATTTCAAAGCCAGTTTATTAGATAAAGTTGCAGGTTTGGTAGCCCACAGGGGGGAGTCCAGCCACAGTGCGTTCTCCAAAATTAAAACATACCAAAGACATAATGGCAGGCTAGGCAGAACAAGGCCTTGTTTGTTGAAAAACAGATCTAACAGGCACATTTTCAGCTCTCATGTCTCCATGTCTTTTGGTGGCTGATTATTATTACATAACAGAAACCAGCCTGTTTCACATGGAAACAACCCTGCTGGAAGCTGCATCAAACAGCACGGAGATGACTCATATGTTTTTGGCTCGTCGTACATCTACCCATTCCTCTGTTTCCTTGCACAGGGTCAGCTTGGCAGAGGTTGGTGGAATAGCTCAGTTAGGGCCAGACCTCAAGAGTCAGCATGCTCCGCTTCCTCTGGAGATCATTATTGCTGGTAACCAGACTAAAACACACCAAAACACACCAGCGGCTACAACCTTCTCGTGCCAGCTGCTCAGGATTTTTAGAGTGTGATGTGGTTCTAGACATTACATCCTCTTGGTTTTCTTTTTCAGACTAATGATGTGGCTTTAAATGAACGGGGGGGGCAAGGACAATAGCAACCAAGTATGCTTGTAAATGAATATCATATAGCGACTCTGTGGGCACACCAGCTTTTCTATTTTTATTAGTGGGATGTTTTTGTAGGCACCCTACTTTCACCACAAGGGTGTGCTGAAGACTTGTCTCTCAAACTAGTGTTGATTAAGCTGTCAGTTTTATACATGTACATTAGTATTATCAGTATTTTTTTAACCATTTTAGTAAACACAGAGGTATTGTTTCAGAATTTTATGTGTTCCTGACCTGATCTTGTATAAGTTGCACACTATTTATTAGGTGTTTTTATACCATATTTGCCACAAATATGAACAGAATTTCTTCTCATCCCCGCCTGGTTTAAATATGTGTTTTCTAATCGCCTGGACATTGTCAGTCTCTCCCTGCTGAAGACAACTGTGGTGCTTTCATACCCTTATCTGGAAGTGGCCAGACTCTCTGGAGCTCCTCATACAATCATGCAGTTTCCCCCCCCTCGCTGTCTCTCTCTCTCTCTGTTGCTACAGTGTGCTGTATGTTGTCTGTAAATAAAGGAACTGGGCAGTTTTTAAATTCACAAAGTTCAGACCTTACAAGGGCAGAATGATTTTATTTTGAGTGTGGATGCTAAGCTCAAGAAAATACACCATGGATAGTATTTAAAATCCTCATGGATTTGAAACCCAGCAACTTTCAATACAAACTGAAGTGAATTATTTGCTTCATCACAGCGAGTATCACATGATGTTTGAGGTGATCATTGATATTTCAACCCGTATTGACTCACTGAGGGGAGTGGAACACTTGCATAACATGTTAATTGAGATCTGTGCTGGACACGCTGTGGCTAATGTGAGCAGCAGATACTGAGTGGGCCATCTGTCATGGGTAGCTGAGGCTAGTGGTATTGAATGGAGGCTTTCTGATCAGCTGACAGAACATGGGATGTCCCCCCGCTGTCATCGGCGGGGGCTGGCCTCAGCACTCTTAAAGGTCAGGCCCCCAAAAGTTACTGACAGCTGACTGTACAAATGACAGAGCTGCAGGACTACAGCTCAAAAACCTTTGTGTCTTCATTTGTAGTTTTTTTAATCTCAGGAAATGCTGAGATTGTGTGATCCTGAGTGTGTCGTGTAAAACGGAGTGAGACAGATGTGCCTGTGCTTGCTTTCCTGCGTTGGGAGAGGGAGGGCAGTGGAAGAGGGGGGCGGGGATATGTGCAGCCTGAGCCAATCACTGGTGCATCCTTCATGGACTGGCCTCCTTTTACAGGCTGCTGACATTCATGCTATATTAAAGAGACGCCACCCACAGCTGCACCTGACAATTTACAGCTCTGACACGGCTGAGAGGGGGGAAAAGGCGCTCCGGTCCCAGTTGTTATTTGCATCACTTGCGAGAGGGACATTTCTCAGCTGAAGCTTTGTGGAAATTACAGCTTTCATGCCTTTTCCTCTCAGACGACTGAGCTGACACAATACACTGCCTCTGGTTGGCTCTGTGCTCTGTGGATTCTTCTTATTTTTTTGCCTGAATATGAAAGCTTAGTCTTTATTGGTGACTTGCTGAGGTTGTCTTTTTCTTTTTGTAAGTAGCACTGTTGGCTCCAAGGAAAGGGGAAATGTGCTAATTCATGGAGTAGCCAATATTTTTTTTTCTCCTGCAGAAGAATTGATTGAAGGTGACCACTTTTCTCCTTTTTAGTAAGAAGGACCATCTCTCTCCTAAAGACAGACTAAACAGCTTCAAACACTAATCATTCTCTATATCTGTTGGATTTACTTTTCAACTTCATTTCTCTACAACTTTTTTCATTTAGCGAATGGAGTGACTCTCGCTTTGGGCAGTTTGAGCCACCCATATCGTGATGCAGATGGTCATGGTCAAATTTAGTTTTGAACCCACAACCCACCACTGCTTTTCATGAAGAGGTTTGGCAGCCTGAGGAGGAGCAAGAAACGGAAGGAGCAAGATGGGCTAGGAGGGCGCCATCAGTCCGAGTCGTCGTGTCTGTCTGGTAACGGGCTGTGATCTTCACCTGCTCCATTTTCTTGCAGTTTCCTCCAGTAGTCCATTAATCTTGGATTCAGATATTTTACAATCAATCTATACTTTCATGTAGTGATTCACATGCTAGGACACCTTTTTAAGGACATTACATTTTCTGGATAATTTTTTCTAAACTTCAGTAGTCCTGCATAAATATTCTTAGGGTTGAACTTTCAAGTGATTCTCCTGTTGGCAAAATTCATTGAGGACATTGAGCACTAATTTTTGCTTGGTATTTATATGTGTACTCTATGTATACTGTTTGTTGTGGCCTTAGGTTCTCCATATAGTTTAGGTGCCGATTACATGGTCTCTGGTTTCACAAATGCATGCAATACATCCGCTCAAAGTGGCAGACCAAAGTGGTAAAGCTATGTGTGACGGGCTGACCTGGGTCTGGAGGTCAGCTATCACTTTGCGAAATACTGCACATACTGTATGCTGCTTTGTGCATTGTGTCTGATTGATATGTCCTCTTTAATTTAAATGTGATAGCAGCGACGGAGATAAGTGAATTGTGTTTTTATTTTGTATTAGTCCTGTCATCGTGGTTAAGTAATTTAGAGCCACTTGATCCGATACAGTGTCAGTTCATTATTTCTGTCCCATATCCTAAGGGAAACTCTTCAGAATAGCTGCTCCATTTTGAAAACTTTATTTAAATTGACAGGAAGCATTTTAGCAGAAGTTGGGACAGTCAGAACATGATAAATCGTTGAGTTTTTGGGGGGTTTTCCTTATGAGTGGAGAGACTGTCTCCGTTCATAATATTCCTTCAGGTTTTCATAGGAGGAAGCAGGCCAGCATGAGCAGTGACAGAAAATGGATGCCAAACAAAAAGCACAGACTACCATGCAGACTTATGGCAGCTTTCACAAAGTGTTAGCTCATAATGCTTGATGTGTGAAGCACTGGGGACACGCTGTGAGGCGTTCAAGTGGCCCTTTATCACAGACTTTGCAGCTCCTGATTTAGAGCCAGTCTATCGTTGGTGGAGTAGATGAGTAGAGCAGAGTCCTGTCATGATGATGTATGTTCAAATGTGGCTGTATGAGATTGTGAGTTTATTGTAAAAGGCAGTATACATAGTGGTGACCCCTCCGCCTAAACCATAAGTCTTTTTATCTAGAGCTTCTAATCTACACGATGGAAGTGCAGCTACGTCATTGCTGACATCTACAGAAGAAATTTTGGTATTATGTGTGCTTCTCTGCAGCAATTTGTATGACAGCTTGAATTGTGACTGCTCATTTTAAATATGCAGTTTGTACACGTGATATATGATAACGAGCCTGCTGTTATTGAGGTGTTGAACAGCCTTGTTGCAGAGAGCCTGTATAATGGTGCATCTAGCAATCTGATTTGAAATCATTGTCACAATCGTAGCCATTCACAGTTGTGATTCATTGTGGCCAGAGATGGCTGTAGCTCCACGTCATTTTGGCCCTGTAGCAGTCTTGCTACTTCTTTGACGTCAGCCAGCAAGGATCACGTTGCTCCCAGAGTCACCATAGACCCACTTGACTGAAAATACGCTGTTGACTCCTCAGGGGGCACCCAGTCTGAGAGGATCTGCTTTTATGGTTGTTATGTTAACAAGGCTTGCAGTAAATTGCAATATAAAATCCGTGTGAGTAACCTCTGCTAATCAACTACCCTCCGAGCAGTTTCTACACCTCTGAATCACTGCACACATCTCATGCAAAACTCCAAAATATTCAGTTTACTATTTTCAGAGATTTTGAATATTAATATACTGTTTGCTATGTAAAGATATAGTGAATGGCATCCTGAGCAGAGAATGAAGTCACGCTCCCTCTGAGTGTGTTGTAATCCAAGCTGTTTTCTCTCTGTTTTGATAGCCAGGCTGGCCATGCATGCAAGTTCCTCCCTTTGAAACTCTTGTCTCTCCTCACATTTATATAGACTAAAGGCCCAGACGCAGTAAGCCGACAATGAACTAGAGGTGATGAAGGCCAACTGTTGCCTCACTTCACCTTTGTCTTGGCTGACAAGTTGCATTTGAACACGCAGCAAAGACTTCAGACGATGGCCAACTACCGTGTACATCTTGCGCCTGTGTGAGAGGAAATGATTCCCACAAAAGCAGGTGGCAGTAGTCTGTATTATCCATCCATCCATCCATCTTCAACCGCTTATCCCGTTAAAGGTCGCGGGGGACTGGAGCCGACCCCAGCTGGCATTGGGCGAAGGTGGGGTACACCCTGGACAGGTTGCCAGTCCATCGCAGGGCACATAGAGACAGACAACCATTCACACTCACATTCACACCTACAGGCAATTTAGAGTCATCAATTAACCTAAATTGCATGTCTTTGGACTGTGGGAGAAAGCCGGAGTACCCGGAGAACATGCAAGCTCCTAGTCTGTATCAGTCATTCCCAAAGAGAAACCAGAAGACCAAGGACGGCAGATGTACAAGCCATTGTTATGATGCATACATGAAACGCCATTTGCAGTCTATTTCCACACCACTTTCACTCACCACTTAGCTTCATTCCAGATGTTCATGTCACTGTGAAAATATCAATGTACTGAAATGATCAGATGAGATGAAGATGAAAAATGAGAAGAGCCCCCTGTGTTTTTCCTCTTGATTTTACTCGTTTGCCTGCTTTTCACACTTCTGTGTCTCTTCTTGTGCACTGATTCATTTAAGCTGAACAGCCAATCAGAGTGATTTCTCTCAGCAGTGAGCTCTGCTGCCAGTTCGACATGCTGAATCAGTTGAGAAAACTCGACTAGACTAGAGCCGACGGATGCTCACTGATGGCCCCAAACTGTCCGACAGCCGACTGTCAGCTTGGTGTGTCAGAGCCTTTAATTGTTAAAAGTCAACCTCATCATTATTTCATACCTATATTTTGCACACAGTGCCTGTTAGCAGAATTAAAAGCCTTGGATGTCTTCTTTTATTTCTTCCGAAACACGCCACTTGGCCATAAATAGCATATTGTCACAAATAGCCCGGTTTTTGAGCGGTTCATACCAGGCGTGGAATCGAACCCACCACCGGTTATGTGTGCAGCATATCACTTGATGTTACCCAATATGAATTCAGAATCTCAACTAAAGACACTGGTCTATAAAAACCTTACTGTCAGGAAAAAGGCAGAAGAGAAAACAGTGAAATCAGCTGGGACAGGGCATCATGACCTGCGTGGCCTCAGGGCGCACGATTTTCAGAAAGCCATCAAGGTCAAACAGAGAATGGCTGCTGCTACCCTGGTAGCAGGATAACTTGCAAGCTAATAATTCCATTACATGGATTTAGGGAAAAAAAGCAAAAGGAGGGTGAGGTACAGCTGACACGTCCACTTGTTTTGGTCTGAGATGCTGGTGCTCTAGTGTGACATCTAGTGGTTCTAGATGTCATATATAGAACCTTTAATCAATTATCAAAGTAGCTACAGATTTTGTGTGAATCGACTTATTGATTAATTTGACAGAGAGAGAGAGATTAACCTTGCCAATGCTGCTTTTATCTTCTTGCATTGACAGAGCTGTGTCCATTGCATAAGAGCATCTTATCAGTAGTATGTTTTATACGTAGCTTCACTCTAAAATATTATATAGAGCACTGCGTTAGTGGTTGTAAAGTTAGATGCACTGGACTACTTACAGCAAGGCATCCATTTCCTGTTTCCTGTGTGGTGTCCAGCTGGCCCTGATTAACCAGGCCGAAGAGAGGGCTCCCAGCCCCGCTGTTATCTCCTCCTGTGGAATGTGCCACAACAGCGTAGCTAAAATAAGACGGCTACACTGTGGAAGCAGGGCACGCCAAAGAGGGCTGGTGCACGCCAACTAAATGTCAAGAGATAGTTTGGAGTGCGCTTGGACAGAGCAAGGAAAAATGTTCACCAGACACACAGGGTTTCATTTATGAAAAGTGCCTCCTAACTTTTTATAATTCTCTAAGTCACAGGAAATTAGGTGAAATCAATGTGCCACACTAATCACAATATGGATACTTCTGTCCTGGTTCATTTAGAAGTCTTTGAATGATGATCCTAAATGCTTTATTTTTCAGTCATGTGTTCAAATTACTTTAATAATGATCTCGGTTTGTTCCATATGACTGAGTCCAGGAGGATGTGACTAAAACTGATTCTTGTATTTTCATGTCCTCATGTGACATTAACATACTCCTGTGTTGCATATATAGATGAGAAAAAGTCAGCTGGAAGTCTCATGGTGGAGGCCTTGTAATGTGAACCATTTGGTGTCCATCACCCATGTCACTCTTTGTCTGGCCTCAGAAATATGTTGGCGCGGCAGAGGCGGGGCAGCGTGAGTGTCACATGTCACCCTGCGTAAGATGGTGAGGTCTGATGTGAAAGAGCATGTGAGGGCTGTCATGTGACTGACACCTTCAACCTGACACCGCCACAGGACGAGCTGCGTCACAGACAGCTGACTGCTACACCGGAGATTAACGCGGCTGCTCGTGTTGTCATCTGCCTAATTATCGTGGAGAGACGGCGGGAACAGGAAAAGAACAATCTGCATGATTCATTGTGTTTCTTTTTCCAGTATTGATCCATTATCGATCGCTTTTTAGAGCATCCATTGAGATGAGTTGAGCTTCAAAGTGCCATCAAGGGATTTTTCATTATGTAATGTTATTGAGGAATATGCCACAGGGATAATTCTAGCCTGGAGTTAGCAGTTAAATGTAATTGATTCCTTAAAGCAGCAGTAGGTAGAAATGGAGTAAATATCATCAAAAGAAGTTGTTTTTATAAAACAGTCACTATATCCTGACAGTAGTGATTGAGACAGGTAATCTGAAAGAAATCATGTCCTTCTGTGTCCTCCGGTGTTCCTAATGGCATCTGAAAGATGTCACAGACCAGAGGAAAACCACCAATCAGAGCTGAGCTGGAGCTTTGCCATCCTTGAGCAGCTGTCAGTCACTTGCAAACTCCGATCAAACGGTCAAACTAGATTGCGCTGATCAAATATGAATCAATATTCTGTTACTGTAATGACTATTTCTCTCCTCAGATGTTTTCAGAAACATCTTGTAGTTACTGTTTAGCAGTAAAATGAGAAAGTCTGTGACCCGGCAGCCATGTTGATCGGTTGAGGAAATACTGGAAAACAGCCAATAGGAACGCTCTCTCTTACCTGACCTGACCTGACCTGACCTGTGATTGGTCAAAGTTTCCCGTCATGGACTAGATTTTTTAAAGCCAGAAAACAGAGCCATGAGGAGGTGCAGGAGTCTAGTTTTCTCTCAGAACACTTGAATTACAATATGCTAAAAAGTTATTATGAAATTTTGATGATGCCAAAAATTTTAAACATTTTTAAAGACAATTTAGAAAGTATTTGTAAATATAAAGTAAAACTAAATATATGCATGGGACATCATTGTTCTTTTCTATTATTCCTTTTAAAAACAAGGTGAATAAGTTATTTTTAAATAGCTTTTTAAATTCAATTTTTAATAATTATGTTTGCTATTACATCTCATATTCTCATTATTGAAGACACCTATTAAAGCTATTACTGCTGTTAATAGTTGATATAGCTTAGTTTTGTGGCTGTCTTTCTAGTGGTGGTTTACCCAGTGCATCCCTGTCTGTCAGTGACTGGGCTGAGACTTTATCTCTGGCATCTGTGATGTTTCTCAGTACCAGGACTCTCTCAGTCCCTGATGGATCAGATATGCATTCCTTCTCTGTTACAGCATGTGACAGCATTGGTGGTATCTGCAGCAGTCACGATTGTAGCACCTCAGTCTTGCCAACTTAGCCTGTCAGTGATGTGAATCCACACGCCGTTTCGGTGTCGCTGAAAACGAAGTATGGATTGACGTTGAAGAGATAAGTTGTGGTATCTAATGTGGATGTTTTTATCTCTCTGCAGCCTCTGGACTCTCCACACCACCCACCACCCCGACCCAGGCGTCTAGCCAGCCTGTGTTCACCCAGGAGGCCCAGCCGAGCGGGCCCGGCCCCGAACGCCTGGAAGCGGGCGCCCGATCCCGCTCGATCTCCACACCGCCAGACACAGGACAGCGCCTCAGCCTTCCCTCTGCCAAACCCCCGATCCCTTCCTCGAGCCCTGTGCCGTCTTACTCTACCTCGCAACAAGTGAGTGACACCGCAAAAATGTTTCTCACTTTAAGACCCCATGTTAAGTCAGAAATTCATGTTTGCCTCAATTCAGTCAGTGAACTCTGTACAATGGATTAATGTGGCAGTCAAATACATTTAGGTGTGACTTCTTTCACCAGTTATAGCTGTGTTAGAATGTAAACATAAATTTGGTTTGTAGAGTTTTTGGAGCAGAGACAAAACAAGTCATCTCTCCGGTTTCTAGCTTTAGGAGAGAGTGGCATGAGATAAAAGATAACTTTGGTATTTTTCATCCTGGACATTATTTTCCCTTGTTTTTGTGTCTAAATGACTAATGGGGACAGCACTTTCTGAAATTGGTCCAATACTGAGGGAGAGCGCTGCAGCCTCTAGCCGCTACATGAGCTGTAGCGTAATCATTTGGGGCAACCTGGTACTGGCAGTTTACGTCCAGTAAATGTGCTTGTTTTCTGCCACCGACAGGCTCAGATTATTATTGTGTCTGACAACATTACAGAAAGGACCCTACAGAGAAATTAAACGTTCTTTTTACCTTTTCTCTTGATCCAGTCTGTTTGTTATTGTAAAACATATATATGTATATATATAAAAAGGTTTAATTTCTCTGTAGGGTCCTTTCCATAATGTTGTCAAGCACTTCTAATAACAATCTGAGCCTCTCAATGGCAAAACCAGGCTGTTTTAAAAACTGACGGCACCAGGTTGCCCCAAATGATGACTTAACAGCTTGTTTAGCAGCTGCCGGCTGCAGCGCTCCCCCTCAATATTGGACTAGCTTCAGAAAGTATTGTGCCTGTTAGTAACTTAGATAAAAAAAACATGGGAAAATAGGGTCCAGGTTGAAAAAACAAAACAAAGATATCCTTTAACAAGTAATGATAAAACTGTATCTTTGCTCTGCTTCACTACTGATGAATTCATCATGGATTGCAAGATGTTGAAAATAATAACCACTTTTCCTTTGTGGCAACATAACAAATTGTCCATAAGTCATGTGCTGCTTTACTCAGTCTCATAAGCGTTTACTTGGACAGTTGTGAACAGAAAGCACGGATGATGCAAATCTCTTTTAATTCAAGCTCTGACGCTAGAGCAAGCTGTGCGTCAACAGACCCATGTTTGCACTATTTGCTTGGAGAATATAAATATACTCGACTGTTACTGCAAAAACAGTTGTGGGGTTTATTTAGGATTCACCACAGTCTGAGTCAGGATGTGATACCAGATTTCCCACAGCTAGCATGACCATTTGATAAATAGTTATCTGTCTCGACCTGTCTGCTGTGAGTGATGGTGGGTTCTTGCCAGAGAGGGTAAATCAATACTTCATCACCAACATTGTATACTGTTGATATTGACACCCAAGGACTCAGGATTGTGGTTGAAGAGCAATGAGTCCCCCGCCCTCTCCATCATTCATTAGGGAGACTGACCAAATAATCTTCGGATGCTGTAGTTTTTGCCATATCCAATTTCAAAAGCAATTAATTTAATGGATTTATTCACGTCTGCTTCCCTGGAGTTTGCTGTAATACCAAAACAGGCTTCGTGCCTGCTGTGATGCAGCAGGGCAAGATTTATGAGAGTGCAGCAGGAGTGGGTTTTTGGCAAGAGAAGCGCTGTGTCACCGTTGCAGGGCGACACTGTGGGACTGTCTAGCATCCCAGAGCAGGTGTATGCAGGCTCTCTCACACTGCTGCAATCGATTGTTGTGGATATACTTGCAAATTAGGGGACCAAGGGAAATCACATATCAACAGCACACTTGCTATGGAAAGTTGTTTTAAGATTTAATAGCTAGACTGGATATGCATTGCAGATATCCAGAATTTAATTCTTCCTAGTAGGGCTGACCCTTTGAAACTTCCACCATTGCCATGGTATTTGACCTCCAAATCAGTATTTGAATGCTTCATTTTTTTGTAACATTATGTAATAATATATAAATCCCAAAATAGCCCGTGAAATAAGGAATAATCCCGCAACATTATTCATTATTCATATTCAACATTATTATTAGTTATTGTTGGACAGATATCACTATTTGTTGTATGTAGAGGTGTGTACGTGACACATGTCGGTCTGCCACGCTGTGCTGCTCCCCAAAGCTTCCAGTAACTTTGAATATTTCTCATCCAGGCCTAAATAATGGTATTCAGGACAGCACTACTTCCTAGTCAAAAAGAACATATCTACAGTGACATTGTTCTTATCCACACTTGTCATTTTAGATATCCATGTGTCATTCTTCCTCGGACAAATTACACCACTTTGCCATTCATGTGTATTGGGCTTTCATTTCCAGATATCCAGAATTGCATTTTTCATATCTAAAATGAACATACTGATATCTGCAGTATAATTCTCCCCTTTTCAGATATCTATGATCTAAATGTCACTGTTCATCATTTTAATTTCAGATATCTAAAATGAAAAACTATTCCAGATATCCATAGTGTAGTAACAGTTGGATTATAGATATCTGTGGGAGTTTTTCCTTGTAAGAATGACGTTGTATTTATCATTCTAGATATTAAAAAATGCAATTGTGGCTATCGAATACACTGGAATGACAACAGTGATTTTCATGGGAAGAATATTGTGGATGTCTGAAATGTTGTTTTTTTTACAAGGAATGGAATTGAATTACTAATATCTACAATACATATCCAGTCTAGCTATTAAATGTTAAAACAGACACTTTACTTTTTAAGGATTGAAAATTAATTTTAACTTAATTTATTTTTTTTTAGTACCAGTACTATCTTAGTTGTAGATATCTTGAAATACAATTTCTGCCAGTGAGAATGCTATTGTGGTTTTCTTTAATTACCATTTTGACTAGGAGAAATGATATTACAGATATCTAAAATGTAATTCCACATAGTGGTTTGATTAAGTGTACACTGGTTATGCAAATCTGTCAGCATGACACAGCATATTTCATTATGCTGGGGGAAACGTGCAAAAGACTAATGGCACAGTTTTGCATGCCATTTTCTCATGTTGCTGCCTCTAACCAGGCTCCAAAGGGCTGTTTCTGTAGAGCTCAGCCATGTTGCTCGTTTTGTCAGAAGAAATGAACTGTGAGGATGTGTCAAGGCATCCCCAGCTTCTTGCTGCTAAGCAACGAAAGGGATTTCCTAATATGGTGAGGCACCCAGCTTTGCTCTGCATGGAGGGGTGTGTCCACAGCGCGTGGAGCTTCCTGCTTTCTCCTCCACGCTGCATGTGAAAGACTTTCCCTCTGGTGAGTGCTGTTTGGTGGATTATAACTGTAACAAAGAGTTCATCTGTTTTATTGTGTTGGGATTAATTCTGGTCTGTGTTGTGGCTGTCTGGGCAGCCTGTATAGACGCTGGTTCCCCCTACTGCAGCAAATGGATCAGGACTGTTCCACTTTGAGTTTTATTAAGGGGGTGTGTGTAGTCTAATAATAATGTGCCGCTAAAGTTGCAGCTCTGCAGCACAGTGTTTATGTCATGTGAGCTGTAAATATTTAGCGGACCTGCTGGACGAGCTTGATGTAATCGGTGAAACGCCGGTGGCGCACGACGTTTTTTGGGTTGTTTTGGTGTTTTGCGCACCGCACTCGGTGTGATCAGCGTGTGCTGGGGCCGCTGGGGAGAGGTGGCTTCACCCTGGTGCTCACTCCCAATTCACAGCAAAGTTTTGCGGTGTGTTGTTGTGAGGATTTGCCGCGATCTTCACCTCACACGTCTGCCTCTTCTCCTCCCACAGGTCTACGGTTTATTCGAAGGTATGCTGGAGAAACTTGAACTAGATGATGATGGTAAGTGTCCCATGCGTATCTGCCGACCCACTGCTCTCTTTATAACGCAGTTAGCGATGGCATGTAAAGGTGACTCCATAACATCAGGGTATCCCATATATTCCAGATGTTTCCAAGCTAAATGATAGAGCCATGCTACAGATATCAGCCGTATGCTCAGTCCTTTATCTCAGAGATCCATCCGCTGTGAGTTGTCACAAATTGGAGGGACTGTACCGGTTTGTCATCATAACAGACCAAATTGTCTAAATAATATGTTTCTAATGAGATTTTTAAGCAGCTGTCGTAATAAATGAAGACATATCTGTGGAATATTGGAGAAACTCATCTGGAAAAACAGGCCACTCGAGAAATAAGTTTTAAAAAACAATGAATATATGGTTTTTGCTTCTGCCAATGGATCAGGCGACTTTTTAAAATTACACTAGATTAATATTTAGGCCTGTCAAGATAAAAGAGACATCAAAATTAGCCGGTGAAACTCATTTTATATTTCATTAGTAAAAGTGAATGCTGTGTATCATAATAAGAATATAATGCTCAAAATTAGTATTTTGTCACTTAACAAGTCTAGAAACAACTCCCTGTATTTCACCGAAATGTTACTTGTTAAGTGATTGTGTCTAACAGTATATTAAGTGTTATGAGATATGTTTAACCACAAATATACTTTTACATTTTTTTAGTGAGACCTCCTGTCTGCATTTTATCATGGTGATTAAAAGTCATTGTCTTGCGGCATGTGAGATGGAAACTGATGATTAAAAATAATTATTTGAAATGTTATTGATTGAGTAATCATTCAAAGCAAGGAAAGTAATGAATAGCCACCACAAGTGCCCAGACACCAGAGATATGTCTTCAAAATGCTTATTTGTCTGACTAAATTTCATTTTTTCAGTAAACTAATAGATGAATCCACTCATGTGGGGAAAAAATACTGTAATCATAAAACTGCATCATCACTGAAGTTCCTACAGCACTTTGCTGTCTGTGTTTTTCCACAGTTTCTGTGCTTGTTGTTGCTTAAAGCAGATCTTAATTATCAGTAAGATGGAGCAGTAAAGTGGCTGTAAGTGGTCCAGACCCGTAATGGTTGTTTAGGCTCTCAGAGCGTGTTTTGTTTCCAGACTCTCATTATATACTCCCTGTGAGAGTTCTGCTTCCTCTAAAAGTATTTCCCTGCTTTTTGTTCTCACAGCTGCTGAACCTGAGAGTGATATTTACATGCGCTTCATGAAATCCCACAAGTGCTACGACATCGTCCCCACGAGTTCCAAGCTGGTCGTGTTCGACACGGCGCTCCAAGTTAGTACTGCGACAAAATTAAGTTCATTTTGCCTCCAGAGGAGCATTTCTATTATATCGAGGTTGCTTGTCTTGAGAACCGAAAGAGGTATTTGGCCGAAGTTAAAGAGTATTTGCCTCAGAGCAGTTTCTATGAGTTTAAGCTGTCATAAAGCTGTTAAACAGTAATCCAGAGGAGCTCTGGACTCTTTGATGTGTAGATCTTCAACCACTGAATCCACTGAAGCTCGGACTTTAGAGGCCTTTTCTCACAGAAACGGAAATACTGAACACAACACAATGAGTCATGAGCCAACTCGTGAGAAAGTTACAGAAACAACCAAATATTATTTTTGATTAGACATTAATATGTTGAAAAATATCTTTGCTAAACTGTTTAATCTATGAACTGTCAAGAAAATGGTTACGATTTGTCTTGTTTTGTCAAACCAAAAGTCACAAACCTAAATAAAGAATTTAAAATCCTTATTTAAGAAGCTTGGACCAGTGAATACGGGACATATTTGCTTGATTTAACAACTGAATTGTTAACAACAGAGTTGCTGCTGATTGATTTTCCACCAATCAACTAATAGATGAAGTGTTTCAGCTCCAGAAAAGATAATCACATTATTGTTGTGAAGAATTGTGTATAATCTAATTTTTCACTGTTGCTTGACAGGTTAAGAAAGCGTTCTTCGCCTTAGTGGCCAATGGTGTGCGAGCTGCTCCACTATGGGACACAGAGAAGCAAAGTTTTGTGGGTAAGAGCCTCAAAACCTGTCACAAAATTAACTTCATGAAGTTTTTTTTAAATTATTTTCAGTTGTTATCATCACATACTAAAATAACTATAGTGTTTATAATACTATTTTAAAGAATCTTGGATATTAAACTGCCTAGTGTACTAATGTTTTCTAATTTTTGTTGCTGTTCAGATCTAAGTTAAGCGTGTTTAACATTGAGTTTGATTTTTTTAAAAAGTTGTTCAATCATAAATACTTAAAGTATTTGAACCAAATAAGGGGAAAGAAAGGCTTCCACACACTTTGACCGAAAGCTTAGCAATTAAATCTTCAATGTGCAAATACCAAGAAAAGACAGAGCTTAGCAACTGAATGTGAAATTTGTTGTGTGAGTGAGGAAAGATGTTTAGATGCCTTTGTACTTGCTCTTTAGATATGGCTCTAGCATCTTTTTTCAACATGTAGTCTACATGTTTTTAGTCCACAGTTTTCCTCCTGCTTTGCTGGTGTGTCATTGCTAAATGAACAGAGGACAGGCTGTGTTAATGCTGCTGGTCGTGTCTCGTGGAGTGCAATGCTATATTGAGCATTAGTCATTACAGCTGTCATAAACCATTATACACAGCAATGACTCCTCTATTGACCAGTGCTCTGAAAGGTTGGAAATATTATTTAACATAAAAAAATCACAGCAGACTCTAAAAAATAAACCTTCTGTTAGTAAGAAAGCATCAAAAGACAAACACCAGCGACGAATCGGCTTTGTTGTGCTGGGATTTTTTTCCTGCGTAGTGTTTATTGCGAGTCAGCCTGTGATGAATAATAAATGCCAGGTCAGCGTGAGGATAAAGTGAGGTGGAGGTGGTGGTGGTGGGGGGAGTTAGTGATGTGTTGTTTGGACCACTCCCTTGTAAGCGATGTCTCTTCTACCCAATCGCACAATGTCTACAGGCACGCCGCCGTATATTGTTTATACTTTTAATGCCTGTTTTCTTTGCAGGAATGCTGACAATCACAGATTTCATCATCATACTACACAGATACTATAAGTCGCCAATGGTAGGTCAACTTGACAGATAGTGTTTGCATGCTTCTAGGTCCATTGAGGATTTTTTTTTTTTTCTTAAACCAATGTCTGTTTCTTGTATTTCAGGTGCAAATATATGAATTGGAGGAACATAAGCTTGAGACATGGAGAGGTTAGCCTCATGATCATACTATCATGTTTTTGTAGCATGCATAATGTAAGATTTTATAAGCTGAATATCCTTAAATATTTTATATCTTGCTGCAGAGGTTTACCTTCAAGCAACGTTCAAACCTCTGGTCAACATATCACCTGATGCAAGGTATGTTCTCTCACTATGAATAATGAAACTTCTCATTTTTGCATATTTCTATGTATGTGTGTGTGGGCAGATTTTATTGTGTTACTTGTGTTGGTTGTTTTGCAGCCTATTTGACGCCGTGTACACCCTCATCAAAAACAAAATTCACCGCCTGCCTGTCATCGACCCCGTCACGGGGAACGCACTTTATATTCTCACACACAAGAGGATCCTCAAGTTCCTCCAGCTTTTTGTAAGTCTGACACAATCACTGCCAGTCTGTCTATGAATGAGTGTTTAGCTTGTATAGCATTTAATACTATATGATGGCTCGTTATGATGATACTGGTGCTGGGAACTTTGTCATCTGGCCCTCACTTATATTTGTCTGCTGCCCTCTAGTGGGGATCTGTTGCTCTTCCTGAGATTTCCACAATTTTTTTCTTTTTTTTTGGTGGGGGGTGGGGTCCCTTATCGGATGAGAGGGACAAAAGGACAGATGGTGTCATATCCTCTACAAGTTGTAAAGCCCCCTGTGGCAAATTTGTGATTTTGGGGCTGTACAAAAATAAACTGACTTGACTGCTCCTTTGCATCAAAAGGGGCCAGCTGAGGTGGTTTGAGCACATCATGATGCCTCCTGGACGCCTCCCATTGGAGGTTTCCTGGACACGTCCAACTGGTAAGAGGCCCCGGGGTAGACCCAGAACACACTGTCTCGTCTGGCCTCGGGACGCCTCAGAGCCCCTCAGGAAGAGCTAGAAATCGTTGCTGGGGAGAGGGACGTCTGGAATTCCCTGTTTAGCCTGCTGCCACTGCAACCCAGCCCTAGATAAGCAGAAGAAAATGGATGGATGGATGGATGGATGGACTTGACTCTAGTGGACATTAGTAAAATATGGCATTACTTTAAATGAAGTGGGTGGAGAGTGATCACACTCAACATGTCCCTGCCTCATTGTGTGTGTATTTATGTTCTCCAGATGTGTGAGATGCCGAAGCCAGCTTTCATGAAGCAGACTCTCGGGGAGCTGGGTATTGGCTCGTACCACGACATCGCTTTCATCCACCCGAACACGCCCATCATCAAAGCACTCAACATTTTTGTGGAGAGACGAGTTTCTGCCCTGCCTGTGGTGGACGAGTCGGGTAAGATCACAAATGTCAGCAAAGTATAATAATAATAATAATAAATTAACTTACTTATTAACTGGAATTCTTTTATGTCCTCTTACAGGCAAAGTTGTGGACATTTACTCTAAGTTTGATGTGATTGTAAGTTGACATTTGTACTGTTTTGGAAGGCACAAAATACCAGATATTAGAGGCTAAACTACTCTGTGATTTATTGTCTCACTTTGCATTTTCATGTTTGTATGCAGAACTTGGCTGCTGAGAAGACGTATAACAACCTGGACATTACAGTGACACAGGCTCTTAAACATCGCTCCCAGTACTTCGAAGGGGTCATGAAGTGCCATAAAATGGAAACAATGGAGACCATTGTGGACAGAATAGTCAAAGCTGAAGTGAGATTTATACACACATTTAGTCACCCAGAAAATAACCTCAGGACTTATTTGAAATCCATCTGTAATTGTTTGTTTTTCTGCCAGGTGCATCGGTTAGTGGTGGTGGACGAGCGCTCCAGCATCGAGGGCATCGTCTCCCTGTCAGACATCCTCCAGGCCCTGGTGCTTAGCCCAGCAGGTATAGATGCTCAGCATTGCTAACCCCAGCTTCCCCCTCTGTCCCGGACCCCGAGCTCTGTCCCCCACCCCGCCCTCTAACCCTGTCCCAGGTAGGAAATGCACCTGTGTGACTCCTGGCTGGTTGTCACCTGTAGCTGGCTGCAAGGAGGCATGGTGCCTGACGAACTGGTTGCCAAGCTGGATGCTGCTGTGTGCAGTAGTGCAAACATGTACAACTAAACTGCATTCTCAATTATGTTTTGAGGGAAATGCATTTTCTTACGTGTTGACTGCTGGGGCTTGTCTCCATAGAAACCAAGAGCTTTTCTCTCCGCCATCAACCATGGAAGAAATAAGCACTGCGGAAGTCCCAGATAGGTCAGCAAAGCAGACGCTGTCGTGTCTGGGTTCATAACCCCACCCAGCGGTGAGCTGTATTCACATACAGTGCCATTGCACTGACTGTATCTAGCAAGCCACACCTTGCTACTGCAGTAAGAACCCATTATAAATGCAATAAATGGATCAAAATGATGCAGAAATAACTACTTAAAAATGACAGTTTACAAAAAGTCTTAATCCATGCTTGGTCCGCAAGACAACAAGCAAACAAGTTTTAAACTGCTTGTTTTGTGAAAGCAGTGCCAGGCTTTGCTAACATTATAGCTGCTCCATCAACACTCAACATTACGTCATCTAGGCATAAATACAACAGCGACTTAGTTGTTTTATACAGAAGTGATGACAGCAGGAGAATCTCAATGCTGATGGGCTTTTCATGTAATCACGCCACATGAAAAGTTTGCTTCACGCTTGGCGTGAACGCAGCGTTACAAATGTTTTTGTGATGCATCAAAGACAAATGTTGTGCGAGAACGTAGTTTTTAGGAGACAGGGCTGAGTAGTGTTGTGTGCATTCCTAGGGGAGGATGAAGAGGCTGCCGTCCTCTGTCCAGACAAGACCTCACTGCTGCTGGTTCAAAAACAAATCCCATGCCTGCTCTCACCAGTGCATTATAAAAAGTTGTTTGTCATTATAAACCAGCTTCATAGTGTGAATAGAGAATAGAAAATTGGTATAGTGTGTCCGTATTTGATAAGGTTGTTCAGTAGCTGCAGAAACGGACAGAGGGAAGTCAAGTTGGCGAACACCTCTTTTGCCTTCACATGAAGCGCAAAGGAGTAAGTATTTATACTGTCCTCCATGTTGGTTAAGAGCATGTTTAGATTAGATCAGTGGAAAATGTAGTGCATGTATTTACACGTATGTCTTTTTTGGACATGTTGGAGATATGAAGACCATAACTGAGAGAAACTGGGAATGAGAATTAAATTCAAAACACTCCACAGCTTTGTTTTATGGATGCAAAGATGAAAGCAAAGTTCAACAACATGACCTGAGGGCAAAACTGAGCCATGCTTGTTGTTAAAATCAGGTAAACCGTATTTAATCAGGACCAGCTTCAGGTCTGTGCTAATTGTCATATCGAACTATTCCTTCATGTATCTGTAAACTACAGCAAAGAGCACAATTACAGCAAACAACATGAATTCCAAGCTGAGTTTAAATAACATTTGCTCGAATTTGGTTTGTTGCCCCTTTCCCCCCTAAAGCTGTCAGTCTGATGGGATGATATGTTACACAAACTGTCAATGATGCAAGATGAGTCCGTCGCTGCTGTGTTTAAAAACTGTGAACTAAAACTAAGACGTTTGTACCATGCAGACGCTTTACATATAAATTCTGCTTATCTGTGTTTGGCTTTCAGTAGATGTACTTGCATTTTGCCAGTAGCGAGCTCCACTTTGATGTGAACATGTTTTGTAGTGATACGCTTGAAAGCAAATAACAGATGCCTGCATAATTTTAGTGATTTCAGTGCTGGAAGTTGCCATGTGTTCAGTGAAGTGTTGTGGCGGAAACACGCAAACTCCCCACTTTAAAGGTTAGGTTCACTGCTTTTCAAACCAGACTTTACTAAAATGTTTATATCAATTTATAGAACCTCAATTTTGTGAAACTAACCGGTCTGCTGTAATTTCTGGGCCCAAACAAAGTTCAATGTTGCAGTCGTTCAGGGCTTCAAAAAGAGTAATACTGTAAATCTTGTTTCTGTATCCTCATTGAAGTGGGGAGTCATTACAACTTACTAGAAAGGTTGATTTGTGAAAATGTTTCGGTAGAACATTAAAAAGCCTAAGTACAGATTTAGTATATTTTTTGAAGGCCTAAATGGTGTTTTTTCAGGAGAGATCCTGCAGTAGAGTGGCAAATTTGCCAAAAAACAAGACACTGCTGAGGCTGTTTTATTCACAATTATTAATGATGAAAGTGGATCAACATTGAAATAATATTTAGGTTAAATGACTAATCCTTTTTCTCCACAGATGCCTGTAAGGAGGAGAACCTGGCTGAGTGAGAGGGAGGAAGCATCAGCTGGAGTGGAGACGTGATGGGAGTAAATATGTTTGGTAATCGCGGTGGGGAGCGTGAGGCTGAGCAGAGCTGGTCCGAAGGTCCTAGAGACGCCTGCAACTGATGCACTATAGAGGCTTGGAAACCAAAGAGCTAGACAGCTGAATGAAGTGGAGTTCCTGCACTAAGGATTGACTTTCTGAGTGTTTTCTTTTTTTTGTGTAGTTTGTTTGAACACTGATCAGATGCACACAAGGTATACTGTATTTATACACACACACACAGACACACACACACACACACAGATGCATCATGGACACCTGCTGGGGAAATGTGGGAAAGTCGAGACTGGTTCTGATGAATTAGAGCTTCTGTGTTTTGGGTTGTGTTGTTGCGATCATGCTGCTGTCATCAGTTGATTTTTAGTCGCGTCTTCTTGTCGATAGTGAATGTCATCACCCCTGGAAAAGTTTTTGATGAGAAAGGTGAACATTCACAGATGCAACTTATTGTTTGGAAGCAAAGCAATTCACCTACAATGTGGCCATTTTATGACTGTTGTCATTAAAAAAAAAAAAAAAGATTAGCCAGTGCCAATATGGAGGGATTGATGCCAATCTTTATTTGTGCCTTTTGCTGCCCTGCCCACACCATCGCAACTGACAGTATTTGTGTCCTTTGACTTTTTATTGTCAAATGAGTGCAAGTATTAGGATTTTTTTTAAAGATATGAATGTGTAATACTTCTACATCTAATTCAAAACATTTTTTCCTTTATTTGGTTGCATTTTCTGTGATTTTAAACCATATCATAAGCATAAAATATATCCTAACTAAAATAAATCATTTTGGCACAAAAACACACAGTGGTCAGAGGCAAATACATCTACACATCAATATACATTCTATCAGCCTCTCATTTTACATCATTTATTGCGACTTAATGATGCATTTTGTAATGTTATTACAAGACCGGAAAATGTCTTTTTAGATGTAAAAAAAAAAAAAAAAAAAACCTTCTTTTTTACATTTACTTTCAGTTGTTTTGTCGCTTCAGATAATCTGCAAACATGCAAAACAACTCGTTTTTTTCAGCTGTAGCTCGACAGGACTCATCTCCATTTGACTGTAAATAGGATCATTTTCAGGAAACGAGTCACATAAAGCTTTATTTTTATGAATGTGTCAACGTGTAAAGAGACTGCAGTTTTAATGTTATTTTTGTAAATATATTGTGGCAATATGTCGGGTTCAGAGAGACTTTGTATCAGATCAACATGTACTGTAAACGTGCAAGCATGAGAAACTACACTTCAGCAGTATGAATGTCTTTTGTTTTATTTTTTCTATTTTTCTGGCTGCAGAAAAATAAATGGACACTGAATGTACTTTAAAGCTGTGTTTTTAAGTTTTTATCAACTGCTTTTTTCTGTTTTTTAACAGTGTTAACAATAGCCAAGTGGTTTCCAACCTTTTTTTTGTCATTACCCCACAGCGGCATAAGATGGTCTCAACTGCCCGACATCGTACAGTACACACCCCACATGGGATCTGTTGGCCTGTTATGGTTACTGGTTATTGTGGCAATAAATGTATTAAAGATCAGCCTCGAAGGAATTTTTATTCCAACTTTGCTGTTTATTCTCCTCACAAACAAATATGTGGACATTATTTGATAATATATATTTAAAATAAAATATGTTGCAACCATATACAGTACATTTGCAGATCTTCTGATGGACATAAGTTAAAATAACTTAAAATGATGTACTTTCACAGTGTTTTAACTACAATATTTGTGCAAAAAAAAATCAGTTATTGCGCTTTCTTCAATTGCAGTTTTCTAATAGGATTTAAATTACAATAATAGTTTATCATTTATAATATTTTTCATAATTATTTTCACTACAGTGGAAACCACTTATAGTGATCATGGTTCAAAAAGCTTGAGATTTATTCCTTTTTATATATATATATATGTGTATATATATATATATATATATATATATATATATATATTATATATATATTTTATATCATTTTTTTTTTGTTTTTCATCTGTATATATATATATTTTTATATCTAGATTTTTTTATACTTCATTATATATATATTTATATATATATATATATATATATATATATATATATATATACATATATATGTACCAACACCAAGCTGAATTTGCACTACTAGAAGATTATTGTATTTGTAAACAGCACAGTACTCTTTTAGGCTATAGCCTCATCAAAGTTTTAACTACAGTGAGCTATATTTTATACTGTAGTGTATTATAGTATATCTGAATTAGACACAGAACAGTATACAGTCATTTGAAAGGGGTTTGAAACAGTAAATAGGGAAGCTGACTGTTTCATTACTTTATTTTCATATAATGAATACCGTATATGTTAATTAGGTGGTAATCTGCATGAGAAATATAGTTCAAAAAAGTTTTAATAATCATCTTCTTACAGTAATCAATTTGACCCCCATGACTCCTAAAACCCAGAAATGAGTTAACATTGTCTGGAAGTCAATGGTTTTGTCGATAAATACCTAAAATAAGATCTGTGGTCAACACAGTCTTAAGAGATTTTAATGTTTTGTTCTCTACGACATAAAACACATTAACAAATACACCACTTGTGACTTTTTAAGCCGTTATGTGTCTTAAAAAAGGCCGTTGCCAGCAAGTGGCAAAATGAGACTGTCATCACACTTTTACAGCCTGGTTGTGTTCTTGCGCTCATGTGACCGCGGTGTAGTTCGCTACGTTAGCTTTTTACTTCTGGCAACTGCGTTCATGCTTAAAAAAAAATCATAAAAGTAGTGTTGATTTGTGAAGATTATCTTGCTGAACAAAATCTGTAAGTATCATAAATGTGTTTATTTGTACACTAACAACCAGTGGAAAATTTCATTGACTTTTTGTGGCAGAACCAGCACGATGCTAACTTCCTGGTTGGGCGTTTCATGGTGCCTTCACTTGCAACTCGTGAACTCGTGTTTCCGAGATGGGACGTCATGAACACAAGGTGTGTAGCGTTCAAGTGCTTAAGTCGTGAAGAACACCGCTGCTAAGCAACGGCAAAATTAACGTTACTGTCCTAGAAGCCACTGAGGCTACAAGTTTAGCAAGCTAGCAAGTGGGTAACATAACGAAGTAAATACCAAGGCATAATGACAGAGGAGATGAGGCTGTTGAGAATATCAACATTCTCCTCAGACTTTTTATAAAATTATCAAGAAAAACAATATATGATTAAAATTACAATATAATTAGGGGCGGCAGTAGCTCAGTCCATAGGGACTTGGGTTAGGAGGCAGAGGTCACCAGTTCAAGTCCCCCATGGACCAAGACCAACTGGTTGCTGGAGAGGTGCCAGTTTACCTCTTGGGCACTGCCGAGGTGCCCCTGAGCAAGGCACCGAACCCCCAACTGCTCTGGGTGCTTGTCAGGAGCAGCCCCCTCACTCTGACATCTCTCCATTGACGCATGTATATGCTGTGTGACATTAACAACAGAGTGTAAAACTGAATTTCCCTACGGGGATTAATAAAGGTTCATCTTATCTTATCTTATCTTATAATGTACAATATCAACTTATCATGCCCCGATAAACTTTCATGGATGCCACCATTTCTTATACGGGCTCAACGCGACCCCATGAAGGCACCAGCGGTTTCTGTGTGCACACGGCCCTCCGGTCTCATGCCCTTATATGGATTAGCAGGGTATTTACCTGCTCATTAGGATCACCTGACACCAGGCAGCTGCTAACAAGTCTACATTTAAGAATCCAAATCTGACTTAGACCTTTATTAGGCCTTTCTCAACAGGAAATTTAAGAAAATTGTTGGTCATTATTATCATAAGTGTCTAACGTTATGGAAAGAGTGTGGCACAAGATGACTGGCTCTGAAATCTCGCCAGGTGATGTGTTCCTGGAAGACAATGGTGGAAACGCGAGTGCCAGCTGGGCAGAGTTTGTAGTGTTAGCCTAGCGTAGCTTAGCGTTATCTAAAAGATTTTCAGTGTCTTGGCTGAATATGTAATAGACTTTGAAAACGTGGATGACCTGAGGTGTTTGAATTTGATGGCCGCACATGTCTGTTTGAGCCAAATGGATGAAGAGCTCCTACGACTGAGAAGGGGATAAGGAAAAGTGGTGTTCCTGTTCCTGAGGGTGCTGTGACTATCTACGCCCACAGAGGACGACTACTGTAAAGAGTGGGACCTGTTGCTGACTGATATTTAGATTTCACAACTAGACTTCTCCTTGAGTGGGACATGGACACAACTAACAAGACCAAACCAAGACAAGGTAAGACAAATGCTTTACTCCTCTGTAGGGTCCTTACTGTAATCACACACACGACATTTACATTGAATTACACCAGAGCAGAGGCGAAGTGCGACCTGAGGCGAGCTGCCATGCAATGTCTATGAAACGCTGTGGCATCTCCTCCCAAGCTCAGCGAGCTGCAAAGTGTGACCAAACAAAAGTCTGTAAAAGGTTTAACATTTAGTGGCGAAGTGCAGCCAGATAGGACCTGTCAGTAAATAGATCCTGTGACAGTGTGACAACATTTCTTCCCCTGAAAGACATGAATACACCTCCCAGCCACAGAAAAACATAATGATCGCAATGAGCCCCATTTAACTAGTGCCTGGTATGAGTTTGGCGTTAATCTCTGCCGTCAGTGACAAAAGAAAGCACTTGTGTGAAAAAGTGTTAACAACACACATTAATTTCACGACAGCTGGCTATAATGGTCTGACTCAGTACTGGAACAATTTCAAAATGTTTTGTCCCCATTAGTCACTTAGACTCCAAAACATGGCAAAAGGTTGAAAAATACATAAGTTA
This sequence comes from Pterois miles, assembly GCA_947000775.1. Lineage (NCBI taxonomy): Eukaryota > Metazoa > Chordata > Actinopteri > Perciformes > Scorpaenidae > Pterois > Pterois miles. Next base: position 8,501,651 of record CAMQGK010000342.1, on the reverse strand, counting down.
CGCTTTAAATAAACTACAAAAATACTCATAATTTAGACATATGATGACCCCAAACTATTCATATTGTAACAGTAAATTCATAATTTTGCATTTTATGTCATATCAGCCAAAACCCTGAATAAGCAACTCTCTGAAACTAATTTGATAGCAGTGTCATGGCAAGTGGTGGAAGAAGTATTAAGACCTTTTACTTTCGTAAAAGTAGCAATACTACAGTGTAAAAATACTTTTTACAAGTCTTACTTAAGTAAACGTAGTAAAAGTAAGTATTAGCATCAAAATATGCTTAATGCATTAAAATTAAAAGTAGCTATTATGCAGAATGACCAATTTTGGCCTAATATATATTATATTGTTGAATAATAATGAGTGATGCATGTGGTCACTACTTCAGTGATGTAGCTGGTAAAGATGAAACTAAGTACTTTTATATACTGCTGGGTAACTTAACCTATGATAATATATCATTATGTATTAATTGATTTTCAAAATTATTATTATTCTGTTAATTATTTTAACAAACAGTAATTAGCTACTAAAGCTGTCAAATGTAGTGGAGTAAAAAGTACAATATTATATACAGTACAATATTATATTGGCGTGGAGTTAATCTGTGAAGTAACACAAAATTTAAATATTCAAGTCATAATTTTACATAAATACATGAGTAAATGTAGTTGCATTCCAGCAGTGGTCATGGTATCCACACTAACCTTCAGTATTATCAAGTTGTATTTAAACATTAGAGTTTTACTTTACTTTGTAAAGCTTTGAACGAATGGTCTGTATGGGTTTGCTGCTGAACTCAGACTTGATTTCTAGTTCCAACACATGCTTTCCATGTCTTCTACCCTGCTGATTACCATATTCTGTGAGATTCAGACGCTTGTCTCGCACATTTTTGGTTATTAGACACATTTCTGAGAAGACTACCACTAACCACAGACGGCTGAACAGTCATCACCAGAGCTGTAAGCAGTTGAGCCTTCAGCCCTGGAGCCGTTTCTCTTCGTGGCATGCTGCCCTGAGGATATTTTAGAGCAGGGATAGGCAGCCATGTGCCAGAGAAAAGGCTGGTTTTTATTTCAGCTGAACACTGCAGCAGCTGAAGCTTCATCCTCCATATCTGAAGATGATCTGCTCGGTGAAATCAGCTGTCATTTCCTGTAGATGTGGTAGAAATTTGTTTGGCACTAATGTGTTAAACCCTGTTGGAGGGTTTGTGGAGCGGCCACAAGGTGACACTGCAGCACACAGTTCAGGCTTAAAAACCAGCCTCTAGTCGGTGTAATGAGTAACTCTCTTGAATATTTACATTCCAATAAGAGATTAATGACTTCCGAGGGGTGTGTTTTTTGATCTTATTTTAAGGAAACTGCTAGATTTCAGCAGGAAGTTTTTAATGTGGTAAAGGTTGCGTCTAAATGAGGCGAAGGTGCCGTGAGTGGATCTGATGGACTTCCAAATGAGGGGTAAAACCGGACCAGACTTACTCCAGACAATCTGCTTTGATCTCCCAATCTCCCCTGTGATATCCAGAGCTGGGGAAGCCTCCTCTACACCTTGTAGCCCTAAAGCAGAAGAGGCAGGAGGGCTCCCCCTCCTCGTCTCACTGCCCATCTCTTTCTTTACACACACACATTCACCATCCACACCCACACTGGACTCTCTTTTGAAAGTCTTGGGCTTGATTTAAAATTCCTCTTCAGAGCGTGTCATGCATTTTATATGCATGGCGAGTGGGAGAGAGAGAGGAGGGATTGCGAGGGGCTCCAGTCCAAATGAACTTCCCTGCGCTATTGGTCTCCTTGGGGATATATCTATACACACACCACCACCACTTTCTTTCACTCCTCTCCCCTCATTTTCTCGCACCCACACACCCAACTCTTTCAACATTAGTTTTACTGCATCATGCTTTTCACAAATTCCTATCAAGCAGCAAGAGTGCCGTAGCCTTTGAAGACAAGTGTGATCAGAACAGAGGCGGGGGGTGTAAAAAAAAAAAAAAAAAAAACCTGGCCGCAGGGCATTTTGGGGTTTTTGCACTCATGTTTAGCAGGGCATGGAGCAGAAGAGGGAGGCTGACAAGTGCAGTGTTTGGGGACAGCTTTGATGTCTGATGGGTTGCGGCTGCAGCATCTGCACGGTCCTTCACAAGGAGACGCTGTCACAACCGAGCATACATGTACAGTTAACAGATAATCAAAAGAGCACTGTTGATATGTCCTCCATCTTATCGTCTTTCTGTCTTGCTGTCAGGCTATTAAACAGGCATTATTAGACACTATAAGCACTATAGATGTGGGTCAATAGGGGCCTACTACACCCACTAGTAGTAGTATCTATTCACATGGTTCATCACCAAAAGAAGGTATAAAGTAATATCGTGACCTCTAGCAATGTATTAATTATGACAGTAGCAGAAGCAGAAGTCAGACATTGTAGTGTAGACAGTGTGAAACTCCATATTTGGTGGAGATTGGGGACCTAAAGGAGTTGCAGTTTAGTTGCCGTTTTCATGTAGTTTTACGTATTGGGACATCTAGCTTTTAAGTTTTCGCTTTCACTTTTAAAACGTAGTAGACAGTAGGCCCCTAAAGATCCACATCTATGGTGCTTTTAGCACCTGATAACATCTATTTGACACTGATGACGCCTATTTAAGCTGAGCATCGATTTGAGGAAAAAAAAAAAAGCAGAAGCAGAAGCAACATGAACTTGGACTGTAGCTGCTTGAGAAATCCGGTTTATTAGGAACAATATGATCCCGCTAGCTTATCGTGGATATAGCAGTAAACAACAGAAACACAATTCACTTTTTTTTTAAGTGCTACATGTTTGATGATTATAGACATAAAACAGTACAGCAACCATGGCGCCTACATTCATATATGCACAGAGAATATAAAAATTACAGTATATTGCTGTTGAACTGCTCCTACTTCTGCTCATAAATCACCTTCTCTCTTACACACACATCACTAGGAGGAAAATCACACACTGTGAGCTGCTGTAATGAGAACGGGGTGGTTTATAGTGACAGCTGAGACAAGGTTTAAGTCTGGCAGGTCAACATTTTTACAGATAAGCACTGAGTTATCATGGGAGCACAAAGCTGACAAAAGTTAAGCTGATATAGTACAGTAACACTAGACAAACCCTCCACAGAGAGATCATATAAAACCTCACTGAAAAGACTCGGTGAAGTGAAGCGATGTGTTTTCTCCTTAAGCTACTTTTTTTTTTTTCTTTTTAAATTAAACATTAATACAAGTTAACTTTGGTTTCCAGCTCTCTAGAACTATACTGTAAATCTGTGGCAGTTTAAGCTGTAAGTAAAAGTTAAATTGACAGTATAGCAGCCTTAAGCCAATATTAATACGACACAGAAATTCACTTTTTTTAAACATCTTTCTTGTTATAATAGCAGCCAGGAAAAAAATGTACTTACAGTGTGATTCCATAGAATAGAAAAAAAGTGGAAACAATTTCATCAAAGTACTGTTAAAAAAATCTGGTACCTCTCAATAAATAGAAAAATGTAACTCCTTTGCTGTTATTTGTTTCCATATATGCTACCCTATTCTGTTATAAATATGGATACACATATTTACTGTGAGAAGACAGTAGGCCTGTCTTTCAACCATGCAACAGAGAAGATTTTTAATGACAGAGGAAAGGAAAAAAAAATCACTTTTCCATAACCGACTTGCTACTTACTGTGTACAACTTGTGAGCATTTTCCAATTTTCTATCAGACTGTAACACAAGACAAACACTGAAAAACAAATCAATGGCTGAATGCATTTTGCAGACCGGAGAGAAGGGACAGCTCAGGTTCCAGGACACACTGGCTTTAGTCCTACACTGAAACCCTGCTGCCGCGGTATCCCACTCAGTCATCTGCGACCAGGCGAGGTTTTTCTCAGTCCATGTCAACATACAAGCGTCTTTGTCAGAGTCGCTGCGTGGCCTCAGCAGCCGGAGGACACGTGTTGACAGGGTCAGCTCTGAGACCTGTGTGAACCCAGACAATATGACCACAAGTGGACTGAGTTAAGAGTGAGAAAGCAGTAAGAGACAGTGGTAGCAAATAGAAAAGAACTTTTAAGAGATGTTGGTGCTGACCAGTTACGGTGCTTTTAAAGGGGAGTAATTTTAACAGAGGAGTGGTCTCGTTCACATCGCTTTACTTGAGGAATGAACATATCAAATCTGATCTGTTTTATGTTGCAAGGTTATAGTTAGTAGCTATACCTATGAAAAGTAAATGCAATATAAATCATATATATATCATCAATTATTCCACGTAATTGTGAACCAGGAAGTACACACGGCGACAAACGAGGAGGAAGTGGTGGATGGGTGGGTGGGTCAAAAAACACCTGACTTTTACCCAGGAGACCAGTGTTTCTATCCCGCATGAGTCACGTAACACACACTTTTTTTATGCCACTTCCTTGATCTTTTCATAAACCTAACTCAGTAGTAGTAGTAGTGTTGCCTAAACCTAGCCAAGCATTTCAAGTGTAGTTCTTTTAACCCAAACCATGATTTTTTTCCTAAACCTGATCAAGTCGATCTTTTCCTGAACCTAACCAAGTCGATCTTTTCCTGAACCTAACCAAGTTGATCTTTTCCTGAACCTAATCAAGTCGATCTTTTCCTGAACCTAACCAAGTCGATCTTTTCCTGAACCTAACCAAGTTGATCTTTTCCGAAACCTAACCAAGTAGCTTTGTTGCCTAAACCAAACCAAGCCAATCTTTCACTAAACCTAACCAAATCAATCTTTCGCTAAACCTAACCAAATCAATCCTTCGCTAAACCCTAACCAAGTTGATCTTTTGCTAAACCGATCAAGTTGATCTTTTCCTGAACTTAACCAAGTCGATCTTTTCCAAAACCTAACCAAGTAGTTTTGTTGCCTGAATCAAACCAAGTCCGTCTTTTCCTAAGCCTAACCAAGTCGATCTTTCGCGAAACCAAACCAAGTCAATCTTTTGCTAAACCTAATCAAGTCAGTCTTTTCCTGAACCTAATCAAGTCAATCTTTTGTTGACCAAGTAGTGTTGTTGCCTAAACCAAACCAAGTTGTTCCCTGTGAAGGTAGAAGTTCATTTTGAAAAGACTGTATGCATGTAATGAGTGGATATTGATGTGTTGCTGGGCATTTGTAAGAAAACACACAAAATATGAGGACTAGCTTTTCATAAGATATCCTACAAACTCTTGTTGTCGGACACGTTGTGCTTGGGCCATACCCCCTTCTTAAGATACTTTGTTTTACTTCTACCTCACTATTTATGCTGTGCTCAACATTTTCTCTCAGCATATTTGTCAAGATATGAATTTTTTGCAATGACAGGCATCTTCTTCGGCATGTTTTTCACTCCTTTTCCATTCTCCTCGTTTTTTTCTGTGGGAAAACCACAGAATTTGGGGTTTGGCATGCTGCAAAAATTAAAACAAATAAAAATCGATGAGCTTTCAAACTCTGCAAGGGAAAGATCAGCAGATCTCAGTCTTCCATGGGCCCGTCCTCTACATATTAAAGGCCAGGGAGAGTATAATGGTGCAGTGTGTTCAGAGTTCACTGGAGCTGTCTGAGGAGTGAAAGCAGTAGACACAAGCCGTGCTGGTAGTAGCAGGCTGTTTCCATTATACATTCTGAGCAGCTGTTCTGTGGAGGAAGTCCTTTGAAGGACGGCTGCAGATGGGGGGGAACCGGAGTCCACAGTTCAAACGGGGTTCTTCACCCTAACAAGCAGGGGCGGGGCCACTGCCGCTTCCTCTCTGGCGTGGGGCATCACTTATTGTCCCTGCACCCCCATCACCAAGGCCTTCAAATAGAGGTCCTGCATGAGCTCTGACACATGCAACATCTACACTAACACTCAACATTCATGCTATAACTAGTACAGAAGCAGGCAGAACAAAAAAAAAAAAAAAGAAAAAGATGCATGCCGCTGATGCCACCTCCTTTCTCCTCAGTTGTACTCAGCTTAGTGTGATTACATCTAAGCTGCCTCTTTTCAAGACGTCCTTTTGCTCTGTATGGGCCGGTTGCTTCACTTGTTTTGATTTGTGTCTGTTTTGACGTGGAGAGGCGAGGAAGAGGGAGTTTTTGTGAGAGGGCTTTGAAGAGAGCCAGATTTGGAAGAGTCTGAAGGTTGTCTCTGAGGGGTCAGGGGCGTCTATTAAAAAAAAAAAAAGAGGCACGAGGAGGAGGAGGGTGAGGAATCGAGTCAAGCTGGTAGAAAGAGGGCTCGTTCACTTCTGTGTAAGGTACGCTCCGATGGTGAGGCTAGCTGCTCCGAGTGCAGCCAGGCCGAAGACCGTCTTGATGGAGGGCCAGGAGCAGTTGAAGAGGGAGTCCCTCTGTCTGTCATACAGCTCCACAAAGGCATCCTGTGAGGGAGACAGGAAGACAAAGACAGACAGTTAATTGGGCTGTCAAAGGATGTGTGTTTACCCATGTGTGTGTGTTCTTGTGTCAGCTGGTTATTTGATGGGTGGAGTCTACTAGATAAATATAAAACAACGGTTCAGTAATTTGCTGCAGCAGCTGAACACTGTAGTTTTTAACAAACATTACTCAAACAGACGTCAATTTGTGGAGGACCATTTTCAGGTGCGGATTAATACACATTTGGTGCTCTATATGCCCATAATTGCTGAAATGAAGGAACACCAAGTGCAATAGTGTGACTCACTGATGTGTTTTTAATAGGGTTGTCAATCGATTCAAATATTTAATCATGTTTAATCGCATGATTCTCCATGGTTAATCATAAATTAATAGAAAAATGTGCTATCAGCTCAAAACGTACCTTAAAGGGAGACGTGTCCAGTATTTAATACTCTCATCAACATGAGTGGACAAATACCATATGCTGCTTTATGCAAATGTATGTATATATTTGTTATTGGAAATCTATTAACAACACAAAACAACGACAAATATTGGACAGCAACCCTCACAGGTTACTACATTTAGCATAAAAATATGTTCAGATCATAACTGCATCCCGACAGGCAACAGCAGCTGTCAGTGAGTCAGTGTGCTGACTTGACTATGACTTGCCCCAAACTGAATGTGATTATCATGAAGTGGGCATGTCTGTAAAGGGGAGACTCGTGGGTACCCAGGGAACCCATTTTCAGTCACTTATCTTGAGGTCAGAGGTCAAGGGACCTGTTTGAAAATGGCCATGACTGTTTTTCCTCGTCGTAGGTTTTCTAGTTTTATATGATGCCAGTATCTTCACTCTAGCTTTAAAACTGAGCCTGCTACAGCCTCCGAAATATCAGTTGCATTAAAGAAATGAATTGCATTAAAACAAAATTGTGTTAATGCGTTATTATTGCGTTTATTGTGACAGCCTTATTTTTTTAATAGTGTTTAGAGCTTTACAACACAGAGGAATACAGTACATTTCATCAGGCTTTGACTACACAGCCCACTAGGTTGTAGTAATAAGAAAAATATATCAATATCATTTTAAGGATTGGTTCACTAAACAACATATTTGTTTGACTTTCCGCTGGTGGTATCTAGTTATACAGATAATTTTGCTTTCACTTCACATATCCGTCTTTGAGATTTAACAATGGAGGTGAAAAATTATGTTAGAATAATGTTAAAAAAATACATTTCTGTCCGACAACAATACCTAGGTTACTCTTACATAATCCACAGAACACTGAGGGACTACTTTTTCCTGAATTTATTAAGTGTAATTTTTAAATGCAGTGATCACTTGGCAGCAGAAATCTTAGGGGCAGATCGCCCAAAATATGAATGAATAAAACCAAACTCATCTTTGTGACTAGACATAAGAAATTTTGGGTGAACTGAACCTTAAAGATGTAAATCCCCTGGCCATCACCAAATATGGGTGGAAATAGAGTGTTTTTACACCCATGCTGCAAGCAGATCCACTAATGTTCATCGGCTCACGCACACTCCTACTCAGAGGCCGTTCATGCAGAGAGAAACACACACGAGACAAACATGGGAATCACCAAAAAGAGCTTATTCGCAACTGCACGTCAACAGATTTGGGGTGTTTGTTTTTTCAGCATGTGGATGAACGCTTGCAGCATTCACACATAAATATATTAATGTTACTCAGAGGGTGCTGTGCTTTCTGCTGCTAACAGGAGTTTTTAAACGAGGTCCGTTATACACTGAGAATGTGTCTGTGAGGTCTGTAGAGCAGATACCACGGCTGTGTGTCTACGACGAGGAAATACAGACATCTGCTCATGTAGTGACAGCAGGAACAGCTGGACAGGAAGTCATGGTGCTAAGCTCCTCGCTCTCCCACACACAAGTAGATTATTTTCAACCCGACTAAAATAGTGTTTTAGAGCAGTTTAAGGAGGATACGTCAGCAATTTCCTACTGAATATCAACTCTTTGTTGTGAATCTAGCCTCACTGTGGTGAAGCTTTACATTTGAGCCCCTTTGATGCCTCTGTTTTTATGTGTAACTTGACCTATCTGTGAACAATGGTGAGTTGTTAAGTTTAATTCACTACAACATGACTGTGTCAGCTCCCATGGGAATCGCTCATCATTCTATTTTGATCAGTCTTGATTTAACTCAATTTACCTACAGTAATTATGTTTTGTGTAACTAACTGGAATACACACGTTTTATTCGACCTTGATCTAGAAGCAAAAGTGGGTCATTGTGCTCTTTTTTTAATATTCACTTTCCTTTTATCAAACATAAGCCCACACAGGATTTAAAGAGGAGACATCAATTCTGAAATGCTGTGGGGAGACAAAAGTATTTCCTGTTTCCCTCTCCTCCCTTCCCGTCCTGTCGCATTCCTGAGGCCGGGGGCCAGTCGGTGACACAGAGGAAGGATCAGCAGTTTCTTCCCACTTAAGGCCCTCTGGTGTCAATACACACTGTGCTTTTACATCAGACGGCAATATCTTTAACCACATCGCATTTCCTTTGTTGCAGCGGATCATTTGTAATTATCCAGGGTTAAAAACAAGACCGAGTGTACAGCCATGCTACTAGCTCTGTGAGACTGAACTCAGCTGCACTTTGAGCTAGGTGCTAACGTCGGCATGCTAACATGCACACAATGGCAATGCTAAAAAGCTGATTATAGGCAGGTATGATGGTTACAATTCCACTTTAGCATATCAGCATGCTAATAGCACAAAATACACAGTACAGCTGAGGCTGATATCATCAGTTTTGCAGGGTCGCCAAAGCCAAAGTTATTACCAGCCCGGTCGCACTAAATGGCATAAGAATAACACGGTATTTGCAAGTCATTCTGCATGCAATAAGAACGCCTTTCTTGATTTTGGCATGTCATTTTTAGTCTGCATTGACTACAATGTAAATGCATCAATGTAATGTGGGTGGTGGGTGGGAGGGGGAGGTGGATGGGTCCAACCAACACAGGACCTTCATGTGTTATTGAGGGATTTTGAAGTTACATTAGTGATGTTTGTGACTTATTTTACGTGTTTCTGTTACGTTGTTTCCATACTTATTTGAAGGCCAACCATGATGTTTTTAACCTAACTGCAACTTTTGTTGCGTGTCGTACAAATGACATGCAAAAAGCCAAATATGCATTCTCATGAAACGTGGAATAATGTCGTGCCATTTTATACTTTCCCATGACATGTCTTTCAGTTCAGTTATAGGCCTTTATTTTTAGGGATATGTTATAGTCAAATATATAGGTACAGCCCAAAATATATATATCTAGCCTACAGTGTACTGTATGTATACAGTTTATTACTTTAAGCCCCACGGCTAGTGGCCGTTTGTGCTGTGCGGTGAAATGAGTATGGTCAATTATAAATCCCATCTTTGTATGCATAGTGTTTACTCAGCTCTATTGTCATATCAGAAGATCTAACAATATTTTCTATCAGTGCTACAGACTGAGAAGTGGACGCAGTCATTGTGATGTCACCCATTGGTTTGTGGACTGCCATTCTGAAGCCTCAAGTTTGTCATTTTGGCCATCCCCATCTTGTTTTTTGGCCGTAACTATCTTAGCTAAGTACAATCACATGCTGAATAAGACATTTTTAGTTGACCAAAATGTTATAGTTAACTTTAATGAACTAAAAACACACTGTGAAAGGGTTAAAGTTGTAAGATGAAAACACGGACAACTCCCAAAATCGGACAACGCCGGGGTAGCGACCTGTCAATCAAAAAGGTAGCCACACCCTAAAGCATCCCCTGCTTTATGGTCTATTAGACTCCAAATGGGACCATAATGTACTAAATGAACATCATGCTGTATGGAAGAAGACTTGAAACTAGCGATTGAGACCATAAACTCATGTTTACAATGTTTACTGAGGCAATAAATCAAGTGAGAAGTAGGCTCATTTTCTCATAGACTTCTATACAATCAGACTTCTTTTTGCAGCCAGAGGAGTCGCCCCCTGCTGGCTGTTTAAAGCACTTCTGCATTGGTTTCACTTTCCAGACCCGGAGTTGACCATTGATAAGTGTGCTCCACATAGCATTGCTTATTATGTCACTCTTATTTAGTTGTGTTTATTTAGGTGTTGTGTGTGTCAGTGTGGTTTTGGTGTGTTCTGTGACTATTTTCTGTCCCCAACCCACCGGATCAGCAGCCTCTGTGTTCCTGTATCTCCTGGTTTACAAACGCAGCACTGAGCATGCTGCTAGCATAGCTAAAAATGGAGAGCCAAATGTCAGGTGGCTTTATTGTAGAGAACTGTGAACAAGCCCTGTCTTTCAGCGATGATCCCCTCCCGCCCTCCTCCTCTCCAGGATTCAGGTATTAATTAGAGAACAAGCTCTTCAGTCAGACCTCCAGCTGAGAGGAATGTGTTAGCTGGCAAAAACACTGCCTGCGTTTTTTTTTTTTTTTTTTTTTTCCCACCTACTCCAGGAAAACAGTTTGCTGAGGCAACAACACAAACCAGCCACCAGGTCCAGCAGCAAGTGCATGTGACTGACTGACAAAATGGCAAACTCATGATGTGTGATCTCAATATGTCCCAGATGGTCGTCATTAGATTTAAGTCGGAAACAAAAGTGGGCCAATTACGGTAAGAGGTTCATAAGAGCGGTGATGGATGTTTAAAAGAATCCCACAAGGACACAGACAGTAATAACTCCAGACTGACCCAGGGGAGAGCTGGTGGGAGGGAGGGAGGGCGTCAGGTGGATATCATGAGACTGAAGCATGCTCCTTGAAATGTTTCACCCACACGTTAGCAAGCAGTGCTGCCAACCATGTGAGGAGTGTGAAAAACAAAGCTTGGTACAGTACTTTCTATTTTTTCCCTTCCTCTACTTTCTTTTTCTCTGTCATTATGAAAAATCTGAGCCTTTGAAGAAAATAATAATAAGCAGCTGGCAAAGAGTAACAGAAAGTTTGCAGGGACAGGAAAGGACAAAACATCTGCATTCATCACATCAACAAAAGACTCTATGATCCTCAAAAACTCATCTCGCTGCCCTGCAGCAAACCATCTGCCACCGGCAGCAGGTGTGCATCTGGGACATAAAGTCCAGGCTGCAGCTCTCCACAGTATTCATTTTTTTGGATCAATAGCTTTATAAAAAGGTCACAGCCGCCCTACAGAAGCCAAGAATCCAATGGGAAAATGCCTGGCCAGGTTTACACACTCCCTTTCCTTCGTTTTTACTGCACACAGTGAATCCCTCAGAGAGACATGTACAGAGGAAAGGAGTCAGACTTGAGAGGATCCCATACTCAGCCATGGGGTGGCAACTCACTGCCTGAGTGTCATGGTTACCCCGGCTGGCAGCTTCACACATGATTTGCTTTTCCCACCAGCGGGAGAGAGCCTGTCTCGACCTCTGATTTGTTTTTCACATGATTTAGACCTCTGGGTTTTTGCTCGGTCTTTCTCATGAGCACAAAGAGATTTTTACTCTGTTGTCTTCCTCGGATGGCCTTACGCTATCTTAACAGCAACAGGAAATGCCAAACATTTGCCAGTTCCTTTGGGTATCCCCCTGCTTTTGGGAATGATTCCTTGACTTGTGTGCAAGATAATGAGTCATCTTGTGGCGCTTGGCTAGCTCAGTTTAAAAACCCCAAGCAGCACTTTGCCAAAACAGAAAAATGATTAGGCAGTCATCTCTGTTTTGGGACGTTTCTGTGGGTAATTGCGGGCAGACTGAGACTGAGAGAAAGGGATGTGGGTTAAAGTTCAACTTGTAATTAAAGTGCCTGTTGTGGCTTTGCTGCTATATTCACCTCTAAACCAAGCATCTCCCCACGCTCTGTTTATTTCCTAAGCATTCACATAGTAACATGCTTATAATATTGCATACGCTGCAGTTGCTGCCGCCCCTCTTTGATTTTCTAATGAGCTTCATGCAGACTTCTCCACCACTAATTAAAGTCAAACAAAACTCCAATTTCAGGATCCAAGGGAGAGTAATGGGAGATAGAAAAAAAATGCAAGGAAGGCATTAATGTCCTTTGTAATTGATCTGTTTTGATCCAAATGTACACTAATATCTCTCTTTGATGTGTGTATGTTATTTTTGAATGCATACACAGATGCAAAAAAATACCCCTCTGCAGACACAATAGGTGACAGGACAACCTCTCATCTGACAGCAAGGTCGGTCAGGTTCGATCAAGTCTCTGGAGTGTCATCCATCGACTGGTCCAGCCAAAATGCGATGACGGAGGAGTTTCTTGCAATACTCATTACCCGCTGAATCCCCCTGTGTCAGCACCGGCAAACAGCTTGGAGTTGAGGACGCTGAGCCCTTCACTACACTGTGACAATACTGCAATACTCAGAAACAACAACCTCCAGCCAAGTGATGATGGCAAACTGGGATAAAACCTCAACAAATCTGGGAAATATGCCCCATCAATACACGACAACTAACTAAACAATATGCTTGTTTAAATGTCCAAGTAGCATCCTTGATTTAAAGCATAATAGGCCTACACTTCAAGCTCAAACAATTAGTCTATTAACTGATTAGTTGATGGTTCAACATTTTGGGAAATGCTTATTCACTCTCTGGCAGAAAGTTAAACAAAACTGATACTGCTCTCATGTTTGTCAGTTAACTACAAAGCTACCACTAGCAGCCGGTCAGCTTAGCTAAGCATGAAGACTGGAGCATGGCTCTTTCCTTCGTAGGCAGCGCCAGGGAGAGCCTTGAGGGTGCTGTAGCTACCCCTTGGATAGCCATAGCACCCCTAAGAAATTCCTGTGGTTTACAATTTTTAATGCCTTAGAATAGATTTTTTTGACAGTGTTTTTTAGTAAAAATGAGCATGCACATGAGTTTTGATGGGGGATTTCCAGCGATTAAGGGTGAGAAAAAAGAGAACGCATCAAAAATCCACAGTGCCTGAAGCACATTGGACAACACTGAGGTGCTAGAGAAAATAGACAAAACTGTCATCACAAACAGAGTATTATTTGTTCAGGCTGCATTTATTGGTCAGAGCATTCACAATAATCACTCAAAATCAGCTGGGGGAGGTGCATAGAAACAGCTGTTTACACCGGTCTGTCCTTCTCTAGCTGAACACTATGGATCGGTTGCGACACTAATATAGTTAAAGTAGCTGTAGCTTTAGCTCTCGTCAACAGAATACTGTTGATTCAGTCGGTAGCTGTCAGCATTTTTAGTTTGTGGTCTCAGAATCTGAGGCTGAAAAGCACAAACAAGTGCTCTGTTGCCTCCTGCTTGTGTGTAAACCCTGTCCCCGGCATAACTGTGTGAAATTCTATATCGAGGTGAATTTACGTGGGCAGGCTTGTGAACCTTAAATATCCCCTGAGCTGAATGTCTCGCCTTGTGTTTAACACAGAATGACATTGCATCTGTCGCGGAGCGGGTAGCCTGCGTGTGTCTTTGTGTCTGTGGCGACCCTCACTGAAAAGTCGAGCAACCCCATAACACAAGCGAAAGAAAATCTCTGGCAGCGCCGCTCTTCTCCGCCAGCACCTCTGAATCTCACTATTAACGTGTTATATCTTGTTTGTCAGATTATCCAGAGCTCCAGGAAGTCACCTGTCCCAGTCAGAAACCTCCTGTAAATGGCTAATTGTCATTTATCCATGTATTTTTTGTGCAGATTAAATGAACAAGATATATGTGTACCAGTATATATGTTAATTATTCGGCGTTGGAGGTGCTACTAAGTGGTTTTGTTACCGTCAGAGAGCCAAGCTGGAGACAAGTTTTCCTCTTGTCTCCAGTCTTTATGCTAAGATATGCTAACTGGCTGTTGGCTGTAGACTTACATTTAGCTAATGTTAGCGTGTGGCTAAATGAGAGCGGCATTGATTTTCTCATCTATTAACCAGAAAGCAAATAAACATACTAGCAGCTATTCCCTAAACACAACAAACAGAAGAAAAAAAATATTTTCTGGTTCCAGCATTTTAAATGTGAGGATTTCCTACTTTTTGTTATCTTTTTAAATTGCATATTTTTGAGTTTTGTGCCGTTTAGGATGTCAACTTTGGCTCTGGGATCTTGTAATGGGAAATTTGTAGTATTTTCTGACATTGCATAGACCAAACAATCAAGAAAATAGGCTAATCAGCAGATAAATCTAAAATAGAAATAATTATTAAGTGCAGCCATAATCCGATGTATGACAATTAATATCATTATGTATTTTTGAGTTGGCAAAGAGAGCTAAATTGGTTTAAAGGAAATTAAACCCCCTCTGAAAACTTGATAGAAGACTGAACCATGAAATACATCTTTATAGAAAACTTGGCATTGACATGCCACATCCTTAAAGAATAAGCCATTTAAATATAAAGCTTTTTCAAAAGTCCTATTAATTCACCCAGTGAATTAACAGCATTTAAATGGCTAGACAGTGTGGTAACTATGGAGTAACATCAGTCTGTCTGATAAAAAGTAAATCCAGCCGTTAAAAGAAATGGGAAACCTTTTTAATTAGCTTTCACTATGAGTGTCTTTTAAGGACTCAGGTTTCGCACTTGGCAATGTACTTTCATTGGACTCGACCGTAAAGGAGAAACAGTTTTGACGTTGGATGCTACCCTAAAGGCTCATAAATATTCAAATGTACGTCAATAGCAGCAGCAGCATTTGTGTGTTTACAAAACAGCACGCTCTCTCTCGTGGGAGTGAGCCTGCTCTACTGGAACATGAAACGTGATCGCCAGTAAATCACCCACACTCCTCATGACACTCTGCGTCTTTTTTTTTTTTTTTTTTTATTGTCTCCATTATTCATTGTCTAAACCAGCCAGATAAATAAGGACTGTAACTTTACACATGAGACGTTGGTTTCTTTGGAGATGAATATTGCCTCAGTAAACTTGATTTTCATCCCGTTGAGGAGGAGGAGGCGGACCACTGGAGTTCAACCGTCCAATTTGTGCAGCAGCGTCTCATTTTTGGGAGTGCAGAAGATCAGACAAACATTTCTGATATGTTTACTTAACCTTGACTGAACAGTTATATGATCATGCAGGCCCTTTATTCCTGTAGAGCCCATTGATTTTTATTTAGCTGCTTTGATCCAACATGAAATGAAGGACTGGGTGACCTTGCAGGCTGAGAGAGGTGAGGATAAGTGGATGGATGGATGCAGGCTGTGTTTGCTCTCCCTCCTGCACCTCAGGTTTATCTGCACACCATACTGAGGCTCAGAGAGTATCACTTACAATCAGTCACTTGTGCATGCAGAGCAGAGAGACAATCCTTTTCTCTCACAGTATAAATCAGCCTCTTTAAAACAAGCCAGCCCTGTGATTTTGACCTTGAAACATTTTTTTCAACATGAACAATCAATCCAAAATCCTTCACAGTTGCCAAAACGTGGCACAATGGCTTCCTCAAATAGATACAATGAAGCTGAAAGGGGATGTCTCCCTCATCTGAGGATGTCTGCGCTGAGCCCATCCGGCCCCTCAGCGCAGGAGGAAGTGACAACAGTCGAAGCCGTAAGACTTCTCTGCTGCTATAAATATCAGGCTTCATGTGAGCTCCTGGTTCAGGGCTGCCCGATCTAATAAAACAACTCGCATCTCCGCTGCTCGGCCCATTTAAAAGGCCACCGATGACGCGCGCAAGAGCAGAGGAGAGAGTGGAAAAGGGCTGCGCTGAGTCATCATCCACAGTTGTGGAGGCTGGTGTGTTTGGAGTGCATTAAACCTGGCTTGAGTGGCTTTCCAGTGAAGGCAGGATGTCTGCCACTTGGAAGTCTAATGGCTCTGTGTTTTCTCCAAGGAAGCTTTGCACACAGTACATCGGCTGCTCCAGTGACGTGGTAATCCATGTAATCGTATGAAAGCCAAAAAACTGTGGTGCTTTTTCTGAGGTAATTGTGTGAAACTCTCGACCTCCGTGGGTTGTTCTGTTCAAATTTTGCACTCAAGAATGTAAGTATAAAGTAGTAAAGAGCCACTTGGTAAATTTAAGTAGTGTCTGTGGCATTTAAAACATGCCGAAACACTCAAAAAGCAATGCCATTCACTGCAGACAATGGGTTAATGATTAAACACAAAGGTAAAACGTTCACATTTCAGACAGCTTTATCAGCTTTAAATCAGCTTTGGATTGTGCAGGAACCAGAGTACGTCTTATTTTGGCAAAACAAGGGAGCGTGGGAGTCTACCATAGCTGAGCAGCTCTGCCTGATTGGCTCAGATAGAAACCTCAGATAGAGACCGTGGGAACCAGCAGATTCCCAGGTGGCCTGTTGCTTCTCCTGTGACAAACAGAGCCCATGGGAGAGGCTCATTTCCTGTGACAGGGGCGGCACGCTGCTTCAAACCCTTAAAAGTCATATCCACTGACCCCTGAAGACCTCAAGACCACACAGCCGCCGTCTCAAATGCAGCGGAGCTGAAAATAGCCCGACTGATGTGAGCCAGGAACGACTACTGTATATGGCGTAATGAATGGGACGTGTGGGAACACCATCTGCAGCACGCTCGGTGTGCAGCACATGTGGTGGCTGATTGTCCTGAACTTGCCCAAGTAATGAAGTCATTTGGTTTTCTTGTGACGGTGCATTCAGCTTTTCCATTGTTATGGTTTTCTTGAGCCCTGATGTAACAGAATGACACAATCGCAATGTTGAAAAAGGTGCTTTTCAGGCAGCAGCGACTGAGTAAGTCTTTGTAAAAGAGCTTGACAGTTCACTTAGTGTTAAGTCACTTCCTGTGCCAGATGCTGTGGGGATGACATCACCGTCTGGTTTGAGACTATGGCTTCTCTGTGGTAGAGCCAAGTATGGTTAAATCACAGACTCTGTGCGGGTAACTAGGGAAAGACTAGAGGCAAGCCAAACATGTAGTCATACTAATACCGTGGAGAGAGGGAGGGGGAGCAGCAGCGGAGTGCTACAGTTGGTTAGGCGCTGTAGCTAAGAGATTTGTATTTGTTTTGAACCATTAACTGACTCCTACATCTTATAGCTCCAAGTCTAACAAAAAGCACTGTAACAAATGGGCACATTTTACCTTCGCAAAAAGCGGGAATGTTTTTTTTCTTTGATGAAATCCTAAGCTACCTCTGTAATTAAGGAAGCTGTGCCAAACAAATCGAGTTTAATATCGTCTAATGGAAAATTAAACACGTCGGCGAAGGAGAAAGTATTAGAACATCAAAGGTAGACGCCCGGTGCCTCTCACAGTCTCCTCTTTCATAGAGGAGACGTCTTGTAAAGTCGGGCCCGCTAAATGAAAGCTTGTCAGTTTTGGCAACAAGATATTGGAGCGGTTTACGTGATTGGAGTACACGGGGCCAGGTTTCAGGTTCAGGTAGTGTTCTCCGTGTAAGCCATGTAAACGAGAGAGGCCACAGTCTGGGACGGGGCACGCTGTGAGCGGAGCAGAGCAGATCGAGGAGCTCAGATGTCCGATAATGTCGGAGAAAACAATCGTCTGTTTGAGGTGCAGCTCCCTCAGGAACACCTTTGAAGTCAGGAACTGAACCCAGTGAAAGTTTTCACCAACTCAAAGTGAAGAAGTCTGCTGCCAGTGGTGGAAAATGTATTTACTCAAGTACTGTATTTAAGTACTGTTTTAAGGTACTCTACTCCTCTACATTGTTGTGATAGCTGTTTTCAGTTTAAGATTTGACCTAAAATACAGCAAAGATAAAAAAAAAAAGTCCAAAAAAATGTATTCAGATTTGTGTATCAGAACTTTGTTTTTTCTTCTTCCCTCTCCCTTCATCAGATAACCCTCCCTCGATTTAGCATGTGACCTTTTGGAGGGGCCCGACCCCTAGGTTGGGAACCGTTTGACTAAACTACCACACTCTAAATAAAGTAGTAAAAACTTGCTCCACTTTGAGCAGCTGTAACAGTAAAATACTACTTCTGCATAGTACTCTTATTTTTTTTGCTTTAAGTACATATTGCTAATACTTAAAATACTTACTGGTATGTACTTCTACTTAGCGCTACTGAGAGCTTACTGTCAGATCATCTAAGCTAATGTGCTTCCTGAGGACTGTGTGAGTGTGGATTGGTCAGATTTGATTAACAGGTCTGGCAACATAAACAAACAACCTATTGATTGTTTATTTTGAATTTTGTATGCATGTAACAAGCAGAAACTGACACTAGATAGATACATAGAGCGTCGTAGCTGGAATAATAACGCTACTGACAAAGCTGAAGTATTTGACAAGTTGGTCGTGAGAACGTGTTAGCAGTAGACCAGCGACTTCTGTGTTCTGCGAGGTAAAATTACTGTTTTTGTCAATGGAGTCTGGTGGCTTTGAAGACAGCATAGATGATAGATTCAGTTCCCCATTGGTAAGGGCTCTCTACTGCTGTTATATTGGCATCAGGGAATTAAAAACGAAAGCATCATGTTGGAAGACAAATTAAAAGTCAATATGGGAAGGAAAGCAGCTTCCCCACAGTCTGAGGACTGAAATTGTGCAATGCATGACAAAACTTCTCCATCCTGCATGGGGCATGAGGTCATTTTGAAACAGGGAAGCAATAATCATGCTTGCACAATTTAACTTCTGAATGAGAAATCTAAGCATACGTACTGTATATCCACAGCGTTTGTTATGTTTAACTGCAATCTCAGAACGAACCCCAATGCCCTCCTGGCTCAGAAAATGTTTTCCTCCCCCCTTTCCCTTGTCAGGCTGGGAATACTGGGGAAAAGTTCAATGACCTCTCTGAGGCAACCAGCTGATTTTCATCCAGGGGGAGAGGAATGAGTGGAATGCATTGATGTGTGGAAACAAACAACTGCACTGTGTGTGCCCAGAGAAGCCTGATATGAGAAGGACTGAACCTTGAGATAACCAAGTCGACTGTGAGGAACAGCTACACCGTAGTCTTGCATTATGTAATAAAATAACTACATTTAAATCCTTTTTAAAGATAGATGGATGCAATTAAAGCCTATTCAAGCAGCTAAGTGCTGGGACGAGCTCTACTTCTTTTGCGGGACTTTAATCCTTTCTTTGGTCGAAGTTCAATGTGACTCACAGGGACCTTGGAGACAGCCATGTTGAGCAGCATGCTTTCAAAACGGCCGATTGTTTGAACTATCTGAAGTGGGCTGGCTCACTCGGAGCGGTATGACCTTCCCTGTCTTGTATGCAGAGACCAAAGGGAAACAAGCACAGCCTACCTGATGAATGATAATAAGTTGCCTATTGTGACATTGAAGGTCTGGTGTGAAAATGTGTGGAAAGCTAAGAAGGCACACATCAGTGTCATAACAGAGGAGGGTTTTTTTCTTTTGGTATTTTCTCTGTGGAATGATCCATGGAAAATGTCATTAGTTGTATTCAGTGACTGCCTGAGTAGCCTTGATGCCACTCTGCTGTGAATATTAGCATATCCTCCTTCATACTGAGACCTTAAAGGGGGTATACTGAATCAAGAAAAGCTCACTTTTTCAATGCTTGTGTAATAAATTTGGGTATCTTGACTCAGACTGACTTAACTCTCAAATCTCTTGCATGATGGTTAAGGTCAGGCATTGACCTTGAATGGTTCAAGTTAGGATAGGTCATCGGGAAGCGAGTCTCGCAAGAGTTTTTGAAAGTTACATCCTAAACACGCCCCACTACTTTTGCAAAGGAGCACCGTATTTTTCTCACTAGTCAATCAGAGCAGACTGGGCTTTTTCAGCAAGGGATCTTAAAGAGACCATAGATCATACAGGAAACATACTGCTGGGGCTGATAAAAATGCTCTTTTTTAAAATTGTATTTTTGTGCTACGTAATGCCGCTGTGGGTGTTTCACAAGCACATTTGTCTACTTTCTAAGTCAGCAGATGAATCAGCTGAGAATCAGATGATTGTTGAGTCAGATGACTTTAACGGGCAACTTTATCCAAGTTTGCTCTATAAATTTCTACAGAGTGAACTAATCTACTCCTACTTCTCTGACTCTCTCCTAACAGCATGAACTCCAATTAAATCAAAGCTGTTCGCTCTACTGGCTCCATTTTGCTTTGGTCTTTCAACCCTGGTGGCCTGATCGTACTTTGCCAACCATACTTTTACAGCACTTACCTCAGCAGGCTCAACCTGGCTGCAGTACATGTGGCAGTAAGAAGGACTGGACTGTTTATAGAAGCCTCTACTTGCTTGCCCTTCTATCTCTCCTCCTCCTCCTTCTCCTCAACCCGGTTAGCCTCACCTCCTGATCAAAGACACCTTGTGAAGTGCAGTCATTTCATCCAGGAATATTTTTTAACCCACTGTCCTCGGTGGAGTGCAGGAATGTGGACTAATTCAAATCTGGAACGTTGAAGGTCAAGGGTTCTGAGTGCCTGATAGATTGGGTGCTATCAGAAAATGAGTTTGCAAAGCTAGCTGATAATCAAAGGTCTTTTTTACATATATATATATAGCATAGACAAGAGAAAACGCATACTTATTTTGGGCTCTTCTGTCTTTTTCTTACAGCTTATTCACCATAAACTGTGAAAGATAAATGAAGCAATTTAGAGGTCAATTTGCAGAGTTGATTAAACGTCTGGTGGTTAGATTTGCTTGTCTAGACATGTCACAGTTAACACTCCTCTACAAACCGAAATGGCGCCTGACATAACAGAATCCAGGCATCATAAAAAATTTGCTCCGACATAAGTCACAAGATGACTGCATCCTTAGAACATACAGGCATAAAGCATAACCGTATAGTCGAAGAAAATATGCTAAACAAAATACCTGAGAAGAAAAGGAATCACTGACGTTTCTCCTTTTTCCAATCCACCCTGTTTTCTTTGAAGTGTCTGTCATTATTTGAAGTTGTAATGACAGCCAAACAACCAATTAAAAGGCAGCACACCTTCAGAGTCGACCCAGTGAAACTGATGTAATATAATGCCGTGGCAATGCTGGGTAAGCCCCGGCTGGCGAGATATCCCTGTCAGAGGAAGCATGCAGTAGTCGTCCTCTGAAAACAGCAGGGGTTATCTGTGACAGCAACAAAATGTCTGTTCACCACAGCACGCTGACAGGATTTGGTTGTAGGTTTGGGAGGACATCAAGAGTTCAGGATGGCGAGGAGTTTCATGAACGCTGATCGCTGCCCCGAAACACTAGGTAGCAGCAGCAGCGCTCCCTTGGCAAAGCTTTTATCTTCCAAACGTCAGGGGCGAATCATTTTTCTGTGCACATCAAACCTAATCAGTCGCCATCAAAGGTGACTGCCAACAGGGTGGTGGTGTGTGAGCTTTACCGGGATCGAGAGTTACACACACACCGACTGAAAGCCGTCAGCATTAAAGTGTTAAATCATCTCACCGTGGTCTTTCCACAGAGACACTTTTTCCTACAACATGAATTTCAATAAATCACCTTCATACACAACGTGATGCCAACAGCCACTGTGTTAATTGAGTCTTTGCTCAGGGATACCAACACAAACCATTGGAAATGATCAATCAATACCATGTAGTCAAAGTGATACCTGAGCAACGGCTGACCTCACTCAGCGTCCACTGAAACGGATCAGATTTCCTGAGGGCTATTTGCTCTGCTGCCAAATATCACATTGGGGAAGGGGGTGCAGAGAATTATTTACCCCAGACCTCCGCGGACGAGGCAGATAAATCTATTTACCATCATCTGGCTGTTGTCTTTTTTTTTTTTTTTTTTTTTAAGGAGGGCATGTACGCATTTCAGAGAAGAGCCAATAATGGCATGCTGTTTGTTAATGGCCAGTGTTGTGGCTAGTTGCACCGGGAAATCCCAGCGGACATAGTAGTGGTGTGTGTGTGTGTGTGTGTGTGTGTGTGTGTGTGTGTGTTTGTTTGTGTGTAGACTGAATGGCATGGCTAACAGGAAGCTAGGCACCCCGGGGCCATCTGCTCCCTGCCATGGCTCACATGTCACTGTGACAACACAGCATTATTGATTCACACTACCACATCCGCTTCTGTGTGTACACGCCAATGTGCCACGGTATATGTGTGTATGCATATGCGTGTGAGTGTGTACTCAGCCATTTTATGGACAGCAAATAATTGATTTGCACCAGCACATCCGCTTCTGTGTTTGCCTGCTTGTGTGCGTATATTAACTCTATAAATATTAAAGGGTCAATTCACCCAAATCACAATTTCCCTTTTACCCCTGTTGGTATCAGGCTCAGATAGATTCATTTTTGTAAGGTTTTAAAGCTGCAACAGCCCATATTTTATATTGACAACTGATCAAATATTGAATGTGAACCGAGTAATGATGAGAACTGAATCACGAATTATCGCTCAACGCTGTAGTTTCTCTCAGTGCAACAGGGCAGTTTAGTCTCTTTCAGCTCATTGTCTTGGATTTGCAACCCACAACTATATTGTTTTGGTTTTCACGGCTCTCATCTGTGCCATTTTCAGCTACAGAAGACAGATGTTTTTTTTTTTTTTTTTTTGTAAAAAAGCTCCATAAACCCTCTGTCTGCTACCTGCACATCTAACCCTGTCTCCTACAAAAAATACATTCCCATACAACTAAACTACATTCTCAATTATGTTCTGCAGGAAATGTATTTTATCCCTGATTACAGTTACAGTTTTAAACGCGTGACTAACGTGACTAACATCACTAACATCACTAACGCGACTAATGCGTGACTTGTAACTTGAAACAAAAGTACTTGGTTCAGTAGGGAAAAAAAAACATCATGGTTTGGCTTAGAATGACTATTTGCTGCATTATTAAGCTACGGGCATAACATCAAGTCAGTGAACGTTGACTTTTAGTTTCAGCAGTCTCCTTGGTGAAAGTCCTGTTTTTGTGTGACCGATACACCACCCCAGCCTCGACTCGCGCGGTCTGTCATTACAAATGTAACGTCAAATACAAACGTAATCCGGAACAAAATAGGTTCCTCTAAAAATAATTCAAAATGCAATTTCGTTGCGTGGGAATGTAATTTTTAGGAGACTGGCCCAGCACCAAACAGCACAGACAAAGTTAGTAACTAGCTGGTGAACATAGTGTAGCATTTAGCAGCTAAAGAAACAGACATTTCTATCAGCTGCTGGTGGAGACCGAACCAAATGCAAGCTAATGCTACGTGTCTTTCAGTAAATTGCAAAGACATAATAATATGTCTGTATTGTGTTTAAAGCTAGTGTCATTAAGTGGCCAAAACATCAGCTTTACAAGTAAAAAACACACCAATGCTTCTTCCCAGGCACAATGTCCATGTCAGCGTATCCTCGCAAAACAGTTTGTGTGATAATTTACGAAAAGTTATTCCTCATTTTTTGTGCATTCTCCTATCCAGCAACACATGTCAATTTCCACGTTACCCGCATACAATCTTCAAAATGAACTTCCGTCTTCACAGGAAACAACTTGGCTAGGTTTAGGAAAAGATCATGGTCTTGAATTAAAGTAACTATATGAAAATGGTGTTACGTGACAAATACATGACAGTGTCTGCCCCGCCCTGACTGGCTTCACCTGTGTCTTGTCATCCTCCCCCTCAATAGAGCATTTAATGTTTGTCTTGTTTTCACTCTGTGCCAGTTCGTCATAGCTCCTCCATGTGTCTAACGCTCCAGCCTTGTTTTCCCTGTGTTGTGTTTTGCCGTTTTTTGGGATTTTTGCCTGTTGGTCTGACTCTGCCTACTTCTCTGGATCTGTGTGCCTTCACTGACTGATTACCGA